>CM050170.1:185434417-185766871 GCA_027410445.1 Discoglossus pictus | reverse complement strand
ATGATGAAAGAAACTCCAGTTGTGCGACATGTAAAGGAAGTTTGAGATAACAATTCAGGGTTTTGTCCATTTATAGGAATTGACAGAGTAATTTATGCAATAAGATAAAGAAATAAGGATAGTAGAGTAGATATTGAGATTAAACCAGAGTAGATACAGTATTTAGATTAAACCAGAGTAGATATTTAGATTAAACATTAGAACACCCAATGGTCTCATTGAGGGCTTCATCCTTCTACCATTCTTGTGATGTTATTGAATTTAGAATGTTGGAGCTATGAGAATTATCACCTGTCATGTCAGAAAATCAGAGCATCAAAATACCCTAGAGATCAAGTTGTATAGAAAATATATTTACTTATTATGTGATAGGGTTTATAAAATAATAATGACTTGTGTATCAGTTTTGTATTAGACATTATACCAAAAGATAAGCCTAATAATAGTGAGATAAAATCTTATTGGCAAACAAAAACAAATCCTACATTTTGAGAAGATCAGATTGTAAGTCTGAAAGCTATCAGTCTTGCACAGTGCTTTTGGAAAACGCTATGGACACTGGATTCTAAGCTCAAAGACATGGCCCTGCTTTTTTTGTAATTTATTAATATTATTTTGTTTGATCACAATGCATGCATAACACTACAGAATATGTCGGCGCGTGTACAAATAAACAATAATGAAACACGTGTCAGGTTCATTGCATGGTGTCCAAATGTATGTAAACTTGCCCTTAAAAGATACCATCATTATGGACATAAATGCCAAATTGAAAACTTGGCCTTTACACTGAATGATTAAAGCATTTAACGTTCTTTTGGCATTACTTAATGAAACTGGTAAAGATGATGACATTTAACAAATCCTACGTACGAAGTGTCTTAACAAAAAAAAGTTTACGCCAGATTTCAAACATTACACTAACCTTGGGATGTTTCTCAAATTGTTAACCAAAGAGAGAGAATCCATTGACTATGCAAAAACAACTCAGATTAACAATTTAACAAAATGAAGAGATTGAAATCAAACCTGCCGAAAAGGGGGGAAATGTCGTAGTAATGGACAAAGACTATTAATTGAAAATGTGTAATTGAATACTTCATGACTGAAACACTATGAAGTTTACCCAAGAACCCCACTGAAGAGTATATCGTAGACAAGGGTCTTATAGCCACCAAAATCTGGAATATCTCCTCCCTACTTACAGTAGCCACCTTTTACAGTTTACCTAAGATATATATATACATTTACTTACATAAAAAATATTCAAGTATTGTTAGTGATTTTACTAAAATGAACCATTACTAAAAAGTTTAAGAATTCTAAATACAATATTTAATTACTGAATCTAATAGTGCATTATGTTTAAAATACTCTATTGTACTCTTTAATACCTTGACTTTAATATTTGTAAATGTTTGATTTTACATCTTTATTCATCTCTGTGTTTCCTTCAGTTCTCACAAACAAAGAAGTCAAGACCATTGAATATTAAAGAGCTGCTATCTGTTTACTGTGACTGACTAATCTGAATATTAATACAAAATAAACAGTTCTGTTTTGAAGTTACAAAGGACTGCTAACTGTTTAGCCCAAAGGCAAAAAACCCTACTGGTCATGGCTATTGTTACAGGGAATGACATTATATCAAAGCCTGGGGATATTTTACCCCTAGCTTTTATGTTGAAAAAAAAATCAATGCTTGTTAAGAATATCACAAAGAAAAAACATAAAAATGAAAGAAAAAGGTTCAGAAAATATTACTACTTTATTACTTTCTTTGCAAGTTAGTTATATAGTGTCTTAATTATGATAGAAAAGACACATTATAAAGAGTAGGAAGAAATACTATATCAAGTAGTAAGACAATAACACAGAACAAAGTGTGACTGTTGGAAACAACAACAAAGTTGCAAACTTTTAGTAAACCATCAAAAATGAATGTTGCTGAATCAGTTTAAACTTGTCATGAGATAGGCAACTGGTGGCATTTAATACGAAATATTGATAAAAAGAAAATATAAATATCTATCCAATTTAAATATACAATAGATACTGGGTTTAAAGTGGTTTATAGATAAGACACTTGTTTCATAATTCCATAAAAAATATTAGTCACCAAAAAGGAATATAAGAGAGACAATTAAATCAGTAGTTGATGTAACCAAGTACTATGATTCATGCATATTTGGTGACCTTCTAAGGGGAAAAAAAGGATTAGAAACCGTGTCATGAACACAAAAAAGCCAAATATATGGGAATAGAAATGACAAAGGAATATTCGTTGATAGAAGTATAAAAAGTAAAAAAATAAAATAACCCAAAAAGACGGTCTAGTTCTAATAACTTAACAGATTTGAAATAAACTTATAAAAGAACATAAATATGCACAATAGAGTACAAAAATCCTATGACATCATAAAAGAAGAATGCTGTTTGATTTGCTTTCTCATAAATAAATTTACTATTTTTTGATAAAGCTCTTCATTTTGTTTGCATGGTTACAAATGGCACAGTGAGAGAACGGCCATCAGTAATAGAAGCACGGACTGTCTTGCACAATGTTTCTATTCCACTCTCTGTGTTACTCTATCCAGCTCAGATCATTGTAGCAGATTGTTACCTCCGTACCTGTGCACTTGTTTACATATTACCAAAAAAAAAGGATAATTTAGTGTTGTTTTATCGTCTTATCCAGAAATGATTACACTTAATCTAATTAAGAAAGAACATCACTAAATTACAAAGTTTATGATCTATGAACTATAAAATCAGGCAAAGATTGTTGTTCTTTTCCCATAATCCTTTTAACAGATTAAATACAGAGAGTGTTCCATTGAGCAACTGCCTGTAGTGTCCAATTGTTCTCGTATGTATTTGTCGCTCAGGTAGTTCTAGGTAGTGTGCAGACACTAATAGATGTGCTCTGTTGCTGCTACACAAGTGCAGTCGTTTCTCTAAGTGTGGGCGGGGCTTATTAGCTGCTTGTCTGAGGGACGGACCCATGATGCACTGCAAGTTGTGTGCATCCTATGTTGGGAATTGCTAGAATAATTAATTAGCAGATTTGTTAACAAAGCTTCTCTGCATTTTGACTAAGCTCAAGTATAATATATGTCCTTATCAGTTCAGATCACACTAAGTGCTATAATATGAAGCTATCACTTTTGAAAGAAATTCCAAGAAAGAGGCGGGACTGATCACTCCACTTGTATTGCAGTACTTCCAGGACCATTGATAAGAAGAGAAACTAGCAAAAGTTACTAAGCATTCCACAAGAAAGGAGAAGAATAATTACCCACCTCAGGAATTCTACAGACACCTGCACCAGCTCCAGAGAAGATTCCAAGAGCACAGCTGACTCCTGCCCAGCAAACTCAAGCATTCTTCAGCTCCTTAGAAGGTGATAAGAGATTAGTGCACCACAGGACAGTGCGCTCAAGCTCCAGACCAGAGACTGAGGATTATAAGAGACCAGCTGATCCGTAGGAACCAGAGCAAATCAGAATGATGGCATCAGGCAACCACTCAGCCATTGGATCAAAGAGGAAAAATAAGCAACAGATTGCCAAGGACTTTATGGCACAGACCCTCATCACTCCTGAAAGCAGCAGCAGTGGCCTCTCCTGCCATCCCCCAGCCTACAGAATTCCAGGGAGAAGTGGCCAGGGAAAGTTCCCTAAACTGGAGCCATGGATGAAGCAGACAGTGGCACTGCAGCTGAAGGAGGATGATGATGATGGCCAGATCCCTCAGATGGATGAGGACATTTTTACAAATACATTAGTGAAAGACTGTGGCTTCCCTGCCTCTGAAGTCATTTCAATACAGGCTTTTTTGGGGAGGGGACTCTTTCTGGTTACTTTTGTCTCCATTGGAGTCTGCAAGAGGTATTGGGAGATGGCGTTATCTAAATCACAGGAACAGCCCTTCTCTTTTTTCTACATGAACTGTTCAATTCAGAAGAAGGAACGCAAGATAACAGTGGCTATGAGGAACCCCTACATTTCAGAGAAGGACATTGTTACCTTCCTGAGTCGCTTCTGTACCTTGGTGAAGAAGCCCCCAAGATCCTGAACAGCCTGGGCTTCTGGACAGGGAAATACTCAATCATTGTACACCTCAAAGCTGACCCTAATGCGAGAGATGGTGTTCAACACCTCCCTTCTGCCTTTTTCCTTGGGGGTTCCCACGGTACACTGTACTATGCAGACCAGCCCCAGACCTGTAGAAGATGCGGCAACATGGGACATCAGAGAAAGGATTGCACCCAGAAAGCCTGCTTCAACTGCAAAGTCACAGGACATGTTACTGAAAGTTGCCCCAAGGAACACACCTGCAACCTCTTTGGAGAAGCCACTCACATCTTCAGGGATTGCAGTAAGAGAGACAGGAGCTATGCTGCAACAGCTAGCAAAGGCCTGGAAACTACAAGACTAGCACCATCTTTTTCTGCTGGGAATACTGACAAAGTCAAGGACACAGACAAAAAGGTCATCCCTGCCGCCACTAAGGGAGGGATAATTAAACAAAAGGAGGCCGCCCACGCAGCAATTGCCACTGTAGCTCCTGTGTCTACCTCTCCACCCCCTTATCTACTCAAAACTTCCCTTTCAATAGAGGTCTCCTTCCCACTGCCTCTATTGTTACCCCCACACACATCTGCCACACCTAAAACTGCGACCCTGTCTCTCTCACCCCCCTCCCCCACCCATCCACTACAGCCAGCTACAACAAAGTCTCTAACTGCTGTAGAACCACGTGTCAATCATCTTTGCTACGCAGGCAATGCCCGACGGAAAATGAAGAGAAAGAGTACCAGTGAGCACCAGGTTGAACAAAGCTATAAAGAGGTCTCTACGTTTTCTTTTATATTTTGCTTTTATAAATCTGTTTTTCTGGTTTATTAACATTCTTAGTGTCTGTGTTTAGTTATTTTCCTGTTTAGAATAAATATATATTTGCCCCCATTGCCTTTTTTTTGTATAATAGTGTTTATTTGTAACTGGTCTGTTAACTGGTGGCTAATTATTTATACTCTGGTTTCTCTTCAGATTGAATAAATATTTTGCTTTTTACTAAAGTTTTCCATGGAGAGGAACAACCAACAGTTTCACCCAATTTTTGAGGGTAGGTCTCACTGGGCTTATATTGTGGTACAAAAACAGAATGTTAGGAATTGGTGAAACAATTTATTAAATTGATTTGATTACAATCTCAAAATGACAATGCAACAAAATAATATATCTTGATCAACACCAATTCACGTAGAGGAATTACTCCTTCAAAAAAAAAAAAAGTACTTAAAAAGAATTTCGTAAGACTCAAAAGAAAACATTTTTTAACATAAAAATGAAATTTTAGAGCTTGATAAAGTACAGAGAAGGTCAACAAAACTAATAAGGGGAATGGAGGGGATAAGCTATGCAGAAAGACTAACCAAATAAACTTATTTACTTTAGAAAAAAGGCATCTGAGAGGGGAATATGATTACCTTATTTAAATGTGTCCTGGGTCCATATAAAAGCTCTGTCAAGTGAACTTTTCGTGCCAAGAGGTTTTCAACTGACAAGAGGACATCCTTTGAGGTTAGGAAAGAAAAAATATTCCACCTTAAAGAAAGAAAAGGATTCTTTACAGTAAAGGTGGTTAATCTTTGGAATTCTCTACTAAATGAGGGAACGACAGCAGATTTGATAGATAACTTTAAGAATGTGGTTGGATATATATTTTAAATAAAAAGGGCGTTATTATTATTATTTATTATAGTTTATTTATAATGCGCCAACATATTCCGTAGCGCTGTACATAAATTAAGTTCAGACAAAGATAAACAAAGGAAGAGGATATAGCAAAGGAAGGAGGGCCCTGTCTTTGAGCTAGGAATCCAATGTCCATGGTGAATTCCCAAAGTTCTTAGGATAGAAACTTGCAGACATGCAATCTAAGGAATAGTGAGTGGTAAAAGAGGGAGAGAGAGGTGATAAGTGTGTTAGGGTAGAAGGTGATATGCTTCTCTAAAGAGATGCATTTTAAGTGAGGTTTTAAATGTTTTGAGGCAAGAGGATAATCTGGTGAAGCGAGGCAAGGAGTTTCAGAGACTAGGTGCAGCACGAGAAAAGTCCTGGAGGCGGGAGTGAGAGGAGGTGACAAGAGTTGTAGAAAGAAGAAGGTCATTAGCAGAACGAAGAGGGCGGGTAGGGGAGTATTTGGACATGAGAGCAGAGATGTATAGGGGAGCATTATTGTTGAGGGCTTTATACTTAGAGTCATAATTTAAAATTTTATTCTTGAGGCTAAGGGAAGCCAGTGGAGTGATTGACAGAGAGGTGATGCCGACACTGAACGTTGTGTACGGAAGATGAGTCTTGCAGAGGCATTCATAATGGATTGAAGTGGAGATAGTTGGGTGGTGGGAAGGCCAACAAGAAGCGAGTTGCAGTAGTCTAGTCGAGAGATGATGAGAGAGTGTATAAGGATTTTAGTTGTGTCTTGCGTAAGATAGTGACGAATTCTGGAGATGTTTTTTAGATGGAGAAGACAAGATTTAGTTAGTGATTGTATGTGAGGGATGAAAGACAGAGTGGGGTCCAGTAGAACTCCAAGACAACGGGCTTGGGAGGAGGGGGTGATGATGTCTTTGTTGACAGTGAGGAAATGTGAGGAATTGACGCTGTGAGACATGTTGAGTTTGAGCTGGTGGGTGGACATCCAAGTGGATATACTAGAGAGGCAGTTGGAGACGTGCGTAGAAGAAAGGGGGATAGATCTGGTGCAGAGAGGTAGATTTGGGTGTCATCTGCATAGAGATGATAATGAAGCCCAAAAGAGTTTATGAGGGTACCAAGTGAGGAAGTGTAGATGGAGAAGAGGAGGGGGCCTAGTACAGATCATTGGGGTACACCAACAGACAGGGGGTGAGGAGAAGAACAGGTGTTAGAGAAGGAGATACTGAATGATTGATTTTGTAGGTATAATGAAAACAAAGAGAGAGCAGTGTCTCGAATACCAAGGGAGAAGAGGATATGGAGTAGAAGTGGATGGTCAACAATGTCACTTGGCAGCAGAGAGATCTAGAAGAAGAAGAATTGAAAAGTTACCTTTTGACTTGGCGGTAAGCAGGTCATTGGTGACTTTAGTGAGAGCTGTCTCAGTGGAGTATTGGGGCCAAAAGCAGGATTGGAAGGTGTCAAGAAGGGAGTTAGAGGAAATAAAGCTGGTAAGGCAGTAATAGATGAGCAGCTCCAGCAGTTTGGAAGCCAGGGCATTCAAGGTTATCCTTGATCATTTGAGAGGGAGTATTGATCCAAGAAAGAGTCCGATTGCCAGTATCTGGGGACAGGAAGGATATTTTTTTTTTTTCCCTATTGACACAACTGACAAGATTGGAATATTTTCTGTTTGCTTCCTCTGGATCAATTAACAATTAATCCAAATATTGCAGATCAGAGGATATCCAAAAAGGTTGAACTTGATGGACTAATTTTTTTTTTAACCTCAATTACTATGTAACTATAAGGACAATCATATTTGTAATACAGAAGTTAAAGGTATATATATATATATATATATATATATATACTGTAATATATATATATTTATACTTTGTATTATCAATATTATAATCCTTTGTTTGTAACTTGCCAACATATTTGGCCAAATCGCAATTACATGAGTCTGTAAAGCAGCCTGTAAATATTACTGATATTCAACTTTTTCTCCCCCATCCCCCCTTTTTGTCTAATTATGTATTAGTTGAATGGACATGGCATGAACGGTGTCCAGAGAAGAAGCAGCTAACCTCCACATTTAGAGTGCAACTATCCACCATTTTGGAGACAATATTCTATATACGGGTAAAAGGACATTACAGGTGCATTGTCCACATATAACGGACATTTTTGTTTTATTTCATACTTCTTTGTAAAAGATTACTTGGTCACTGAAGGCACACTAATCAGGTGCACCTTTTATAAGGTGTCTTGTTTTTAGGTATTATTGTTTCTATATTTTTATTAAGTGATTATGAGCATATAAGACCATTTTTCAATTACATGTATTTTTCACCATAAGCGCTACGACAATAGTACTGCACCTATGGTATAGTACATTCTGTGTATTTGGGTCATTTAACAAGTAACAAACATTATCAGCCATATTAAATTGCGATTCAGCCAATTCAAAAGGGCTCTATATAAGCACAGAGCATATTTATTTTACAAAAGTTTTTAGTTAGTGAACTTCTATCCAAATGCAAGGTCTTCACTAACTAACAACTTCTGTAAAAAAAATATGCTGTGTGCTTATATAGAGCCCTTTACAATTGGCTGAATCACAATTTAATAAGGCTGTATATATTTTTCTAGTTCTATATGCTAAAATACATTTTGTACTTGATTTAAACTAATAGTAAGCACAATTCAATAAAAAAAACTTTCTTGTTTTGTTCTATTAATTTTGTTGCTACCAGCTGTTTTACCTCCATGTTATCTTTACATCTCCTTTATTTTCCAAGATTTTCTGTTCTCATCTTCTTTCCCCAATTCAGTAGATATAATTCTAATCTGATGTAGCTAAATTAGACCTTTTAGGGGTAATGGCTTATATTATTGTAAGTAGGTTCAATATAATATACCCTTTAATAAGTAGAATGAAAAAGGAAAAAAATATTTTAAAAGAGATAGAAAAGAAGGGGCAACTGTTATGTCTTTTTTTATAAATAAATAAAAAGGGAAATAAAAAACATACAAATTAAATAATTCTGAAAACGAAGAAACAAAAGTGTGGAGTAAGCTACTATCAGCCATTAAAATTATAGACTGATGGGGGGCGTGTCTAACCAAGGGAAGGTAGCAGACGTGCTGAAGAGCTGCTCTCCCTCAGAAAATTACTAAACAAGGGCTATCTAACCCAAATTTAACAAAGTTATCCCCCAAGTAATTTTATTAGATACAGGGGAAAGAGAGGAACATAACGACACCAAAATCACACGGATAGAGCCGGGCAACAACACCACGCGGTTGAGGCCTACACCATCCTGCCTCCCGTGGCTGTGGCTCCCTGTGCCCCCGGCACTGGTGGAAAGTTTAAGCAAGGCCTCGGAAGCAGGGAAATGAGGCCAGGAGGTGAGGAGACCCACGAGTGGGAATCACCGTGAATCGCAGAGGTGGAAGGTGAGCAAGAGCCCACGGAGCAGCACACCCAGTAATGGGCGAACGGTGAAAAGCACCCCGACACCATCAGCACTAGAAGTACTCACCTCCGGAGCGGGCTGGGCGGATGGGGGCAAGCAGCAAACAGCAGAGAGTCCGGGACGCACCGGCGGGGACGAGGGCCCGGCTCAGAAGCAGCAAGACGCCATCTTCATACACGTGGCTGAGGTAACTCTGGAGGCCCCTTTCCCGCATCGGGAGGAACGGACATGTGCAGGAAGAACTCCACAGGGCAAAGTTAATTGCTCCGGCGGGTGAGTGCCCTATGGGGCGATGAACTGGCAGGGCTCCTTGTTGATGCAACATAAGAGGAGCAAAATAATGGCGGAGGTTCCCGCCAAAAATCTATAGAAGACGGCAAAGAGCCCAACAACAGGGCATACAAGGGACTGGAACTTTAGAGCCCCACATTGAGGATACCTCATATAAAAGTAATTTATTACAATTATCAGATAATATAGCTCATTAAAAGTTAAACAATCATTAGAAAGTGCAGTTTGTATACTTCATTAAGGAGCACATCAGCAATTTCAACCCAATAGCGCCACCTACTGATCTTCTCTAGAACTGGTATACCCAAACTAGAAATTTGACAGCAGCAGCCATTTTAAGGGACAGCAGCACTGATCCCAACATAAAGGGAGGAAAGCAAAAAAAGGCAAAGGTCAAAGGAGGCATACTTTTTGTTTAATATTGGAGTACCCAACCAATATATTACAACTATAAAGGGACTAAAAAGCAGAAACTGCAAAAGAATTAAACATAGCATAGACATCCTACTCTATAAACTGGAGGTTTTCAGCAAATGTCAGTAAAAACAAAAAGGGAGCTGAATACATTTATATACCCACGAACATACTTTGCAGGTTTAGATACCTAAAACAGTAGGAGATCTGAAACTATATTTGAATGCGATTGTCCATAGCTTATTGCCTGACCACACACAAGACACCTGGGAAATTGAAAGGGCGCACAGGGCCATGGGGGCCCAAACTCACCAGAACAGCCGAAAGATGTTATAGCGAGATTCCTTTGTCAAGGAACAAGAGACTTGTTATTGGCAACATCCAGTCCATTGCCGGCCCTGATGGCGCCCAGATACAGATATATGCGGATCTGGCTCCTTCGACTAAAACCAGCCTTGTTGATTTTGATCCAAAAGGGTATTAAATACAGGTGGGGGTTCCCCTTTAGCCTATCGTTTCAAGTGGGGACAACGAACCACACAGTCCATACTCTATCCGAGTGCAACACAATCCTGCCAGAGCTGAATCTCTTGCCCTGAAAGGACACCCTGGAAACTCTCCAAGGAATAAACTTGCCTCCCCGACCGGCGAGACAATGGACGGAAGTCCAAAGGCACAAACGGCAAAGAAAGCAAGTAGACCCAAATGTAGGATCCGTCACCTCGTCTCCAGGATCCTCAGTGAAGATTTAATTACAACAAAAAATATATGTCTGGGGAGAAAACAGGGCATAGAGGAATGTTTAAATGATGATTAGAGAGATCTCTTTCAGATATCATCAAGTGATACAGAGACAATAGATTTGAGGGTCGCTCTGGACACGATGGGGACTATGATCATGCCTCTTTCAACCCACAAAGACTCCCTGGGACTGAGTGCACAGGAGATGAAATCTTTGTTTTAAGAGACTAAGGGGCATGAATCAGATCGGACGCAATATCAATCTATAGTTAGATCACTTTGTCTACTTATATGGTGTACTTGATTTACTCTGCAGTACAATATAAAGTTATATGATATTTGTATCATAAATTTACAGTTTAAGGGACAGAATTAAGACAATTAAGAGATTGTAAGCTACATAGGATAGAGGGCTGTTGCATAGGCTCCTGGATAGTAGATCAGTTTGGGGGTCAGTTCTTTAGTTATAGACTCAAAGATGGGGTAGTCTGTGGTAGACTTTTGAAACCTATAAGAGTTAGTTTGCCAGATATTTCTTCCTCAGCAGAGGGGATTGATAGGGAAATGGGCATCTTCATTTCCCTCCCCTGGCACAAAAGTGCCTTAAGTAATGGGCCAAGGAAAAGTTACAGTTTGGTTAATCATGTTATGTTTGCTCTTTCCCACTTATACAGTTCCAAACAACAGGCTTTACGAAGCAGTTCCTCCGCCTTCTCAGGTGCCGACCCCGCAAACCATCAAAACTCAGGTACAAGGGGTGATATGGGGCGACTGAGATGCGATAGGCTCAGCATATTCATATTTATAGAGGTACCATGATGGACTCTCCTTTTGTTTTTGTTTCACAAAATGTCCGGGGATTTAACTCCCAGTCCAAGAGGCGCAAAGCCTTTCTATCCTAGAAGCCCCTACACCCAGATGTGATTTTCCTGCAGGAAACGCATTTCGCACATAACAAACTCCCTAAATATCTGCATAATTCAAATCTGTTTTTTGTCGCTTCCACCCAACCTACTAAAAAAGGGGGAGTGGCTATTTTGCTACATAAACATTTCCCATTTATTATTGAGCATCGGAAGATAGACCCGGGGATAATTTTATAGTGTTGACAGGTACATTGTGGGGTACAAAACTATCCCTAGTATAATTTTATGGGCAAACGACCACCCCACATAAATAACCTTCTCAGATATCTAAAATCGGTGGGTCTTGGGAGGATTGTGCTAGGGGGAGATCTCAACCTGGTTCTGGATCCAGACCTAGATAGATCAAACAGGGAGGGATGTGGCAAATATTCAAACACATTTAAACAAATCAACTTACTACTTAATGATCTGCATCTTATAGATGCTTGGAGATTGCTACATAAGGGTGAGAGGGGGTACACCTTCTATTCACCAGTACATGGCACGTATTCCCGAATAGACACCATCCTAATGGACTCATCACTTTCAGATAGTGTAGACAAGGCAGAGATCCATCCGTGCCCGTGGTCGGACCATGCACAGGTTAGTGCCTCCATAGATATGGGCCTGAAAAGTAGACCTCCCTATAGCTGGAGACTCAATGAGAGCATCTTATCTAACCCAATAGTAGGGAAACAAATAGCCGATGAACTAGACCTATTCTTTTCGACCAATGTCACCCAAGAGTCGGACATGGGATGGACATGGGTGGCCCATAAGGCCTTCATAAGGGGCTCTCTTATAAAAATCGCAAACGGATTCAAGAGACAATCTAAATTGAGAGGAGACCCTGGGAAAGGACTTGGGAGATTTAGAGAGATTGAATCAACAGAACCCTTCCAAACGGTTACGTAACAGAATAGAGAAAATTAGATTGGAGCTAGATCTATTATTATCTAACCGCACTGAAAAGGCGATGAGATGGACAGATCACAGATTCTATGCCAAGGCTAACAAACCAGACAACTTACTAGCTAAAAAACTTAAAAATAAGATTTCACAATCAAAAATTATAGAATTAGAACTCTGCTGGTGAGGTCACGGCCAGCCCTAATCTTATACTTCCAGAAAATATACTCATCTGGGCAACATCACCAGCAGCAAGAACAATAAAGATATGCCTTCCTGGAGTCATGTGATCTGCCCACTCTATCTCAGGAGGAAGCGGAACTCCTTAATTCAAAGGTTGGGGAATCTGAGGTTAGAAAGACTATTACCAGCCTGAAGGGTGGGAAGGCCCGGGCCCGGATGGATTTACCAATTTATACTACAAGAAATATATAGACACTCTGGCCCCTCACCTCACAAATCTTTTTATCCAAATCTTAGAAGGCCATCAAATGCCCCAAGAATTAAACCAAGCGAACTTGACATTCTTCCCAAAGAAGATCGGGACTCTCTAGAAGTTAAAAATTATCGCCAATTTTGCTCCTAAATAGGGATATAAAAATCTTAGCAAAGCTGATGGCCAATACAATCTCCCAATTCCTTCCTAGACTCATCCATAAAGACCAGGCGGGATTCATCCCTTATAGACAAACAGGGATAATATCAGACGCACTTTAAATTTGATTTCATGGGCATCCCAAAATCGTACCCCAACCTTAGTGGCCTTAGACATAGAAAAGGCTTTTGATACCGTAGAATGGCCCTATCTCAAAGCAGTATTATTCAAATTTGGCTTCGGTGGGAAATTTATGGACCTGATTGAGACTACTATAGATCTCCCAAGGCAAGATTGAAATTACCAGGTGACACTACGGCGCAAATTGAGGTACAAAGGGGAACCAGACAGGGATGCCCTCTCTCACCCTTACTTTCGCCTTGGCAATAGAGCCGCTAGCGCAGTCTATAAGAGCTAATGCAAAAATTAAAGGGATCCAGATAGGCCACCATCACTTTAAATGTAGTCTTTTTGCGGATGATTTTCTAGGCTTACTCACAAGCCCGACCACCTCTATTCCGGAGCTACTACATACTCTCAACCACTTTGGAAACCTCTCGGGACTCACAATAAATGTAACAAAGTCGGAAGCATTGGGTATAGCTCTCACGCAAGCAGAGACTCAGTATCTTAAGCAACATTTTATTTCTCCTGGCCTAATTCACATATTAAATAGTTAGGGGTATCCATCACCAAAGAATAGCTGATCTATATAAGACTAATTATGTACCCCTATACAAAGAATTGATATTAGATCTCCAGAGATGGTCGGGAAGTAAAATCTCCTGGCTAGGTAGAATACACGCAGTTAAAATGAATATCCTTTCCCCGACTTTTTACTTATTCCGCACACTTCTGACCCCATTCTATAAGGATCTCGAGAGGTTTCAAAATCACATCTTTAAATTTATATGGAACACAAATCCGCAAGGATCTCTAAATCTATGTATGTAACAAAAACTAAAGGGGGTATTTTCCTGCCCCAACTTTAAACAGTACTATAAAGCAGCCAGCTCTCGTTCATCCCCTGGTGCACTCCTCTCAACACCAGCCCTTGTGGGTTTTTATAGAAAATCTACAAATGCCCCCATACACATGGGACACCATCATATGGCTTCCCAGGCCAATTAACACACTGGGGAAAATAAGGAACCCAATGACTAAACACTCACTGGTGATATGGACATGGGCGACCCGACATCATAATGTAACCCCAAAGTTAGCTAGTATCTCTCCGATTATCCCTAATCCTCTTCTGACAATACAACTGTCCCCAACATCTAAACACTGGTGGAACTCCAAGGGATTATTGACTTTTGGGGCCTGGTATCAAGAAGGGGCAATGGTCACCTATGAATACATAAAGAAAATATAACTTACCTTTCATAGAGCATTATACTTATTGTAGAATACAACATTTTGTCAGCTCCACTATTACTTCTCTAGGAGCCCCGGAAACTAATTGGCTAGTTAGAATTTGTAGAGATATTCCAATGTCGAGCAATATTATAAGCTTACTATATAATACATTTAATGAACCACCGAGGTCACAAAAAATTAAGTACATCCAAATGGGAAGAAGACCTGGGATACACTATGGACCAATCAATCTGGGAACAAAGCTGGCACAGTCTAACTAGAGGGTCATTAAACTATAGCGTGCTGGAGACATCAATAAAGGTTCTACATAGAATTTATCACACATCAGCTAAACTTTTTAAGTGGGGGCAACCCAAGATGCAAAATGCTTTAGAGGATGCAGAGACCCAGGTACATTCCTACATATATGGTGGGTATGCCCTACGTGTGGGGGCTTTGGTCAAAAATATTTGAGCTAGCCTCGAAAATTTTTAAAATCAAAGTACACAAATCTATTGAAGTCGGCCTCTTGGGCCTCTCTAATGCACTTTTAACATTCCATCAAAATGTTACTACAGTTCATGATGCTGGCCACAAAAAGCCATATTGCTCGACAGTGGAAATCCTCAGACTTGAGCCTTCAGGCAGTGAAGAATAAGATAAATTTTATTTTAATCAATGAACGAATAACCCACCTCCTGGAAGACTCATTCCAAAGTTTATGGATGTGTGGGCTCCTTGGCTAATGGAGCCCGATAGCATCTCATTAGAACGCAAACTAAACCGCTAGACCATAGATGGAAAAGGGGAAGCAGGTGGCATTGGAGGAGGCGGATGAGGTAAGAACTGCTTTCAAACTGGTTAAATTATGAAGGAACCGTTTATAATTTTAGTTTTTATGTATTATTATTGTTAAAAAAAAAATAGGCATTGGCAGATGGCTTTCCGGGGAGGGAACTATTAAAAATAAGAATCTAACATTTGGAGACTTTAAGATGCAAAGCCAGGTTAGCAGATATAAAGTGCAAGAGGAAGCTGTATTTATGTATTTTGTACTTACCGGATATGAATGTTTAATGTTCACAATGTGCTGTACCATTGCCTAATAAAAACTGATTGTTAAAAAAAAAAAAAAATTACAGACTGATCATTTTTGTCAGTGAACAAACGTTCAAAATTTCCCCTCACTGTATTATTGAGGCGCATGGGGGGCGGACCGGAAATGAGAGAATTAGCTGTATGATTCAGCAGTAGGCAGTTTGGAGAGAGTTGGAAAGAGCACTTGAATGTCCTGTGTAGGGGCTACTCCCAAGGTTTATAGCCTGAAATTTCTAAGCCCAACCATGGAATGAAGCTTGGACATCGATCCTCATCAGTGGAGAAAAGGAAGAACCAACCAGAGCTGCATCGGAGCACTTGAGGCAGATACATGCTGATCGCTGGAGAGCTGAACAACTACTTGTTGCGCTGGAGATAGGATACAGTGGCCTGGAATACTGAGACGCACTGAGGGAGAGATTCCCGAGAAATCTTGCGATAGACCACCCATCATGTTACAAAGAAGCACAGGTGGCACAAGTGGAACCTTCAATGCAGTTAGCGCAGACGGAGAGCCGACCACGGAATGAAGTGGAGAGTTGGTTGGACACCTGAACGGAGGTCCTCTATTGGAGTGTGAGTCCCCTGGGGTGTGAGAGACCCCAAGGGAATTTCAATATTAATGCAAGGAGTACACACTGGACCCCTACAGGAAGACCTCTTTCAGGACAAAGGTGAGTCGGCGTCGGGAAAATCCAGACAACAGCAGCTAAAAGGTGAGCTTAATATATAAAAGGGATTGCAGAAGGTGTGAGAGAACCCAGCAATTCCTTTATATTGAAATGATCCACTGACTGGAAGGGAAAGTCTGTTAAAGGGTAAAAGATACATGGGGGAATGGTCTATCAAAGAACTGAATTGAATTGATTAAAGAAACTCTCTCCTTTTTGGTTAATGAAATCAGAAATCTAGATCTATTGAGAACAGAATTAGGAAGAAATATGGGGAAGAATAAGATGATAGTAGGTCAAATAAAGGAATAGATAATAAGTATTAGGACATTGAATAGATCTTATAAATCGTAAGTGTAAAGCTCTACTGACTTACTAATTGATAGAAAATATGAAAATCTCTTTCTCAAAAATTTGATCTAAAGACAAGAAGGTACATCCTCAAAAATCTCCTTCTGAATTATTTTTGCCAAAACATAGAGACTATGATCAAAATACACAAATAGAGCCTTCTTTATTGGAACAATCATTTAATCAAAGTTCGCAAATATTACAAAACTCTGATTCTTCATGTATAGATCCTCAGGAAGAAGAGGAACCATTGACCATGTCTAAAATAAATATTCTTCATTAACTAAAGAATTTAAACATCAAATATTAGAGAGTACCAGGGAAATTAAAGATATACATTTAAAATTAGAGGAATCTGATAGTAATATATCCTTACTATCTCATTCCTCCCGTCTAGAAGAGAGTTTAAATACTATCACAATGAGAATTAATAATCTAGAAGACCACTCTAGGAGAAACAATATCTATATCTATGTCTATATCTGATCTTACGTCATATATACAAGCGGTCCTTCAACATATTGATCCCAGAGCGACGGAAGCATATTTGGAAATAGAAAGGACACACAGAACCTTAGGGGGTTCGGCCAGGTCAACTTTACCGAGGGATGTCATCACCCGCTTTCTTCATCAACAGACGAGGGACCAGATATTTTTAACAGCAAGGAGACTAACCAGAAAAGAGGGCCCAGATTGGCTCTCTCTATTCAGATCTATGTAGACTTGGCACCTTCTACAACTACCAAAGCGCAGAGAAATTAAGCCGGCCCAAGATATTTTTAATTAAACACAAGATACCATACAGATGGGGATTTCTTTTGGTTTGAAAGTTTACTGTGCAAGGTACTAACTACTTAGCACATAATCTGGAGGAATGCCAACATCACCTTAAGAATTTGAATCTCTCCCAGAGGAAGCACTGTCCAACTAAGAGAAATCCCCCAGACAGAGACGGCCCAACAAGGCAATGGACAGAGATTCCCCACCAGCGGTGGGGTAAGGTGAAACCCCCCAATTCAAGCCAGCACACAAGCCTGACAAACAACGCACATAGAGAAATTACTAAGAGTTGACCACACACCCGACAAAATATGGCAGGAGGAAACATCAAACCACAATCATCAATCTCCCCCAAAACAGGATCGAACTAATATCATAAAAGAATAAGGAAAATACATCAGTCTATTACTACTCCTTATCAAAGAGATGTAAGGGTATTGAACCCCCTAGACAGAGGAAACCAATAGTAAACTGCCTTAAGAGACTATTTTGTAAATAGTTTTTAGTTGAGTTATTTTTGAAGTTAATACAACCCTCCTCTAACTAGGGGCATGTGTAGTGAGGCCCGGTACAACCCACAACCCTAGACACGTAAGTGTACAATTCAATTTAGTGAGGAATGGGAACTTCATTTCTTACCTGTTTAGAGTTTTTGTTATGTTGTTATTGAAAGATTGGTTTATACTAATATGCTTTTTTTTATTTCAAGGTACTGTTACAAACTCAAAAAGGTCATGCTTTTCTGCTCTACCCAGGGGGGTCAAAGATGGGTGCATACCACAGTTGTTTGAAATCCACCGCTAGCTCAGCCATGAAATCATCCAGAAAGTAAGAGCCCTACTCAAGGACATAAATCCCCACATCAAAACAAAAGGTAACCTAGATATATTTTTGACACATTAATGTCAAAGTTTCTATACCCCTAATAAAAGACGGTAAAGCCTACCTAGCTTACAAACAACATCATCCAGCTGTACTGTTTTTACAGGAGACACACTTCAAACATAACATGGGTCCCTACATATCTAGATAAGCAATATCCGACACTACATCACAGGCTCCAAAAAAGCCAGAACAGCCAGTACTACTCCCATACAAATTTTCCATTTACATTGGAAGAAAAAAGATTGACCCTTAGGGTAATTATATCATCTGTAACAGGTAAAGTCCTTGAGGTCGAGAGTTACGCTTGTATCGACTTTACTAAGCTAATTAATGACACAGGATATCATACCATCCCCATGGTCAGGGACTATTCAATGGTCTAAATATCTTTAGATCTCAAAATAGACAATAAACCTGCCATATGTCTGGAGGGTGAATGAAATTAACTTAACAAACCCCCTAATAAGAGAACAGATCGCCCAAGGACCCTGGACTTTTTATTTTAACACAAAACAGATGGTTTAAAGATAGGCTGGGTATGGGCAGCACCCGCAAGGGCTATATAGGGAGGGATCTTCATCAAAATAGCGGCCAACTTACAAGAGTCAGCGAAGGGGAAAAGAGATGAGGCTACATCTAGAACTTCAGCAATTGGAAAATAAGTAATCAAAAGAACCAGCTCTGCAAATTAGGGCGACAAATAGATGGGGGTTAGAACGAAACTAGATCTTCTTTTATTGAAACAGGATAGAGGAAAAGCCCTTAAATGGTATGCAGCAAAAATATTATAGTAAAATAAACAAAACCGGAAACCTGGTTAGCTAGGAAAATAAAATCGAAACAAGCCCAATCGAACATTTTTCACAATAAACATCCCAATATGGTCAAGTTATAGCAATCCAACAAAAGATCCAAGAAGTATTTAAAGCCTTCTACACAAATTTATTACAGTGCCACACCAAATATAAATACCCACACAGTTCAGGCCCTTCCTCCAAACTTTAGATCTTCCGTCATTGACAGGTAAGATAACCATCAACCATTAAATGCTATATTGCGGTAGAAGAGGTGAAAAAAGCTATTCAAAAATCTAAAGCTGAAATTTCCCCTGGCCCAGATGGGTTTTCCAATCAATGATTATATAAACATACATAGATACGCTTGGCCCCACATCTTGGCTTGAATTGTATAATGCAATCATGGCAGGTGACCAAGTCCCCCCGGGAACTAATAGGGGCTAAAATTGTGCTGTTTCCCTAAAGAAAGCAAGGATCCAATGGAGCAAAAAATTATAGACCTATATCCTATATCTTGCACCTGATTCACTATAATAAAATAACCAAAATCCCGGTCTATCTATTGCCCCTTAAAGTATGAGAAGGCCCTTGTACTCCTTGGAATGGCCGTACCTGAATAGCTTCATTAACTAAATTTGGTTTTAAGGGAAAAAAACCTTATTAAGACATATTATAAAACGGTCTCAGGGCAAACATTGAAACTTCCGAGGGAAAGAAAAGCCGGTTAATTTCCATACAGAGATGCATGAGACAAGGTTGTCCCCTTTCCCCACTTCTCTTTGCCGTAGCTATGGAACCCCTAGCCCAAGCAATCAGAACCAATACAGCCATACAGGGAGTCTCTATTTGGTTACACCAATTTAATATTTCACTATTTGGCTGACAACCTTTTATGCTGCATAACGGAGCCGACACTCTCAATTCCTCCCTTAATGCATTACTTACTAGGGATAGATTTGGTCTCCTTTTCAGGTATCAAAGTCAATGTAGAAAAGACCTGAAGGCCCTAACACTGACCTTCCAGCAAAGGAAATGGAAAACCTATCAGATATTATTAAATTTAAGTGATCACACACACATATTAAATAACCTAGGAATCAATCTGACATCCAAGTTACAAAACTTATACAAAGCCAACTACACCTGATGTACAATATTCTCAAGAAGGAACTGAATATATGGGCCAAATTCAAAATATTCTAGCTAGGGAGGTTAAACGCTATAAAGATGAATCTTTACCCAACTAATGTATTTATTTAGAACCCTGCCCATCACAATCAACATGAGAGAATTATCAAGATTTCCAAAGAGTAAAACTCCAGTTTGTATGGCAACAGGGACCGGCCAGGATCTCCAAAAATATTCTGCACAAACCCAAAAAGTTGGGGGCTTGGCCTTCCCGAACCTTAAATTATATTACAGGGAGGCCCAATTGACCTTTATTCCCCTAGCCTATTCATATGAACATCAACCGTCATAGATAGTCACATAATGAACCCGTATACATGGGACACACTAGTCTGGGTAAATCAAACCCCAGCAAACATTTTAAAAATATTGAACCCTATAATTAAAAACACAATTAGGATGCTGGAAATGGTCCAAACGATACACAGGATTTATTTGTCCTGCCAAATTATATGGCTTCAGTCTGATCCAAAGGGGAATCCTAAGGGGAATCACAGCCACTACATAACCAATGGTGGAAATCCAAAAATCTAGATAGAGTGGGGACATGGGTGATAAAAGACACTGTTATGTCCTTTGCGGATGTTAGGGATAAATTTGACCTTCCTTTAGTGGGAGACTAGACAATTTAGTGAACTCTATGATACAATCAAATGGCCAACCTAAACACAATTGGCTATCTAGGATATGTAAAGAATCCCCCCTTACCAAGTGGTATATTGGGAAGCATGTATGATTTATTTAACACTAAAAGGGAATAACACTAAAGACAAATACATGATAGCAATGGGAGAGAGATCTAAACACCCATTGAGACAAGGATGAGTGGGGAAGACACATGGGTAAACATAATCAGAGTTCACTTAACCACAAGATTTTAGATACTTCCATTAAGGTACTCCACCACACCTATACTACACCTGAGAAAATAGCAAAATGGAAGAATAAGGATAAACCTCATTGTTTTAGAGGGTGTCTAACTACTGGATCCTTTAAACATAATGGTGCTGTGCCCAATAGCACAGAACATATGGGCACAGATCCAAGCCTTAGCCTCTACCCTATTTCCCAGAAAATACAACTTACAACAGAGATTTGCCTACTAGGAGGACATTATTAACCCCTTTCAAAGTCACAAAATAAGTTAATACAATTCCTACTCCTCTCAACCAAAAGCCACATAGCAAGGATTTGGAAGTCAAGGACATTATAATTTGCAGTTAATAAATCCAAAATAAATTATATTGCAATCAACAAATGCATGTTGCACTCTATAGCAGACACAATCCCTCAATTTCTAGATATATGGGGTCCGTGGGTGAAATACACAGGCATATCACTTATCAATCATTAACTGATAATTGTAAGATGTGTGGGGTGGGGAGCTGATGACCGGGGCAAGATGACCCTAAGACCGGAAGACAGAGGTAGAAGAAGGTTAGTGTTTCTAATATAAAATTGGTATCTATTTAGCTGCTAAATCAATCCATTTATATATTTGTTAAAATTGACGGGTCAAATACTCCAACTGTGTGTTATACAAGTAAAATAGCTTAAGTTCCTAGTTAGATATATTTAAGTAGACAATTAAGATAACTATACAAGAGTGACATTAATAAATGGATGTATAAGGGTAAAAGCATTGAGGAAAAATTTGGAAAATAGAGGTAGACAGACAGATTAGATAAACTAGCAGATTATTTTGTTTAAATTAAATATATCAGGGTTAATAGCTAGTGAAAACAAGTCTGCATTGATGCTGTAACACACTGGTTATATAATGTATGTATTTAAAGAACAATATAACAAACTTACAATGTATTCCTATGTACTATTCTGTCTGTCTGTCTTTTCCCCCCCCTCTCCCATCCCCTGTGTCTCTTTCCCCCCCACCCCCTCCCCAGCGTCTCTTTCCCCCTCTCTTCCCATTTCCCTTCCCCCCTCTCCCTCCCCCTGTGTCTCTTTTCCCCCCCCTCCTCTCTCTCATTTGCGGCTTGGCGGCATAAACCTGTAACTTTTTTTCAAGCCCTGCCAGACTTGAAGCAAAATTTATATTGCTTCAAAGCTTGCGGGCTTTAAGAAAAGTTACGGGTTTCAAGGCCGTAACTCAGCAGCCGTTGGTAAGCCACCAAAATATTTGAATTGAATAGCAAATTAGCTTTAAACCTCACTTATGGACGCCCTGCCTCAGAGGAGGCAGGGAGCCCATAAGTGAGGTTAGTAGCTAATTTTCTATTGGTGTCTTCTGGCGGTTTCCCAAACAGCTGCCGAGTTACGGCTTGAAAAAAAAATGGCAGCTTCTCCTCTGCAAGCCCATAACTTCCGGGCCTCGTGATGAGCGCCTTTGGCACTCATTTCAGACCTCTTGCAAGCCCGTAACTTTCGGGCCTCGCAATAAGCGCCTTTGGTGCTCATCGCGAGGCCCGCCTTATTGCTTGATGCGCAAGCCCATAACTTTTTAACATGGCGTTACCAACAAATTGTAATTACGACAACTAATATAGTTGATGTTAAAAAGACTTAACATAGGCAACAACCAAAATAATATAATGTTGTTGGCAGACAACCGTAGTTCTTACTTTAAAAGATCCAAACGAATCTTTGAAACATCTCCATGAAGCTGCTGAATACTATATAATAAACTATCTTATCCAAAGATTAATAATGCAAAATCTGAAATACTTTCTTCTAGATTACAAAGTACACAAGACGAAAACATTTGAAATCTAAGTAAATTTAGTTAGAATAATATCAAATCCAACATTAGGAATAACTTTTTCTCTCTTAGTCAAAAATATATTAAAATGCAATCTTGAAACAAAATATGATCATTTAAAGTGAATATTGCAAGAATGGAAATCAATTCATATGTCTTGGTCTGGTAGAATCTCCTTAATTAAAATTATTATAATACCTAAGATTTCTTATATTTTGAGATGCATTCCTCAGAGTATTCCCAGATCCTTACTGAAGTTTCATAAATTACTGAATAATTTTCTTAATAAGGATAAAAAATCAAGTATATTCTTGAATATAACTAAAAGAAAATTAGAGAAAGGGGGCTTAGCCACTCATGAATCTTTGATAAGTATTATTCCATAATGATTAACCACTTACTGCGGTGGACTTTAGTTCCGTCTAAAACCCAATGGTTTATATTGGAGAGTATGAAGAGTTATGCAGTAATATTCCTATGAGCTTACTACTTTGGTTTCCAGAATCTAAATAGGATTCATCCATATGGATTACTGTCCTTGTTTAAATATTGGTATAGTAAGAAAGACAAACTAAATTTGATCAAATATCCTTCTCTTTTGACTCCCATAGAGTTTCTTCAATATCACGATCCTGAATGCCTAATAATATAGTGGAAATTGTGTGGATATAATTTAGTGGGAGATTTTTACTTGAACAAAACCTTTGTTTCTTGTCACTGCCTTACACAACTTACAAGAGTCTGGGATCACTTGGTTAGACCATTACTCTTTAAAAATTAATTTAAAAGATTAGGTTTCAGGATGGAAAATTTCAGAGATTATTCCCCTGTAGAACAGTTGATAAGGGAAAACATAGATAAACATACTATATCAAAATGTAATAATATTTAAAAAATAACTGATGTAAAGAACAAGACGATTAGGATGATTATGTGGGAAAAAGGGATAGAAAAGTCTGGTCACTGAAAGATTGGTTTAAAGCATTTGGTCTAATTAAGAAAAACTCTCTATGTGTTTTCTATAGAGAGCCATACTTTAAGCTGGTGCAAAGATGGCGCTGAGTGCCTATTACATTGAATACATTTAACTAAAATTATGCTGATGAATATTGAAGGGGATGCGAAGGCAGAGGGTCCCATTTCCATATTTGGTTGCTGTGTAATATTATCCAGGAGTTCTGGAAGCAATGTACTTTTCAGATATCAGCCAAATGGTATGTAGTAAAACTGTGGAAATCGGGGGCCACTCTGTCATGGCTTGAAATAGAGAGAATAATCCATAAGAATAGAATTCTTGAAAAAGAATTAGGAAATCTAACTCAAAGGAGAGGAAACACTGCCACCCAATGGAAATTATGGGACAGTTATTTTCCCCATATTTCTTAAATAAATGATCATTAGAATCTTTTCTCCTGTGTTGTATTAGTCACCTTTGACTATGGAATAATATTGTTTAATGCCTTTATATACCTATTAGAATGATTTAATTGTTAATGCTTTAATGTTATCGTTTTGTTTTATTTATGTATGTATGTAATTTTGTAAAAAAAAAAAAAGAAAAATATATATAAGGTATTATCTACATATTTTCTCTGAACATCTCCTGAGCTCCGGCTAGGACCCAGTCCCCCTCCAGCTCTTTCCCCACACTCATACTAAGTATTAGAGAGTTTTCTCTGGGAGGTGTTATAATGAGAGGACAACCAGGGTACCCAAATTCTGAGATAGGAAACATATGTATCTGACAAGATCTGTGTAAACCTCTCGTTTAACATTATGTAATTTGTTTTTTGTTTAACTTGTACCCATTCTAGGGACTAGGATTTCCATTGTTTAGCGATATGTTGTTTTACCTCTAATTATATAAAATTAAGCAATTTAAGTTGATGGGAGATTAGTGATGGAGGGGAAATTCCCAGTAAACAAGTTTCAATAGTTGAGATTTAAATAAGTTAGTGGCTAAAGTCATGGTGTCCCCGCATAGAATTTGCACTTTCGGGCAATTCCACCAAGTATGAATGAATGTTCCTATCCTGGGGCATCCCCTAAAACAGTGTGGGCTTTCAGATGGTTTCCATTTGGATAGGGCGATCTGGAGTGATGTAGCTCTTTGTAAAACTTTTATTAAGGTCTCAAGGATGATGTACTTTGGAGACCCTTTTGCTGCTGTGTTCCATATTTCTTCCATTTATAGATTTTTAGATGTCGTCTGAGGGGTATTAAAGGAGTGGTATAGTGCTCCTAGTGTGCCTTTCATAAGAGGGACCTTTTCGCATGTGAGTGTGAGTCATGTCGCTCTGGGTGTTCCATGTTATTTTAGGGATTTTGTGTTGCCATAGAAATTGGAATATTTTTTGTTGTAGATTGGACAGATCTTTTGAGTTTACTGAAATATGGGGAGAGAGAAACAGGTAGAGGAGCCTTGGGAGCAGGGTTTATTTTAAATCTATTGATTCTGCCTATCCAGGATATTGGGAATTTTGACCATTTGTGTAGGTCTTTAAGGAATTGGGAGAATAGAGGTTTATAGTTGGCCTGATATAGATTTTCTAGATTAGACGTGAAAAAATTGTATTCGGTCTGGAGAGTTGTTTGTCGTCTAAGTGTAAGCCAATGGGTAGGGCCTCGGTTTGTCCAGGTATAGTTTTAAACCCAAGACCTGTCTGAAGCGTTCTAGCAGGGTCATTAAGGCGGGATGAAGTGGGCTGGATTAGTAAGGGTGCAAAGAAGGTCGTCCATGAATAGACTAAATTTGTATTAATGATGTCCTACTGATCAACCGTCAATGTCTATGTCTGCTCTAATTAATTAGGCTAGATGCTCTACCGCCAAGGCGAACAACAGTGGGATGAGAGGGCAGCCTTGCCTGGTACCTCTTTGAATGTTTATGGAGAGCCTGCCCTGCCCAGGCATCCTCATGATAGCTTTGGGGTGATAGTAGTAGGTTTCTATTAAGTTAGAGAAAGAACCCTAATTTATCCCAAACTTCTCTAGTACTGCATAGAGATATGGCCATTCCACTGTGTCAAAAGCCTTCTCAACGTCAAGAGCGAGAAGGCACATAGGAGTAGAGGTTACCTTACAGAGATGTATTAGGTTTAAGATTCTTCCAATGTTATCCCCTGCTTGCATCTGCGGGACAAACCCTACTTGGTCTTTATGGACCAAATGGGTAAGGAATTTTAACATTCTATTCACCATAATTTTAGCTTTTTTAGGGATTTTGTGTTGCCATAGAAATTGAAATATTTTTTGTTGTAGATGGGACAGATCTTTTGAGTTTACCGAAATATGGGGAGAGAGGAACAGGTAGAGGAGCAGGAGAAGAAGCCTTGTTGTTGTTTAGGAGTGAAATGGGTTGAGAGCGTTTGGCTTACAGGTGGTTCCTGCCCTCTTTGGGGAAAAATACCAGTTCTGCGTGATTAAGCTCAGGGGGCATTTGGTGGCCATCTAGGATCATATTAAATATCTTTACACGGTGAGATGCTAAAACGGCCCTAAACTTTTTGTAATAAAGAGAAGAGAATCCAGCAGGGCCTGGTGACTTGCCTGGTTTGGCATTTTTAATTGCAGCAGTGACTTCTTCTAGGGAAATTTGGAAGTTTAAAAGGGTTAAATCATTATCTGAAAGGGTCGGGAGGTTGCAGGAGTTTAAGAAGTGTTAAGTGTATCTCTGTCTCATTGTTTTTTTTGGGGGAGGTATATATTTAATGATAGAATTGATGAAAATGCTCTTGAATTTTAGAGGGGCTGTTAGCTGTCTGACCTGATGAAGTGGTTTTTTTTTATAAATTTTAGATTGGGTAAGTTTATTTCTAAGTTTTCTGGCTAATAACGAATCTGGTTTATTGGCTTTGTTCAAGTATTTGTGCTTAGTCCATCTTAATGCTTTCTCCATCTTGTCAGATAAAATCATGTCTAATTCAAGCCTGGTGGTTTCAATTTGTTAAAGTCTAATACCATCTGTGGGTTGTTTTTGTTGTAGCTTCTCAAGTTTGATAAGCTGTTTGTTTAATTTATCCTTGCATGCTCTTTGTTGTTTTTTATACCTAGATGCCAATTTTATACAGGAGCCCCGAAAGAAGGCCTTAATGGTCTCTAGTCTTGATTCCTGATTCAAATTAGATTGGAAATAGAGATCAATCTCATTGGTAATTTGTTATGGTAGTGTTGGATTCATTAGTAACATGTCATTCATTCTCCACAAAGGAGAGGGGTTAGATTCTACTTTGAGTGTTATTGTTAATTTTACAAAAGAGTGATCTGACCATGTGCATGGGTATATTTCAGATAACTCTGTCTGATGTGTTATGGATGAGCTAGTCAAAAAAGTGTTGATCCTGGAGTAGGTTCTATGGGTATGTGAAAAGAATGTATACTCCCTGGCCCTGGCATGGAGTTCAATCCATGTGTCTACCAGGAATTGGTCTCAGAGGTGAATTTGCTTAAGTTTTTTTGGAGAATCTTCCATCTTTATAATCTCTAGATCTGTTCAGTCTGGGGTTTAATGTTAAGCTAAGGTCCCCTCCTATAGTTACGGTGCCCAAGTCTTTTTGGCCTATTGACCTCAGGAGTTTAATGAGGCAGTTGAGGGGATCTGTTTCGGGGAGTAGAGGAAGATTAGGATGATTTTAATGTTTAGAATTTTTGCCCGTTAATAGGACGTAGTTGCCATTGGGATCTAATTTCTTACTTTCTAATATGAATGGGAAATCTTTATGGAACAATATAGCTGCCACTGCCTTTTTTGAAGTGTGACCTGTGACGTAAATGTATGGGACATTTTTATGCATATATTTGGGGATTTTATCCTGGGTTTAAATGTTTTTTCCTGGAGGAAAAGTACTGCAGGGCAATGGGGTTGATATGTTAGAAAGGCTTTGCATCTTTTGAAAGGCGAGTTAAAGCCTTTCACATTACATAGTAACATAGTTACATAGTTACATAGTTACCTAGGGCCTCATTCTATTAACGACCGTAGGAGATGCGTGGCCGCAAGGACCGGCCGCAGGCTATTTGCATATTCTATTCCCTTGCGGCCGAGGGCTCCGGCAGGCTTGCGGGCCGGCGCCCTGTTATCTCTTGCGGCCGCACGCGCCGCAGGAAAGCCTTTGATCTTACACGGCCGCAAGAGTTTCGTCCGCAAGAAAGCCCCGGTTGCTATTCAATTGATCCGGGAACCCTCTCGGCAAGGCTAAAACCGAGCCGCAGCTTACTTGCACCAAAAAGGTCCCGCAAGCACACAATTAAGCACATAATAAAGCCATCCTGCACTCTGATGAGATGATAAAGTGATTGGAGGTGTTAGCATTCATAGCACAACACTTCCCTACACTCAAATCTGAAAATCATTTTTATTTTAATTCATGTCAAATATCCGTGGACAAAGTCCAGAGGGCTTGGAGCACCTCAGACCCGCCCAGGCTGCGGGACGAAAAATAAACCAATAATGGAATATCGGATTTGGGCGATGTGCAAGCTTGAGAGGGTGTTGCTATTAATCCTCATGTCACCCATTATGATGCCTATCATTTACAGAGCTTTACAGTGCCATCTTGAATTTATATTTGCATTTACAGTTTTCTGACTTTGCGGCCGGTTGCATGATATGCAGCCGGCCGTAAGGGGGATATCCTTGCGGCGCCGTCCATTTGAATTGCAAGGTAGAAGTAGCTCTACACGGGGCCGTAAGACGGCCGCAAGGAATCGCAGCTTTGCGGCAATTTTACGGCCGATAATAGAATGAGGCCCATAGTAATTAAGGTTGAAAAAAGACTTTCAGTCCATCAAGTTCAACCTGTTAAGATCTCCTCTGATCTGCAATATGCAGATTAGTTATTAATTAATTTGTTGTTAAATAATTATTAATAGTATAGTATTAAAGGATGAATAAAGAGTTAGTCCATCAAGTTCAACCTTTTTAGATCTCTATTGATCTTTTTAATCTGGACTATTTATTATTAATTGTTAAGTGTGATAAAATTGTAACTGGGTGTGCTCATTGTGTATGTGTGGGAAGGTGAGCATAATGCCGCTTACCTGGGGTGAGCGGAGTATGAAGGGATACCTGAAGGGGTCTGGGGCCCTGAATGAGCCAGGAGAAGGCAAAATGAGATGCTACTGCTATTGAAATTAAGTAGATTAAAGAGCAACAACATGTACAAAAATAAACTAAAATAGCATTAAATCACTCCCATTCAAGCAAGTACAATGGTTCCTCCTTAATAAACGAAATTGCACCAAAGTGCCTAATTGGAGGAAAAGTACCAAGAGTTAAAAAATTAGGGAGTGGGTAAGTCAATTAACTATTTGAGACCAGCTTTTACTCGCTCCCAGACCCTTTTATTGATCTATAAAAGTAAACATAACAGTCAAGTGACAATATGCAAATATACATGAACTTAGACACCCTTATTGACCTTAGGGTCATACTAGGAGTTCTACTATCTTGCCTAGACTCTGGGTTGTGGGTGAAGGTGCATAACATTGTGTGTGTAACCCAAAAGCCACCTGAGGTGGAAAAAAAAATAAGAACATTTTCAAGAACATTTCTAGCTTTACATCTAAACAGTATAGTTTCAAATATAGGATCTAAGAAATCTGGTATAGCCTCATGTAATCCTATTCTTGAAGAGCAAAACAGGGTCTCCTGTCTTGTGCTTTAGAATTTTGTGGCTTGGTATTTCTGTCCATTGTTTCAAGGGTCGTGTATCTTGGGTATCCCATCGTCCAATTTATAGCGTTTGTCAGGGCTTGATTCAGATTCTGTAGATGGAGAAGGCACTCTTCAAGGGATCTCACGGAGTATGATTTGCCTTAGATTTGAAACAAAAGGTCAAGGGGAAATCCCCATCTTCATAGGATTTTGTGGTTTTGGAGAATAGCCAAGACTGGTTTAATTTGCCTTCTTTTATCCAAAGTGGATGGCGCTAGATCAACGTAAATTTGGAGTGAGGAGCCATTTGGGCCTTTGATAGATGGGCTCTTTCTGGAGGCCATAAGAATCTGATATCTTGTGCTTTGTCTTAATAAACGTGTTAAAACGTCTTTAGGAGTTTCCAGTGCCTGGGAGGTCACCAGGGCTCTGTGAGCTCTCTCTATCTACGTTTCACTGTCTTGTAGAGTTGGTAGGAGCATATTGAAGACCGCCTTTAGGTAAGTCACAAGATCCAGAATGACCTATTCTCCACATATTTCAAGTTCTCCACTAGGGCATAGATTTTGCGTAGCAGTTTTGCGTAATGTCCGCTCTATCTCTCATTTGTGTATCCACTATTTGATCTATGGTGGATTCAAGTAGTTGGGGGCCCTGTCCCAGATCATGGATTTCTTTTTTAAGGTCATCTACTGCCTTTGTCAGCTGTGCCTTAAAAAAACTCCTCAATCCTGGACATAGATTTGTCTGAGACATCCACTTTTTGACTAGTGGTGGTGCTATCTCTCTCCGAGTCAGAGCAGTATGAGGCTTTAAAGCTGTTTATTAGAGCGAGCATATGCATAAAAAGGAGCCATGTATATAGTGGTTTATTGGATTATTAGAGTGACAATACATTGTGGTCTCATTTGCATGTCCCCCGCCTCCAGCCTCTAAAAGTGCAGTGTAACAACTGTATTTCTGAGAAACAAGAGCAGGAAATGAGTTTATTAACTTATTTTTTAGACCTTCAAGTATAATCATAAATGTATTATTCATTTTATGTAATATATATACTAGCAATAGAATGACGGCAATAGAATTGTAAGGCAGGTAATGCTGTTTGCTACACAAAGTAATTATTTGGTTGTGTGAATACCTTCAGCGCTCATTGCGAGCCTCGTGCTGAGCTCCTTTTTTTTCTTCTGTGTATGTATTTTGTAATGTTAATTAATTACTAAAATTAGAAATTAATATACTTTACCTTTTTGTAATTAATGTATGCAGGAAGCAATATGCTGAAGAGCTAACAATCTGTTTTGATGTTCCTGCAGCATACAATGTAGATTTGCACTGTTGGTGAGCTGAGGTGTAAGTGTCAGCAATGTGTGCAGTGTGTAGTGTAAATAGGCTGTGTGCACGAGGGGAATCGGTTTGTTGAGCTGTGTAGTTCCGCATTTTGTAATGTTAATGTTATTAGTTTTCAGTTAGTGTTGCAAAATGGCTGCGATTGTGTATGTATTATGCGGGTGTGGAACATTTCGCTTCCTTTTTAATAGTGTATTTAGTAGATCGTATGGTTCTGTGTAAAAGTCGTATGTGCTTGGCGGTGTTTTGCATACTTAGGGGTCGTGTAGCCTTGTTTTAATTTTTTACGGCGGCCATTTTTATTCTCTCTTAGGGGATAGTTCAGTGGCGAAAGTCTTTAAATTTGATTTAATTTGGAGTGTAACCTCATTCCCAGATGTCCTGGCTGTCCCCCCTTGCTGTGTGTGTATTTTTTTGTAATTTTAGTTTGTATTTTGTGTATTTTTCGCTGTGCTGCGTGTGGCCGTTAAGTTCGTATTTTTTGCGACTCGTATTTTTTTCTAAGTGCCGATTGCCTTTTGTAAGTGTTAAGGTCTGTCATTTTTTATAGGTGATTTTTTCAAAGTGCTACGGGTCTCGCACTGTGAATTGTGTAATTGAGTTTTGTGTTCATGTGTAGTTCCGCAGGTTGTAGGTATGATGCGCAAGTCTTGCGGGGTCTATGGCGCTCATCTCCACCAGCACAGTGAGCGCCTTCGGTGCTCCCTGCCTAAGTCGTACACGGTGGTAGGGATAAGCGCCTATGGAGCTCATCTCCACCAGCGCAAGGAGCGCCTTTGTTGCTCCTTGCCTGGCCGCAACCGAGGCCCTCGCTTTGCGAGCCTGCAGTTTTAACGTTGCGTTGCCAATGGATTGTGGCAATGTCGCGCTGCTGAGAACTATATATGTGATATATATATAATATCATCTATAATAGTATATATTAAATTCAACAAAAAACATTCATACATTCTTTGTACTGTGACGTAGCACAGGCGAGACAATAGCACAATACAAAGCTTAATCTTGATTCATAAAGCATAGTTTATGCATTACAGTAAAAATACAGTGCAATAATATATTAAGGATAAAAATATGGTGCAATACACTTTACCTGTGAGTATAGCTTCTCAAGCAAAGACCCCCTAGCTAAATGCCCTAGTTTACATTAACCAAGTTCAGCCATTAACATGACATCACTTAGCTACAATTTACCTAACCACTGATAGTAAATTATGCAAGTTAGCAAGGGTCAGATTCACATCATTTTAGCTAACTTTTATAAACAAACATGCTAATATAAAAAAAAAAAATTGTAACCTTTGTAATTATTGTTTGATATTGTGTAAAAGAGTGGTTAACAAGTGTGTGGGAGAATTAGTATGCCTTCTGGTACCCAATAGCATCCACTAAGAACTCTTAATATATACAAAATTATAAGGGGGGACCTGAGATACTCCTTAGTACTGTAATTTGTTTTATTTAAACCTTTTCCTGCTATTTTAGCATTTCTTTAAAAATCCGTTGCCCAAATTTCTTTAGATTTTCCCAATATTTACTGTATACTGACTCCCCACATAAATATACCAGAGAAAGATATAATAATTGTTAGGGAATTTTTTGGGTGGCGTTTATGTATAAATGTCTTTTTAATATGTGTATATATATATATATATATATGTTTAAGTTCCTCTTTTGCATTTTCTCTAATCTATCCTGTAATATTGTTTATGAGCCGTTATAAGTGAAATATGTCCTAGTTTGAATGTCAACTTCTCCATCTCAATCTATAACGGATTTGTGTACTTCTAATTGCAAAAGCCTGCTAAAATAACCTTTGGAAACCACAATAACATATGACGAGGACCTCTGTCATAGATCAGGAAATATTGCAATATTTCTCCTTACTGCATATGCTTTTGCATTGACTGAAGTTGTATATATATGTGTGATAAATCTTTGAGCCATTGGTTAATAATACTTTCTTGTGTCTGTCATTATTGGCCATTAGCTACCAGAGCTCTGTGCTGTGAAGGAAGAGGCTAAGAGGAAGGTTGGTAAGGATGATGATCCTGGGATCCAGTGTTTACCAAGCAGTAGAGTAAATCCTGCTAATAACAATAATTAATAAGTAATAAACCCTATTGTATCTAATAAGACCCTTTAGCTTCATAAAGTTGAAGTAAATTTTGTTCTAGTTCCAAGCAAGAAACGTTTCCGTTTTTAATTCTTCTGAGACAGAGTTGCAAGCCTTTCCCCCGGCTATTGTCCATTGTCTCTCGGCCTTGAGAGTTATACCAAGACTCTCCTGCTGCTATTGGGAGGTGATTGTCCAATATGTCTACTACCCTTTGCTACGCTTCTGGTCGCGACGCCAGGTTGAGGAACTCAATCCGCATTGAGGTTCCTGAGGACAAGAAAGAAGAATGGAAGTTAAAGTACATCATTGAGGATGTGCATATTGGTGTTCTTCAGATGAAGACGGACAGCGTCTACTGCCTGTAAGACCCTTCCAGAGTTGTCTATACCTTGACACTAAAGACTCCTGCAGCCTGCTATAACCTGCATAAAAAGAATGTTGAGGCCTATGAGAATCCAAAACTAGATGGACTGTGCTTTGCAATGCTCTACAGTGGTTTTGAAGTCCCTTTGGTTGAGGAAATATTGTTAATCGGTGAGATTCTCCCACAATATTATGAACGAGTATGACATCTGGACTGGGAAAAGAAAGTACTTTGTCTAGTTTCACGAGGAGTCTATGGGAATAGGAGGAAAGTGTCCTCCCTCAAATGTGATCATAGGAAATAACAGGGGCTACTGCTTTTTCCCTGGAATGCCTCATCTGTGCCGTAGATGTGGAATGTATGGCCACACCCAGGCCACATGCACTGAAGACCCTCGGCCAGTATGTAGAAACTGTGGAGAGAGAGAGGCCATTCAGCTGCATATTGTGAAAAAGAAGCTGCCTGCAAAGGATGTGGCTAACCTGGCCATATGTACAGAGACTGTCCATCAATGCCCGAACGTTCTTGGGCACAAGTGGCAGCAGCAGGGTCCGGCCAGCAGAAATACAAGCCATCTCAAGTCAAGTAGCATGCAGAAGGTTCCAGTGTCACCTGTCCTTCGCAATCCTGCAATTATTGCTGCTGTGGGCCCAGCTGTTCCAGTCATAATGTCAGCTTCCGAGAGCATTCCGTTTCTGATCATGTCAGGTCACGGAGCCAAAGGTTCCCACCTTGGTGGGTCCTGCGGCTCCTCCTATGTTTTTAAATCCCTTAACAGGTCCATTCCCGGTTCCTGATTGTGGTCCTGGGATGAGAGAAAAGCTTCCTGAGGCTACAGATCCTGTTCCTTTGTCCGATTGTCAGTCAGTGATTCCAGATACTGCAGTTCCTGTACCAGCCATCGCTACTGTACCCAGAGTCTGTATGAGTATCCTTGCTGCTCATTCCGAGTCCGTTCCTGTCATGTCGGTGGTGGATGGGTCTTCCTTTTCATCGCAGACTGATGGAGCGGTTCCTGAGGTGTCCAGAGTCGTTGAGGAGGAGTCGTCGTGTGTGCCGGCATCTGGGGTCCAAGATGAAACAGACCAGGAGATGACAGAATACGGTTCTGCAAAGAGGGAACCTCTGGAGAGTGGTGATGGTGAAGATGATCCCGGTCCCAAACGCTATGTAAGCTATATGAGCGATGGGGCTGGTAGATCGACATCGCATAACGAGTATATTGATCAGTTTACCTCTGCCTCTGATTCAGATAGTCCCCTCGAAATACAAACCAGCACAGACTCAGAGGGGCCAAGTGGACTGTCTAACCCTCTCTCGTGATAATGGAGTTAAAAGTAGCCTCACTTAATGTGAGAAGCTTGAAGGGCCCCGTCAAGAGGGACACTTTGCATTGTTTATGACTTTGAACATAGACATTATTTTGCTATAAGAATGTGGGATTGGACATGAACTGTCTTATAGGCATTTAAAAAGGGATTGGACTGCAGGACCGTCCATTTGGTCTGGATCCAATCAGTGTAGATCATCTGGGTTTGGAATCCTTTTTAATGGAAGTAATGTGGACTCGCTTAGGCTCTCTTAACGGGCATTAATTTAAATTTATGCTTCCCCAAACAAATATGAAAGACATATGCCTGTTTGCCCCTGGCTCCTCCGCCTTATTGGTTGGAGGTGATTTTAATTGTGTTATGGAGGAGGAGTGATGGTTTGGTGGCAGTGGTGCAGTGCACAAGTCTGACAAAACCTCTTGCCAGCTTAAGAATTTTATGATTGATTTTAAATTGTATGATGCGTGGAGAAAGTTGCATCCCACTGACCCCAGATACACCTGGACCGTGGATAGACAAAGCCCTTTTTTATCATCAACTTTAATAAGGGAGATTTGAAAATGTTGGCTATAAAAGCCAAAGGTGTTATTGGGCTTGGAGACAAGATTAAAAAATATTTACAATGTAATTTAGACCATTATCTAATAATGTTCTTTGTGGTTGTTCCATTTATAAGCCCTTCCTTTAAGTCTATATTGTCCTGAAATACCATAAGTCACCCTTTAGAATCATTTTGTTTTCAATTTGTATCCGATTGTTTAGGTCCGTTGATTCAGTGCATCTAATCATGTGGTAAAACATGATGGCTTCGTGAAAATTCTTTATCATTGGGTATGCAATGCCCCCTCTATTGAAATTGCTAACATGGCATACTGAATGTCTTGATTCTCTTCTTTTTAGAGTTTTGTATAAATTTATCCAAAATGTTTTGAAATGTATTAATTAAGCATGAGGGCAGTTGTAATGGAAAACATCTTATAATGTAAGTAATTTTCGGCAGAAGAACCATTTTAGTGGCTATGATCCTTCCGGACCAAGAAACGTTTTGCCATTCTACCAATTTTTTATATATTAGATCATCGTTTTAGAATATTACCTGTTTCATGTCTGATTGGAGGGTGATGCCTAGGTGTTTTATCTGATTTTGCCATCTATATAAAAAGTTTGCATTAAAAGATGATCTTACATCTTTTTTTACATTAAGCAGCATGGCCTCAGATTTGATCATATTCAATTTATAATTGCGTACTTTACTGTATTCCAAAATATGTTCATGTAGACCTCTTAAAGAATTGTCCGGGTCTTCTAAAGACAGCACTGCATCATCTGCGAACAATGAGAGTTTATGTGCTATTTTCCCTATTCTTATTCCCTCAATGTTATTGGAATCTCTGATAGCAACTGCAAGGGGCTCCATCAAGAGAGCAAATATAAGGGGAGAAAGGGGGCAACTTGTCTGGTGCCACAAGATATCTCAAAACTAACTGATTTAAATCCCAGGCCAACGACAGAGGCAAATGGTGCCACATATATGGCTTTTATAGCCTTAGACCCAAGCTGCCAAATCCATACTTGGCCAACACTAGGTCCATGTAGTCTTATCCGACCCTGTTAAATGCCTTTTCCACATCCAGGGACAAGAAGATCGATGGGATCTTCTGACCCCTTACATGGAACATCAGATTCAATAATCTTCTGATGTTATTCATACCCCGTCTGCCAGATATAAAACCTGTTTGTGCTTTGCCAATTAAAGGCATCATGATAGAATTAATTCTATTTGGTAAGATCTTTGCATAGATTTTGATATCTGTGTTAAGCAGCCATATTGGGCGGAAGTCTTTACATTCCATCAAATATTTCTCTTGCTTAGGGATGTTGATAATAAAAGCCTCTATTATTTCCTTTGTGGAATAACCTTTATTTTTAATCTTGTTGAGTGCTGCTTTTAATTCTTTTACAATCTTGTGTTGTGTTTTAAAGTATTGGTTTATATAGCCATCCGGCCCTGGCGCATATAACAGTTTTCATTTTAAAATAAGCTCCTGTATTTTTTTCTGAAATGTCTTTGTTTAGCATATCCAACTCAATAGTGGAGACCTTTGAAAGTTGTATTTTGTCTAAAAATTGGTTTGTGATAATTTCATCCTCATATCATATCTTGTCTATTCTGTTCTTTATCAGCTTAGTCCTTAATTTGTTAGCAAGGAGTCTGCTCGCTCTATTACCAAAATGGTATAGGCGTTTTTGAAATGCCCACAGTGAATTATCTATACAAATTTGCTCGTTTTTTTAAATTTGCGCTTGAATTTTGCTAATCTGTTCTAACGTAGAGCTGTGAGGATTATGTTTGTTTTCTCTGTCTAATTTTGCTAGTTCTATGAAAAGTTTTCTAAGAGGACGACCTTTCGGTTTTTTAATTTGCGTTTGGAGCTTAATGAAAGACCCTCTCATATAAACCTTGTGGGCATTCCATAAGGTTACACTGGATTAAACAGAATTTCTGTTAATCTCAAATAATTCCTCCAACATCCTGGTCCTTGAGGATAGACTCTTTTAGTTTCCATGATGGATATACAACGGGCATTGCCCTGGATTTTAAATTTACGAATACTAATCCAGGATCGGATCTGATAATAGGTTCAATGTCTGTTTTTACTATTTTTTTAAGCATAAGTTCATTCGCAAATATGTAATCTAGTCTTACATAGGTGTTGTGCCTAAATGAGAAGAAGGAATAATATTTATCTTCCGAATGGAAACATCTCCAGGAGTCAAAATGGCTGTATCTCAGTAAGATGTTATTAAAACTTAATGTACTTTGAGTTATAGAGGCATCACCTGTTAATGTTTTTGTGCATTTTCTGTCGAGATCTGGACTTAGACATGCATTAAAATCCCCTCAAACAATCAAGTTGCCTGCAAAATATTTTTTAAGAGAACTTAAAGTAAGATTAATAAATGTTATCTGGCCTTTATTAGGGGTGTATATATTTAATATTGTATATTTGTCATCATTAATCCACCCAGTCCAGGTCTGACTTTTTTTATTAAAAAGAATGGCAGTACCTCTAGACTTTTTCTTAAAGGTGGAATTGCAAACTAAAGCATAATGGTCATCTAGGATATACCTATAGGATATACGGTCCAATGATTCCTGTTGTTATCATTTTGTTTACATATTTTATATTGCATCTACCATTTTGTTTCACCATTCTTCCTTTTGATCATTATTGTTTAGTATGATTTTCATTACATTAGGTATTACCTTTCTATGCGATTTTGATATTGCCATCAATATGGACTATTAATAAGAATCTCTAGTCTAGCCCTAGTATATCTGTAGTCATATGGTTCATTATTCTGTCCTTTATCATTTACTCATTTATTATTACTAATTATTACTAATTATTTTCATTTTTTGGTTACATGATGATACAAACACTGTTGAATTGATTTGTGATCCTGATTCTTCAAAGTGAATATAAATGTTTAATAACTGTTTTATAAAAAAAAAATCTAAATTTTATTGCCATTATTTTGGGAAATTTAATTTCTTCTTATTTTTAAGCCAATATGGTATTTGCTTCAGTAAAGGTTATATGAAGTGCATTTGATAAAAACTTAGTGCATATACCTAAGAAAATCTTATTAAATTACATTGTGATCCTAATTATTTGAAGAAGAAAAAAGAAAGAAAGAAATAAAAGAAGGAAAAAAATATTTTCTCTCCTTTCCTTCTTTCTTCACCCTTCCCTCCTTCTCCCCTGGTAATTCCTCCCAAGCCTTCCTTGAACCAGAAAAATAATACAGTAAGCCTATAAAATCATGATCCACCTGAAAGATTCCTCTCTTTTTTCCCCTTTGCCAAAGAATTAGCTTTAATCCTCTTGGAATCATATATAATGATTTATTTAATTGGGAATCCCCATTTTTATCTTATGTTGTTATATCTTAAAGTTTTAGTAATCTCCAAGAATTCCCTGCGTCTACTAAGAGTTTTGCCAGTAAGATCAGAAAATATTTTTAAGTTTTCATATGGAGCGTAGAATTTTTTACTTCAAACTCTTTTTTGATAATGGCCTCTATATACATTGCAAAGTGTAATTTGATTATAACATCTCTCGGATCATCCCACTCTATTCTTTTAGGAAACAGGATTTGGTGGATTCTGTCTATTATCTGTTTGGGGGGGGTGATCTACTTTTATCAGAGAGTTTAGAAAAGCAAATGGAAACTGGTTTAATTTCATCTGTAAAATACTTTCAGGTATGCCTCTGATTCGAATATTATAACGTCTTGAAAGGTCTTCAAGCTTATTGCATTTCATTTTTAGCTCAATAACTTCATCTTTGAATCTTTAAATTTCTGAATTTGAAGCGTGTTGTTCTTTAATAATATGCTTTTGCTTAATTTCCAAACTTTCTGTTTTTTGGCATAGCTCTTTTATTGCATTTGAATTCTTATACATTTCTAAAGTTAGCTCCGTAAGGAGAGAAACTTTAAATTATTTTCATTGTTGAGATTGTTAATCTTTCATCATCTGGTTTGCTTGGGGTTAAACTTTTTTCCACCCCTCCATCCTTTTTTTTTTAGTTTGGATTTAGAAGTTTGATTGTCTTACCTCATCTTATAAGATATCAGAGTTATTTAATCTCTTTCAAAACACTCCTTTATGAAGTATGAATTCAGCACTTAAGAGCTAATTCAATATAAAATATTATAACTCTTGACCCTTCCGCTAAGGTTTGCTGGTATAACCTAAGTTTACACTGTACCTAATGAAAAATAGCCTTAAGTTATGAAATGTAAAGTTCTGGTCTATTTCTCAAAAGCAAGCCACTGAAATAAATTCTGTGTATCGCAAGAACTAACGTATTAAGTGCTTAGCTCATAACATATTGTATATTTAACAATCATGCGATTAAGAAAAACTAAATATTTTTCACAGGATCTTCAATAATACAGGGTTAATGGGATGTATATATCCTTTAGGGAGACTTCCTTACAGATTATCAAACCGTCAGTTTTAGATTAGCCTCTTAAAATGGTATTAATTCAGGTATAGATATATAAAAACATAGGTGGACCTGAAATCAAAAGATCCACGGGAGAAGGAGCAGAGGAAAATAAGACTTTTGACCTCTGGTTGCATCCAATTACCCCACGATGTAAAACGGTCTAGCTGTCCAGAACAACACTTAATTATCCACTTTTAGTATTATGCACTTCCAAGTCCTCCAACTGGCCAAATCTGAGTCAAAGCCCATGCAGGAGGGTTTACCAAATGCCAAAATTCAAAACTGGAAAAATATTTACTGCCACTCTCTAAATTTTCCACATTGGGGTGATATTCTCCCTACTTTAGCCTCTCAAGTTCCAAAAATCAATCAGAAGCAGATTTTATGCTTCAACTTTGGGTCTTGTAGACCTGTATTTTAGGAGGGCTCCCTATTGTTCCTTTCAGGAAATATCAGTATATAGAAGATGAAAACGCTTAATTGCTGGGATTGTAGCTGGCTTTATATTTAAAGGTCTCTCCTGAAATCCACAGGCTCTCACAGACTCAATAAAGGGTAATACCCTCTAAACCTCCAAATAAAGAATGCTCAGGCACAATGCCTCTTCAACTTGGACATATCCCCAGCACTAGGTCTCTCAGGCTTTTACAAGAAATCTTGTTGGCTCGACTGACCTTTGCTGGGTACAGTTCTTTAGATGCTATAATCTGAGAAGCCGAGGAGAAAAGCAGTAAGAGAAAGGTTGATGTATGTGCCCAGGGAGTGCTCCCTAAATGTCCCTTGTATGCTCCCTTGTATGTCTGTTTCTATCACATAAACCCCACTAAGTTTCTGGGGGTCCCGTTTCTTCACCCAGCTATGTAAGGGTGCACAGCAGCACCTCTCTCCCTCCTCGGCTCTTACCCACGATATGCAGAAACGGGGGTGAAGCGGGGATGATGCAAAAGCATTTGCAGCCGTCACTCTCCACCATAAGTATAGCCTTCCAGCCTCACGGATAGGTTCTCAGTTAATCTAAGGAGCAGCACAAGTTCTTTCCCAATGGGAAGTCACCATTTTGGCATAGGTGCTTCTCTTTGTTAGACAGTGCTTGGGAGACTTAATGGTTCTGGCAGGCTCACAATTATTCCGTATAGATCCAGAGGTATTGCGCCATTAATTGTGCCACTGCAGTTTGCCACCAAAGCCCGCTAGCTGCTCATCCTAGCAGCTTACTGGGCATGGACTTCCTCCCACGACCAATATTGGCTGTAATGATCCTCCATATTCTATAAAAATCTCCATTTGGTGTGCAGCTTTTTTCAGTGGTTCTCATTTTGCAACTTAAACTTCATTGTAATGGGATTATTTACAGGTACAATTAAAATAGTTTCTGTAAGAGGAAGAGCATTGGTATTAGAGGTAGAACATTTGGAGAGTTTAGGATGAATGGTACATTACATGATTTGATAATGTTATTTTTAGTTTTAAATCTCAAAATGTTACCTGAACTATCAAATTCTCTTATTATTAATATAGCTGCTATTGTTTTAGAGCTGAAAAGGAAAAGGGGACCTTTCTCATACATATTTATTAAAAGGTACAATTTTAAAAGCAAAATATATCAGAAAGGGGTGGATGTATTAGTTATGGTAGGTAGAATTTACTGATCAGGATATCAGGCATGCTTGTTACATGCATAAGACTATCTTTTTAGACAGCTACATTTGCTTGTTGGTTCGTATCTGTTCTCTAATCTATATTTATGGATAATCTAGAAATTAAAAATCAGAGCAATTATCAGAAGTTATTAAAATTATAATTTAACCCATTGTAGGCCTCTAATATTGTAAGAAAATACTTTAAGTCCCATATTATTGCCAGTAAACCATATGTTACCAGCCAGGCTGATCTAATTGTTGACCTGTTTCGTCATCTATGGTGGAATGTATGTAGTGCTCTACAAACTACTCAAAGGCTGTTTGGGGATGATAATAATATTTACATTACTAATTGGCTTGTAACATATCCATGATCCTATTAAAAAAAAAATCGATCTCTCTTCCACTTCTCCTCTAAAGGCCATTTAACATGGCCCTGCCATTGGATCGCGATTACAATGTAATTATTTAACTTGTCAACAACAGTGGTAGAGTAAAAGGGACATGGAAGGTTTCTGGATTTTACTAGATATGTAATATACCTTTTATGTTCTTTATTAGTGCTTAGAAGCTCTGGCGGGTTCTGCCTAAAATCATAGAATTTGTACCTTTTTGGGTCTGTCCATTGTAGCTCAAGCAACTCCTGAATACACAGTTTGAAGTGCACTGTTTCAAATTAGCCTATCAGTGACCTTTCTCAAAGAGCCATGTTGCCACTTATTGATTAGTATGAGACAGGATAACTCATGCTTTTAGAAGTATGAACTGAAGAGAAAAAAATGAGTTAGGAACTATTTGAAAATTATAGGCAGAAAAAAACAGACCTTATATTTTACAAAGTACACAAAAGTAAAGAGATACATAGTTACAATATAATCCTAGTGAAGTACAGAAACCTTCCATGTCTCTTTAAGTGCACTCGAGTAGCTGGTGCTCATTTGGCTCCCTATCTACTTGTGCTCGAAATGGGGGAGGTCCCAGTATTTTTGCACCAGTGTGTGCAGACCGTAATAGACATGCTGTGTTGCTGCTACACCATGGCAGTCGTTTCTCTAGCTGTGAGCTTGGCTTATTACACTCTTGTATGATGGGCGGCCCTTATTTGCATATCCATGATGCACTGCAATCATGTGTCAAATGCTCTATGTTTTATTTCATATTTTGCTTTTATAAATAATGTTTTCAGGTTTATTAAGATTTTTATTGCCTTAATAAAGCTGCTTGGGAAGACGACCTACAGCTGACTTTAGATGAAAAAAAGTGGGGTAAAATAATCAAACAAGCAGCGAACGCATCCTTGAACATAACATTAAAAGAAAACTTATATAAAACTATTATGAGATGGTACCTTACACCATGTAGAATTTATCAATCAAATAAATTAAGGGAGGGAACGTGCCCAAGAGGCTGCGATAATAATAGGAACGCTGAAACATACTTTGGTACTGCCCCAAAATCAAACACATTTGGATAGCAACTTATGAATTTTTAGAATAAGTATGGGGTGTAGAAATCCTGCAAAAACCAGAAGAAGCCCTATTGGGTTTGCCAATACCAGGTCTGTCTAAATCAGAACAATTCCTAACAAACCAGTTCTTTCTAGCAGCTACAGTGCCTTGCAAAAGTATTCACCCCCCTTGGCATTTTTCGTGTTCTGTTGCCTCACAACCTGGAATTCGCATGGATTGTTTCAGGATTTGAATCATTTTATGTACGGATCAATGTGCATAACCATTCACCCCCCTAAAGTCAATACTTTGTAGAGCCACCTTTTGCGGCAATCACAGCTCCAAGTCGCTTTGGATAAGTCTCTATGAGCTTGCCGCATCTTACCACTGGGATTTTTGGACATTCTTCCTTGCAAAACTGCTCCAGCTCCTTCAAGTTGGATGGTTTGCACTTGTGAACAGCAATCTTTAAGTCTGACCACAGATTTTATATTGGATTGAGGTCTGGGCTTTGACTAGGCCATTCCAACACATTTACATGTTTCCCCTTAAACCACTCAAGTGTTGCTTTAGCAGTGTGTTTGGGGTCATTGTCCTGCTGGAAAGTGAACCTCCGTCCTAGCCTCAAATCACTCACAGAGTGGTACAGGTTTTGGTCAAGAATATCCCTGTATTTAGCACCATCCATATTTCCCTCAATTCTGACCTGTTTCCCAGTAGCGAAAAACAACCCCACAGCATGATGCTGCCACCACTATGTGGTGTTCTTTGGGTGATGTGATGTGTTGGGTTTGCGCCAGACATAGAGGTTTTTTTTGATTGCGTGACAAGTCCGATTTTAGTCTCATCATACCAGGGCACCTTCCTCCATAAATTTTGGGAGTCTCCCACATGCCTTTTCGCAAACTCAAAACGTGCCATTTTGTTTTCTGCTGAAAGTAATGGCTTTCTTCTGGCCACTGTGCCATAAAGCCCAACTCTATGGAGCGTACAACTTATTGTCGTCCTATGTACAGATACTCCAGTCTCTGCTGTGGAACTCTGCAGCTCCTCCAGTATTACCTTAGGTCTCTGTGCTGCCTCTCTGATTAATGCACAACTTGCCCGGTCCATGAGTTTTGGTGGGCGGCCATCTCTTGGCAGGTTTGCTGTTGTGCCATGTTCTTTCCATTTGGTTATGATAACTTTGATGTTGCTCCTGGGGATCATCAAAGATTTGGATATTTGTTTATAACCTAACCCTGACTTGTACTTTTTAACAACATTATCCCTTACTTGTTTGGAGAGTTCCTTGGTCTTCATGGCAGTGTTTAGTTAGTGGTGCCTCTTGCTTAGGTGTTGCAGCCTCTGAGGCCTTTCAAAAAAGGTGTGAATATGTAATGACAGACCATGTGTCAATTAGATTGCACACAGGTGGGGGAGTCATTAATTATGTGACTTCTGAAGGTAATTGGTTGCACCAGAGCTTTTTATGGGCTTCATAACAAAGGGGTTAAATACATACACACATGCCAATTTTCTGTTTTCTATTTCTAAAAAAAATGTTTTATGTATATATTTTTCTCATTTCACTTCACCAACTTAGACTATTGTGTTCTGATCCATGCAGATTAACAAAACATTGAATTTAAGGCTGTAATGTAACAAAATAGGTAAAAAGTCAAAGGGGGTGACTACTTTTGCAAGGCACTGTAGATGCACAATCACAAAACACTGGAAATTACCCGACCCAACATATGAATCAGTACTACAAAAAATCAAATTCATTCAATCCATGAGCAGCTTGTCAGCCAAAGTAGATGGGGGATACAGACGATGGGCATCCTGCTGGGATGTATGGACTCTAAGAACCGAGGGATAGGGTTAGAGATACGTTTTTTTTTTTGTTTCCTTTTTTTTTTTGTTTCTACCTTGGATGTGTCAGCGGTATAGTCTACACAGTTAGGAGTCTGCTGCAATTTACAAGAGAACTGTCAAAGGAAATGTTATACTCATTGTAAAAACTGCAAAACTTAGTGAGAAAAGACACCATTCATTGTAGAATGTAAATTCAAGTTATGAATTGTATACCTACAATATATAGATGTATATCTGACAATTCTCAAAATAAAAAGATTTACCTTTTTTTAATTATTATTTGCCACATTGTCTCTCTTTTTGTGTAATAGGGTTTGTTTATAACTGGTCCGCTAACTATTCTGGTATCTCTTCAGATTGCATCTCAACTGTCTGGCTATAGTCAGTGAGTGTTGAAGAGCTTTCCTCCTTGGCCTAGTGGCATCGATCCTTAATTGGGGCTTAAGCCACCTGCTACTATTGGGGGGGGATCCTTCTGAGACAGAATTGCGAGTCTGAGGTTTTCCTTTCCCCTGGCTAATGGCCATTGTCGCTCAGCCTTGTGAGTTATACCAAGACTCTCCTGCTGCTATTGGGGGGTGATTGTCCAATATACCTACCACCATTAGCTACGCTTATGGCCGCGAGGCTAGGTTTAGGAACTCAATCCGCATTGAGGTTCCTGAGGAGAAGAAAGAAGAATGGAAGTTGAAGTACATTGTCAAAGATGTGCTTATTGGTGTTTTTCCGTTAAAGAAGGACAGCGTCTACTGCCTGCAAGACCCTTCCAGAGGTGTCTATATTTTGACACTTAAGACTCCTGCAGCATGCCATAGCCTGCATAAAAAGATCTTGAGGACCACGAGAACCCAAAACTAGATGGACTGTGCTTTGTAATGCTCTACAGTGGTGTTGAAATCCCTTTGGTCATCCATATGTACAACCCATATGTGGAAGAAGCTGTCATCTCAATGTGATTGAGAAAATATATGTAGTTCATTGGTGAGATTCTCCCACAATATTATGAACGAGTATGACATCTGGACTGGGAAAAGAAAGCACTTTGTCCGTCTTTGAAAGGAGTCTATGGGAATAGGAGGAAAGCAGCGTCATCCCTCAAATGTGATCATAGGAAATAACAGGGGTTACTGCTTTTACCATGGAATGTCTCAGCTGTGCCGTAGATGTGGAATGTATGGCCACACCCAGGCCACATGCACTGAAGACCCCCGGCCACTCTGTAGAAACTGTGGAAAGAGAGGCCATTCAGCTGCAGATTGCAAAAAAGAAGCTGCCTGCAATGGATGTGGCTAACCTGGCAATCTGTACAAAGACTGGTTATCAATGCCCAAACGTTCTTGGGCACAAATTGCAGCAGCAGGGTCCGGCCAGCAGAAATCCAAGCTATCTCAAGTCAAGAAGGATGCAGAAGGTTCCAGTGTCACCTGTCCTTCGTGATCCTGCAATTATTGCTGCTGTGGGCCCAGCTTTTCCAGTCATAATGTCTGCTTCCGAGAGAGTGCCTTCCATTCCTGATCATATCAGCTCGGTCACAGAGCCAAAGTTTCCCACCTCGGTGGGTCTTGCACTTCCTTCTGTGTTTTTAAATTCCTTAACAGGTCCAGTTCCAGCTCCTGTTAGCGGTCCTGAGATGAGAGAAAAGCTTCTTGAGGCTACAGATCCTGTTCCCTTTTAGATTGTCAGTCGGTGATTTCAGATACTGTGGTTCCTGTATCAGTCATCGCTACTGCACCCAGAGTCTGTATGAGTATCCTTGCTGCTCCTTCCGAGTCTGTTTCTGTCATGTCGTTGGTGGATGGGTCTTCCTTTTCATAACAGACTGATGGAGCGGTTCTTGAGGTCTCCGGAGTCGTTGAGGAGGAGTTGTCATGTGTGTCGGCATCTTGGGTCCAAGATGAAACAGACCAGGAGATGGCAGAATACGATTCTGCTAAGAGGAAAACTCTGGAAAGTGGTGATGGTGAAGATGATAAAGATCCCAAACTCTGTGTAAGCTACAGTATATGAGCGATGGGTCACTTTACCTCCGCATCTGATGCAGACAGTCCCCTTGAAATACAAACCAGCATAGATTTAGAGGGGCCCAGTCGACTGTCTAACCCTCTCTCACAATGATGGAGTTAAAAGTAGCCTCACTTAATGTGAGAAACTTGAAGGGCCTCGTAAAGAGGGCTGCTTTGTTTGCATTTTTAATAACTTTGAACAGCGACATTATATTGCTACAAGAATCTGGGATTAGACATGAACTGTCTTATAGACATTCAGAAAGGGATTGGACAGGGGGGCTCCAAAATTGGGGGTTTTACCCTTCAAATGTAATCCCACACTACAAAAAAAAAATAGCTTTTTTGGATTCAGCGCAAAAAGCTGAGCAGAAAGATACCCGTGCAGTGGGTTAATCCTACTTTATGTGCCACAAGGTTGAGGCCTAGGTGGGAGTGCCATCTTTCCCAACCTGATCGTTATCCCATCTAATGGAGAATCCTCCCTCTCCAACTATCCCTGCACCATCGGAGAGATCCATGGTGCCACTGGAGGGCTGGTGGGGCGCAGCAGGAGTGATCCCCAGACAACGTACTCTTCGGAAGGGTGAGTCCCCCCACAGGGGAGAGGCGCCCTGAGACACAGATCTAATGTGGAGAGACTAAAATGGGCGCCATCTTGAGGCGGGTCTGGGCTCTCATCATTGGAAGACTTTGGGGGCTGTGAAAGGCAGCGGCAGTGATTCAAAGAGGAGGCTTTTACCTAAAAGTGATTAATTAGATTGGATAAAAGAGAGGAAGGGTGTAAATTAGCTCAGATTAGGAGCCCCCCCCCCCCCCCCCCGCTTGCCAGCTCCTCCATCTAACATCTTTACATGAGGACAATAAAGCACATGGACTGAAAGGTCCTTTTCCACTACAAAGTTGCATAACACAGGGTATACACTACAGTGCCTTGCAAAAGTATTTACCCCCTTGGCATTTTTCGTGTTTTGTTGCCTCACAAACTGGAATAAACATGGATTGTTTGAAGATTTGTATAAATTTAATTTACAGAACATGCCCACAACTTTGAAGATGTTTTTTTTTTATTGTGAAGCAAACAACAAATAGGACAAACTATTAGAAAAAGTCAATGTGCATAACTATTCACCCCCCTAAAGTCAATACTTTGTAGAGCCACCTTTTGCGGCAATCACAGCTTCAAGTCGCTATGGATAAGTCTCTATGAGCTTGTCAAATCTTTCCACTGGGATTTTTGCCCATTCCTCCTTGCAAAACTGCTCCAGCTCCTTCAAGTTGGATTGTTTTCACTTGTGAACAGCAATCTTTAAGTCTGACCCCAGATTTTCTATTGGATTGAGGTCTGGGCTTTGACTAGGCCATTCCAACACATTTACATGTTTCCCCTTAAACCACTCAAGTGTTGCTTTAGCAGTGTGTTTGGGGTCATTGTCCTGCTGGAAGGTAAACCTCCGTCCTCAAATCACGCACAGAGTGGTACAGGTTTTGCTCAAGAATATCCCTGTATTTAGCACCATCCATCTTTCCCTCAACTCTGACCTGTTTCCCAGTACCAGCTGCTGAAATACATCCCCACAGCATGATGCTGCCACCACTATGTTTCACTATGGTGATGGTGTTCTTTGGGTGATGTGTTGGGTTTGCACCAGACATAGCATTTTATTTGATGGCCAAAAAGTTCAATTTTAGTCTCATCAGACCAGAGCACCTTCCTCCATACATTTTGGGAGTCTCCCACATGCCTTTTCGCAAACTCAAAATGTGCCATTTTGTTTTTTGCTGAAAGTAATGGCTTTCTTTTGGCCACTCTGCCATAAAGCCCAACTCTATGGAGCGTACAGCTTATTGTCGTCCTATGTACAGATACACCAGTCTCTGCTGTGAAACTCTGCAGCTCCTCCAGGGTTACCTTAGGTCTCTGTGCTGCCTCTCTGATTAATGCCCTACTTGCCCGGTCCGTGAGTTTTGGTGGGCGGTCGTCTCTTGGCAGGTTTGCTGTTGTCCCATGTTCTTTCCATTTGGTTATGTTAGATTTGATGGTGCTCCTGGGGATCATCAAATATTTGGATCTTTTTTATAACCTAACCCTGACTTGTTTGGAAAGTTCCTTGGTCTTTATGGCACTTATTGGAAGAGAGCAAGACCCTTCTCACTCAGTTACAACTGATCCTGGATAAAGAACCTGAAAAACGAAGTGGCTCTCCCTGGTCACCAGACCTACCAAAAACTGGACAGAGGTTACTACAGTGAACCAGCAGAAACTCCATCTTCAAGCTCTAGGAGACACAGGGAGAACGCCAAATCCAACTCAAAATGATTGCTTCACAGTTGTTGAGAGCAAAATTTAAAAGAGAGATCCTCAAGGGCAAAATTGAGTTTAAAGTTGGAACTAAACTTGGAACAGGATTTTCTAAAGACAGAAGTGAGTTAAAAATCTTGGAATTCACCTATTTAGACTAACCCTGATACCAAGTTACTAATTTTGGGGGGGGAGAAATGGAATTTGGGTTCCTAAAGGATAGTGGTATACAATGTTTTGTTGACTTTTTGAATAAGTATGCAATTATGTTCTACTACATGCATTCTTGTGATAATTAGTTTTTAATAACAAGCCTCGCATTTACAGGAAAATAATGGTTGAAATGTTTTTATATAGGCTAAAAATTAATCTATTAGATGATATTGTTATGCAATGTCTTGTTGGCTCTTTGAAAAAAAAATTTTTTTGCAATTCTGTTTTGTTTTGTGCATTCTTGTGATTTATAAATCTTAGTAATTAGCCTTGAATTTTATAGAAAACAATATTGGTAATGTCTTCATAAAGGTTAAAAATGTATGTGTTATGGAATCTCAGGACCAAATTTAGTTGGAGGATCAATGAGAGACTCTTATCTATCCCAGTAATTCAGACCCAATTGGAGGATAAACTGAAATTATACTTTTATAAGAATTATATTCCAGAAACTGTGATAGGTTGGACCTGTATCACTCACAATGCCTTTTTAAGGGGTTAATTTATTAGACAAGTTTGGCTTACAAGAAAAATCAGAATCTGGAAGAAACTAAATTATTCAAAGAATTACAACAAATGGAATAAGCAATCTAATACTATTAGGCAAAAGATCGATTTAACAAGAATTAAACTAGATGCAGTTTTGTCTGAAAAACAGAAAAAAGCTATCAGGAGAACTGGCCATAGATTTTATACCCAGGTTAATAAACCCTCGCCCATGCTTGCCAGAAGACTCCGGTCTCAACAAAATAAAACCCAGATCCTCCAAATTCAGACTCAGGAAGGACATTTAAGTATGAATGAATCAAAAATTAAGGGTAGATTGATAGAGGAGAATTTATAGAAAAAAATAATTGCGTGAAAAAAATCCAAAATAAACAGTTAAAACGTTAGCCTAAAGTTTGCTGAACTTCTTGCATTTGCAAAGCGTTTTCTATTAATGTTGACACCCCCTGAAATTCCCAGGAAAAAATTTGCATAACTTATACATTGTTTCTTTTTGGCCTGGGTATTGTGAAGACATACTCAGTTATCACCTGAAGTCTTCACTACTGTGGGAAGTCACATGATGTCAGACACTTTCCTTTCCTTTAGATTTCTGTCCCTTCATTCACTGATTGTTTTATCTACATCCTAGGTGATACTCTCCCCAGCCCCAGAGAATTGCCCCCAGGCCCCAGTGAATTGCCACCAGCCCCAGAGAATTGCCCTGTGACCTCCACCAACCCCAGAGAATTGCCCCCCAACACCAGAGAATTGCCCCCCAGCCCGATAGAAGTGCCCTGTGACCTCCACCTGCCCCAGAGAATTGCCTCACCGCCCCATAGAATTGCCCCCCAGCCCCAGAGAATTGCCCCACAGCCCCAGATAATTACCCCATCACCTCCTCCAGCCCCAGAGAATTGCCCCCCAACCCCAGAAAATTGCCCCAACCCCAGCCCCAGAGAATTGTCCCCAGCCCCAGATAATTGCCCCAAGACCTCCACCAACCCCATAAAATTGCCAACCCCAGTGAATTGCCCCCCAGGCCCAGAGAATTGCCCTGTGACCTCCCCCAACCCCAGAGAATTGCCCCCCAGCCCCAGAGAATTGCCCTGTGACCTCCGCCAACCCAAGAGAATTGCCCCCCAGCCCCAGAGAATTGCCCAGTGAGCTCCACCAACCCCAGTGAATTAACGCCAAGCCCCAGTGAAATGGCAAGTGACCTCCCCCAACCACTGTGAATTGCCCCAGCCCCAGATATTTCCCCCATATCCTCCCCCAGTCCCAGTGAATTGCCCCCTAGCCCCAGTGAATTGCCCCTGTAACCACCAGCCCCAGTGAATTGCCCGGTGACCTCCCCCAGCCTCAGTGAATTGTCCTGTGACACATTCTCACTCACAGACATACACACACACAGACAGACACACACTCACACCCCAGGTGATAATCCCTTCAGCCCCAGAGAATTGCCCCACAGCCCCAGAGAATTGCCCCACAGCCCCAGAGAATTGCCCTATGACCTCCCCCAGCCGCAGTGAATTGCCACCAGCCCCAGAGAATTGCCCTGTGACCTCCACCAACACCAGAGAATTGCCCCCAACACCAGAGAATTGCCCCCAGCCCCATAGAATTGCCCCATGACCTCCCCTTGCCTCATCAAATTGCACCCAGCCCCAGAGAATTGCCCCACAGCCCATGAGAATTGCCCTATGACCTCCCCCAGCCACAGTGAATTGCCACCAGCCCCAGAGAATTGCCCTGTGACCTCCACCAACACCAGAGAATTGCCCCCAATACCAGAGAATTGCCCCCAGCCCCATAGAATTGTCCCATGACCTCCCCTTGCCTCATCAAATTGCCCCCCAGCCCCAGAGAATTGCCCCACAGCCCCAGATAATTACCCCATCACATCCTCCAGCCCCAGGGAATTGCCCCCAAACCCAGAAAATTGACCCCAGCCCCAGAGAATTGCCCTGTGACCTCCACCAACCCCAGAGAATTGTCCCTCAGACCCACAGAATTGCCCCCCAGTCCCAGAGAATGGCCCCGTAACCTCCCCCAACCTCAGAGAATTGCCCCTCAGCCTTACAGAATTGCCCCGTGGCCTACCCCAGCCCCAGAGAATTGCCCTGTGCCCTCCCCTAGGTCCAGTAAATTACCCCCAGCCACAGAGAACTACCCCCCAACCCCAGAGAATTGTCCCCAGCCGCAGAGAATTTCTCTGTGACCACCACCAGCCCCAGAGAATTGCCTCCCAACCCCAGTGAATTGCCCCCAGCCCCAGGTAATTGCCCTGTGACCTCCCCCAACCCCAGAGAATTGCCCCTCAGCCCCTGAGAATTGCCTGCCAGATGAGGAGATTAGGGAAAACATCAAAAACCTGAAATTGGGGAAAGCACCAGGACCAGATGGGTTTTCAAATATATATTATAAAACTTTTACAAATATTTTGGTTCCTTATTTAAGAATACTATTTAATGATATCCTACAAGGTAAACAAATGCCTCCGGAGTTAAATCAAGCCAATCTTATTGTTTTTCCAAAAGCAGGTTGGAATCCCTTGCAGAGTAAAAGCTATTGCCCAATTGCATTATTAAATAGGGATAGTGATAAAGTTGAATGTTTGTGGGTAGAGTTAAATAGCGGAGCAGCAAATTCCAAAAGAATATTAGTAGGAGTATGCTATAAACCCCCAAATATAGCTGAAAGTGAGGAAATACAATTATTGTTACAGATTGGAAATGCAGCTAAGCACGGGCAAGTTCTAATAATGGGAGATTTTAATTACCCTGAAATAAACTGGATAAATGAGACCAGCAGTTCAGCTAAGGGGAGCAGGTTCTTGAGTACACTCAGGGATCATTATCTGGCCCAGGTTATACAGGTGCCTACTAGAAATGAAGCTATCTTAGATTTAGTCATCATAAATAATATTGATATAGTATCAAATGTTGGAATAGGGCAACCTTCGGGAAACAGTGATCACAACAGTCTCATTTGAGATTGAATTAAAAAAAACATTTTAAGGGGCCAACAAAAACTCTTAATTCTAAAAGGGCAGATTTTAACGGTCTACGGGCAGCAATACAAAGTATAGACTGGGACAGAGAACTGATAGGTAAAAACACTGAACATAAATGGACAACATTTAAATCCTTACTAAATATACATACACATCGGCATATACCGTGTGGGAATAAAAGTAAAAGGAGTAAATCACAACCCATGTGGCTTAACAATGATTTAAAGATAAAGATACGGAGTAAAAAACAGGCATTTAAATTATACAAATAAGAGGGGACAGAGACTGCTTTAAGTGAATACAAGGAAATCAACAAGGCTTGCAAAAGCGAGATTAGACTGGCTAAAATAGAAAATGAAAAATGAATTGCAAAAGAGAGTAAGACTAACCCTAAAATATTTTTTAAGTATATTAATGGGAAGAAGGCGAGGAAGGAAGCTATAGGAACATTAGAATGTGAAACAGGCTGTCTGAAAATTAGTGACCAGGAAAAGGCAGATAAGCTAAATAGGTTCTTTTCTTCGGTATACACAAGGGAGGTACAAGTGGTTGGGACACTGCAACATAATGGGGCTACACTACCTTTGCCAAATAATTGGTTAACACAGGAAGTAATCCAAAAGAGGTTGGAAAAAATAAATGTTAATAAAGCCCCGGGTCCTGATGGAATACATCCAAGGGTACTAAGGGAACTGGGTTCTGTTAGAGCCAAACCATTATATTTAATTTTTCAAGATTCACTCCACACAGGGTCTCTACCAGATGACTGGAGAAAAGCTTTCAACTCGATCTAATGGTCATATTTACATGCTGTTCTGATTAAAATAGGAATCAAGGGGGACTTTATAAATCTTCTCACTTATTATAAAGATCTGATAGCATATCTAAACCTGCCTGGTGAATTTGCAGATTATATAAAAATCCAAAGGGGGACAAGACAAGGGTGCCCCTTGTCTCCATTACTATTTGCCATCACAATCGAACCCCTATCACAGGCCATTCAGTCCACTCCAAAAGTACAAGGATATACAGTTTGTTTACACCAGCTCAAGTTTTGTCTGTTCGCAGATAACATTTTGTGTTCAATCACTGACCCCTTAAATTCAATTCCGGCCTTAATGGATATTTTAGAGTATTTTGGAAAGATATCAGGTCTACAAGGTAACATAGAGAAAACTGAGATCATGGGAGCAGGTTTGTCTGCAAGGACCATGGCCTTACAAAAAAATTAATATCCCTTTTCCTGGCCCAAAGATAATATAAAATATCTAGGATTGAATTTGACTCCGGAGATGAATGATCTCTATAAAGCCAATCATATACCTTTATTTAAAGAATTGGCGGAGGATAGATTCCAAATATCTTGGACTGGGCATATAAACGCTATAAAAATGAGAATTTTACCCATAATTTTATACGTTTTACCCTCTCTTCCTATAACAATTGAGAGGGATAGAACTAGTGAAATTCCAAAAGCTGTTCTTTAGATATATATGGAAAAATAAACGACCTAGGATTAAGAGATCCCTTATGCATAGAAACAAAAATGCGGGGGGGGGGTGTTATTTTGTCCCAATCTGAAGCAATATTTTTGAGCAGCTCAGATTTCTTTTCTACCTCAAGCTCATTTGAAAGAACATCAACTGTTATGGGTGTTTATTGAAAGCCTACAAATGAAACCATTCGGATGGGATACGGTAATATGGACCACTCCAGGCACAATCTTACATATTAAGTCAAATAATCCTATGGTTAAGTTATCCTTGACTCCAGGCATGGGTTGAAACATAAGATTTCCCCATTAACCTCAGTCTTTACCACTTCACAAATCTTAGAGAGTCTGAATGAGGAGTCAAAAATATGGTGGCTTAGTAATAAGCTAGAGAAATTAGAGACATGGTTGAAAGATCTTTTACTTACAACAGAACACTTTAAAACTAAATATGAGCTACCTATAAGGGAATACTTTAATTACAATAAAATTAGGCATTGGATCACCTTGGCAATTTGATCTTGGGGCAATCCTCAATGTACCTGGTTCTATAGAACATGTAGCTTACTCGGGGGATGGTGGGAACGATATATTCCATTTTAAACATGGCCCCAGATAATCAAATGCCTAGATTCATCAGATAATGGGAACAGGATTTGGGGGTTTCCTGGGATCTTCAGAAATGGGGGACAAATTGTTCAAGACTATACAAAGGCTCACTGTATTTTAGCTACTTAGAAACGGCTACCAAGCTTTTACATAGAGTATATTTTACACTGGACAAATTGCACAAGTTAAGTCCTCAAATTTCCTCCGAGTGTTTTAGAGATTGTGGAGAAACCAGAACCTTTTTGCACGTCTGGTGGGGCTGCATGATACCTAGGATATGTGGTTAGGGGTTACCAAAATAGCATCAGAAGTATTACATACCTCCATTGAGCCATCGATTGGGCTTTGCCTTCTCTGCATTCCCTGCCTACATATAAATAAAAACCAAAATAAATGGTTACAGTTTCTTATGCTGGCGGCCAAGACTCAAGTGGCAAAACAATGAAAAAACGTTAGTTCCCGTTCAGGCAGTTCGGCTTTGCCATGGGGGGTACTCCAAGTAACCCCCGGCACCTAAAACTAACCCCCCTCTATGCTGGAGGTCCCCATCGGGACCCCCAAAGTGACCCCACATTAACCACTTGCTGCAGGAGTCCATAGGGACTCCCGCAGCCCCCACCCCACACTTTAACCGGAAAGGTCCTATAAGGACCCTCGCTAAAAAAAAATATTAACCCCCTGGCACCTAAAATAAACTTTATCACTCATGGGGCTCTAAACAGAGCCCCATGAGCACTTAATTAACTCTGTCATTCATGGGGGTCAATGCAGAAACCCTTACTGAGCCAATCTAACCTTAACTGGGCCTATTTAACCCCATCTAGCCCTATTTAATCCAATCACTTATGGGGGTCTACACAGACCACCATAAGCCTCCATCTAACTCCATCCCTTATGGGGGTCTATACAGACCCTTGTAAGCCTCTATATAACCCAATCAGTCTCATAAGGGTCTATGAACACCCTCATAGGACAATGAGAACCCTATTATTAACCCCATAAGTGCCATGAGGGTCCTCCAGGACCCTCATGACACTAAGTACAAACACTACACTACACTATTGTCCTCCAATAAACCACTACATCTAAACTAACCCCCCTCTATCCTAACTTATTAAACCACACCTACCTAAAATTACCTACCTAATCCCCTATTAAACCCCCTACCCCACTAATTACACAAAATAAAAAAAGCTAAGGTACAAAAAATAATAAAAAAGGACATTACAAACCCACCTCACTACCAAAAATATAAGAACATCACAACCCCCCACTACAAAAAATAAAAATAGAATTACACACCTGCAAAGAAAAGGCATACACAAATATACAAAACATTACAGTAATAAATACATTAGAACTATACCCCTAACTACAATACATTTCCCCCTATCTATACATTACCCCCTATCTAGACATAACCCCCAATCTAGACATTACTCCCTATATAGACATTACTCCCTATCTAAACATTACCCCTTATCTATACATAATCCCCTATCTATACATAATCCCCTATCTATACATTACCCCCTAAATCTAAGCTAAAATAGAGTAAATAAAACCACTTACCTTTGCAGAGGTCCCTTCAGATCGCACCCCTAGTAAAAAAAGAAACATCAAATTAGTACAGAATTAAACATTACATATAATAAACATTACAAATACAGTATTAAACGTACCTTTCCAGCATGTCCCGTCCATCTTCTTCTGTTCTTCGGCTCGGCCCCTGGAAAAAAGATACATAACATTAGTCACACATTAACACAAACAGAAAACATAAATTAACAATAAACATTAGAAATGTAAAACTTACCTGTCCGCGATGTCCCCGGCCTTCTCCTCTTCTGCCCCGGCTGGGCCCTTGATGAATCTGAGCACTAAAAAAAATATTTAAAAAAGTAACGGAGCTCCGCACTCGCAGAGCTCCCCGACGCTAATGCGGCCTGCAGAGCCTCTTCCAGTATGAAATTGGCAATGGTTGCCTTCTGATTGTCTGAAATGGAAATGGATGGGGTTAGATGGAGGCTTATGGGGGTCTGTATAGATCCCCATAAGTGATGGGATTAAATGGGGCTAGATAGGGTTAGATAGGCCCAGTTAGGGTTAGATAGGCTTTATTATGGGTTAATGGGGTATAGTTAGGGTTAATGGGTTAATGGGGTATAGTTAGGGTTAATAGTGTAGTGTAGAGTTTAGACTTTAAGGAGCCGCGGCTGGAAATGTGAAAACTTTAAATGCAGCGGGGCCTGATCGATGCCAATCGGGGCCCCCGCTGCAAGGGTTTAATGTGGGGAGGGCAATATTTTATCAGACCATGGACTTTTGAAAGTGTTTTTTAATGTGGAGGGTGAGGCAAGAACCCAATAAAGCCCATGGAAATTAAATGTTTTACTTTTAGAAGACAAACAAATTAAAAGAGAGTTTAAGGTTCAATATGAGCGATGGCGAAAACAAAAAGACCCTCACCAGCCTTATCTATTATGGTGGGAAAGCCTTAAACCTCAGATTAAAAACTTTATCAGAGCTGGCAAGAGGAATGCATATCAGACTTCAGACCTTTTATAAGTTCAAGGAAGCTGGTATTACAGTTTTAATTACTTCATTTTTACTCACAAAATCAGAGAAAGGTTTTTAGAGTTTAATGAGAAAGAGATTATTTTTAATGCCCACATAAAACACCTAGAGGAGGGCGAAAAATGCTCCAGGTTCTTTTTTAAGCAGGCTGCTGGAAAAAAGGAGGTGATTTCAGAGTTGAAATCTGCTTTTTCCTTTTATGAAGACCTTTTTAACAAGAGACACATTGATCAGTCCTTTTTAAATGATACCTTGGATGTTTTAACTAATGTACTGGATAGATAGAACTAGTGATGTCGCGAACATAACATTTTCGGTTCGCGAACCGCGGACGCAAATTTCATCAAATGTTCGCGAACGGGCGAACCCGGGCAAACCGACATAGACTTCAATGGGCAGGCAAATTTCAAAACCCACAGGGACTCTTTCTGGCCACAATAGTGATGGGAAAGTTGTTTCAAGGGGACTAACACCTGGACTGTGGCATGCCGGAGGGGGATCCATGGCAAAACTTCCACGGAAAATTACATAGTTGATGCAGAGTCTGGTTTTAAGCCATAAAGGGCATAAATCACCTAACATTCCTAAATTGTTTGGAATAACATGCTTTAAAACATCAGGTATTATGTTGTATCGATCAGGTAGTGTAAGGGTTACACCCGCTTCACAGTAACAGACCAATCTCCCCGTTTAATGAACCGCAAACAACCGCAAACAGTCCCTTTGCACAACCGCAAACTCCCCATTTGCAAAAGGTTGGATACCAAGGTAGCCATGTCCCGTTTCTTGTCCTCACTCGTCCCCGAAGGTGACAACAAGCCCCCCGAAAGGTGACAACAAGCCCCCTGGGACGCCTGCTGTGTTTGGTCTTCCACCTCCTCAAAGCCACCTTCCTCCTCTGATTCCTCTTCTTCAGACTCCTCTCTCTGCGTTGCCTCTGTCTGCATTATTATAAGGTGTGTACTGTTAAGTAGTACTATTCCTATCGGTTTAATCCCTGTTACGTCCACTATTAGGGGACATGTATATGGCATTGATTTTTGGAACAGGGAGATGGAAAAAGATGCTTGATCGGACCTCCTACTTCGGATTTGGGTCACTGCACGTGCAATGTAATGTGCCACCAGATAGGAGTGGTGTATTAAGTTGTACTATTTATTCCTATCAGTTTGATACCTGTTACGTCACCTATCAGGGGACGTGTATATGACATGGATTTTTGGAAGCGGGAGATGGAAAAAGATGCTTGGTCGGTCCTCCCACTTCAAATTTGGGGCACTTCGCGTGCAATCTAAGGTGCCACCAGATATGAGTGTCACTGTGCACTGGCAAAAGTTGGCAGAGTAGGCGCTGTAGGCCTCACACACACGCCTGTAGGCAGGCAACTGATATTCAATCGATTACAGTCAAAAAAGTGTTGTTTTATGTCACTGTACACTACGGTTGCACCAGATATGATGTATCACTGTGCACTGGCAAAAGTTGGCAGAGTAGAGCAATAGGCTTCACACACAAGCCTGTAGGCAGACCATTGCTATTCAATCTATTACAGTCAAAAAAGTGTTGTTTTATTTCACTGAGCACAATATAAGCTGTGAGCCTGACACAGGCAGGCAACTGAAATTAGATTAAAGGAAAAAAGGGTTGTTTTTTTTCAATGTATGGTACACCAACTATGACTGGGGAAACAGAGCAGAATATTAGCTGTGAGCCTGAAACAGGCAAGAAACTGAAATTAGATTACAGGAAAAAAATGGTTGTTTTCAATGTATGGTACACCACCAGGTAGGAGTAGTGAAAATAAGCACAATATAAGCTGTTAGGTGTTAGCCTGTCACACACACTCGCTGGCAGGCAGGCATATGCAATTAGATTACACAGAAAACAATTATAAAATAAAATAAATGATGTTCTAGCCCTAAAAAGGGCTTTTTGGGTTGCTGTCCTTGCAGCAGATATCAGATGAGTCCTTCAGGTCTGTAGTGGAAGCTAAATACACAGCATGGCTATCTATTTCCCTATTAAATCTCCAGCAGCTACACTATCTGTCCTCTCACAACGAATGCAGCTTCAGAATGATTCTAAAATGTATGCTGTTCTTCAGATGGAAGGCTCTGGAAGGGAGTGTATGCTGCTGATTGGCTGGAATGTGTCTGCTGACTGTGAGGTGCAGGGTCAAAGTTTCCTCAATGATAAAGAATAGGGGGCGGACCGAAAAGCGCTTGTGTCCGCTGTCCGATGCGAGCGTGAAAGAGCCAAAATCGCAGCTGAACCCTCTTTGTAACATCTTGTGTATCTTTTGTGTAACAGCTCTGTCAGTATATAATACCTATTGGATCAAGTAGCAATGTCAATAAGCCGCAGGGGTTATGTTTTTTGTTTTTTCCAGCTCTTCAGCTCATCAAGCAGCTTGTGTCCACCAAGGTCCAACCAGCCCTGCTGAAAGGATTAGTAAAACTACTCAGACCTTTCCGAAAACAGAGTAGTAAAACCAGACCACAGATCTTGAATGGTGTACGTACAATGTTATATACAAGGTAACTGTAGAAATGTTTCTTAACAAAAGATTATACGTTAGAACTACCTGTACTTATGAATTAATCCTTGGTTTATCATTGGTAAAATTATGTTTTCTTGTATCTTAGATCCATCTGTACCTCAAATTACAGACTCTCTGCCAACATTCATACAACAAGCGGCATGTGCCAAAGCCATTGGGTAAGTACCTTGAGTTACAGTGAGAAATCCTTTTGATGTGAGTTTTTAATTTTGTATCTGTGCTTTGGGAACAAGCTTGATGGAAAAAGCACTACGGAATATATAGTAGTGTTTAAAATAGAGGATGATAATAATAATAAAAACGAATATTTTTTACAATCTTGTTTGGCTCATTCAGGGTTATTAAGTGTTTTATCTTGAAAGGAACCATTTTGACTGAACTGAATTGTTAATGCTATCTTACTCACAGTACAGAAACTATAGTGCACCTCCTCATTTATAAATCTATTATTATTTATAGTTAGGGGCTAGATAGATTATATATGAGCCAGACAAGATGTGGATGAGAAAAATTCAGGTGCCACAAGCACATTTTTGTTGCTTGTGCTCCCAGGCTCCAAATACTGTACACTTATGTGTCTGTCTGCCTATCTATCTGCCTACCTGCCTGTTCAAAACAAATGGAGGACCCTGGTGCAAAATAAATTAAGGGCCCCCTTCCCAACTATTTTATAAAAGATAGATGACTTTAGAGGTCAATAAACAGTTACACTTAAATGTAGGGGGTTAAACTACAATTAGACCACCAAATTTGCTATTAAATTAACAGATTCCCTTTACTCAAGACCTCTGCTACAGTTGTAGGCCCCAGTGCTTTGCACCTACCGCAGCAGTACCTCCGCCTCAGTGTCTATATTCTCTCTCTCCCTTTCTCTGTCTTTCTATCACCAGAAAGAGTTTTGAAAAGTATAGCACTCTATAAAAGAATAGTTAAAACGTAAATTCTAAATTGTCATTGTGAAAAGGTCATGATAGTTGTGAAGTACTTTCTTCACTTACACAGCTGCTGATATTAGTAGTTTGTTACATATTTCAGTCATGAGCATTTACTGCATTCCCAAGAATTTGAGTTTTGGGAAAAAAAACATAGTATTGTCCTGTTAATTAGTATAACAGGTTAATTTGTGCCATCTTCTGGTGTCATAAGGAATTACAGTTACAGAGGCACTGTGATACAAAATATTCTTATTGTACCAAATGTAATATAATTTTGAAATTGCAGCTATTCTGTTCACCCATACTATACATTTTCTGAACATCTCATTAGTCAATTTTCAATACTTTTGCTGTTGGATATTTTGCATGATTATTAACGTTTAAATCTATTTTGCATGTTCTTTTAAATGTAACAAATAACATTTCTGTAATTTCTTTACATAGCTTTACATTGCAAACAATGCATTCAGAACCCAGGGCAACTAGACAATTTTGTGGATAATAACCCCATTAGAAACTAAAATGACTGAAAGGTAAAACTTAAATGTAATGTTACTGTCAGAAAATGCAATTTGTAAATTGCATTCAGCCGAAGTACTTATTATTATTCTTAGATTTAAACTATAAACTATTTGGGTGCTTCACTGTGTCCTTTTTAGCTTTTTGAATCTTTTCTGCTATTTATTTAGAGGTTATTTTGAGAATATTCTTCATATACATCAAGTAGTATTAAGGGGTACTATCCCAATGGCTTTGGCACATGCCGCTTGTTGATATTGTCAACTATGGCTTAAAGTTTAATTATCAGGATCTACCAATAACTACTCTGACATAAAATAAACCTCAATTGACCTTTTGGGCACAGGGATAAGTAAAAAGAATAATAGTCTGAATGAGTTACAGAAGTTTACAAACTCTGTAGGATTTCTGTTCAATCATCTAAATAAGAACAAATAAGGTTCCAAAATCTCAGTAACTCATTTTTAATTTTTTTCTGTTTTGGTTTTCTAAAAGTGAATTATAAATAGGAACAGGAAATGTTTTTTTATCAATTCATGAAAAATAATGTCGCTTTAAAAACAAAATATTACCAATTAAAGGGCTGATACTCCAAATCAAGAGTAAGGAATAACCAATCTACGATTCACAAAGAGATATCTCCTGTCTGAAAGGCTCAACAATTGTGAGAGCCCTAAAACCGGCTAAGAACTCTATAATTAAATGCTAAGGGTGAGAAGGTAAACATGATTTGGTAAAAGCTGCAAATTTAGACACATCAAATACAAATGTATAGTTTTTAAATTAAACTTGCACTTTTAATATATGTTACCGTGCCTAATGTTATAATTCTATGCCGCGTTGTAGTTCTGTAATACAATGTAACAAAATAATCAGTAATTCATGCCGCTTGAATAGTGATTTAATTTATTTAGTATCAAGTAAATGTTTTAATACAAGGACACATTGTAGCAGTGCAGTATCACATGGACAGGCTCTGTATAGTAATTTTTAAACCATACAACAAAACTCACTCCATAACTCATTAATATGGTATTGTGAAGACACATATAATAATACAATAGAAGATAATCTGCATAATAATTAGTGATCAATGCAGCTCAACCAGTTCATTTTCATCCTTGTATGATTTAGCATAGTGGTATTCAAATTATTTGTTTAAAAAGAAATACATTGGAAAGCCAGTTGCCCTGATAATGGTTTTCTAAAAGGAATCATTGGCTGTAACCATCATGCAGCAGTTTTATGTATTTGGAGAGACATACGGTTGTGCTGTATGTTTCATGTGGACATCAGGGACTGAAGCACAAATACAACATTATGTTTTGTAGTATCTAATCATCAGTGTGTCTTTCTATTGCAGTATTTTGTGTTGTCTTTCCCTGTTGTAGAGGAAAAAGTGAGGAAAGCCATTGGGAAAAACCTGTTTCAGATGCTGGTGGTAAGAGTTGTGTTATGGTTTCATTTCTTAGAGGAACAGCGTATTCTATCACCCTCATCTCTAGGGGCCTCATTCTAATGATGGCAGTAGGAGCTGCGTGGCCGCAAGAGATGGCTGCAAGCTACTTCCCTATTGTAATGCCTTGCGGCCGAGGGCTCTGACCAGCTTGCGACCGGCGCCCCACTTTCCCTTGCAGCGAAAGCCTTTGATCCCACGTGGCCACAAGAGATTCAGCCACAAGAAACCACCCATTCCTATTTAAATGCTCCTATAACCCCTCCGCCAACCCTGCATCACACCCGAAAATGGCCGCAGCTTACTTGCAGCCGGGAGCAGTCGCAAGGCCTGTGAAGCCCTTGCGGCTGCTCCAATGAAGCCCCCTGCTGGCTGCAGGGGTCCCAATCGTGAACCAATGCAGTGTCCCTACATCACCCCTATAATGCAGGGGTCCGAACGGGACTCCTGCAGGGTTCACACATTAACCCTATAATGCAGGGGTCCCCATTGGGACCCCTACAATGTGCACACATTAACCTTTGCTGCAGGGGTCCGATCGGGACACCTGCAGGTTCCCCACATCAACCCCTTGCTGCAGGGGTCCCAATAGGGACCCCTGCAGGCTCCCCACATTAACCCCTTGCCTTGCTGCATAAGTCCCGATCGTGACCGGGTTACGACATTTAAATGTCCTTAAAGGAACCGCGGCACACTAACGGTTACTCCCAAGCCGCGGGGGTATTATAAGTACCCCCCGGCATTTAAAACTAACCCCATCACACATGGGGGTCAATATAGACCCCCATGAGACTAAAAAAAACTCAGTCCAATAGGGGTCTATATAGACCCCTATAGGACACTTTTAACCCCTAGGTTAACCCCACAAGTGACATGAGGGTCCACCAGGACCATCATGACAAAGTCTAAGCACTACACTACACTATTAACCCTAACTATACCGCATTAACCCCTTAACCCTAACCATACCCCATTAACCCATACTAAACCCTATTTAACACCAATTGGGCCTATTTAACCCCCTTCTAGAGCGATTTAACACTAACTGGGCATATTTAACCCTAACTGGACCTATTTAACCCTAACTGGACCTATTTAACCCTAACTGGGCCTATTTAACCCTAACTGGGCCTATTTAACCACTTCTATACCTATTTAACCCTACCTGGGCATTGTAAACTCTATCTGGAACTAATAACCCTAACTGGGCCTATGTAACCCTATCTGGAACTAATAACCCTAACTGGGCCTATCTAACCCTAACTGGGCCTGCATAACCCCTCTAGACCTATTTAACCCTAAATGGGCATATCTAAAAACCCCTATCTAACCCCTCTAGACCAATTTAACCCTAACTGGGCCTATCTAAACCTAACTGGGTCTATCTAACCCTATCTGGACCTAATAACACTAACTAGGCCTGTTTAACCCCATCACTTATGGGGGTCTATACAGATTCCATTCTGATTGGCTGATGGACCTGTCAATCAATTTTAAACCAATCAGAAGGCACTATCAGAATGCGTTACAACCACATAGCGTGATTGGCTGAAGGCATCTGTGCTTTCTGAAGGTGCAGATGCTTGGAGACAATCACAATGGGATACACCCCCACGGTATGTATCTCATCCTGATTGGCTGAAGGGAATAACGCCTTTTGATTGGCTGTTATCACTGACAATCAGATAGTAGCCAATCAGAAGGCTCAGATGCCTTCAGCCAATCACCCCGTGGCAGTGTATCCCATTCTGATTGGCTGAAGGCAATAGTACCTTCTGATTGGTTTAAAATTGATAGTAATGTTTTATAGATAGGGGTAATGTTTTATAGATGGGGTAATGTTTTATAGGTAGGGGGTAATGTATAGATAGGGGGTAATGTATAGATAGGGGGTCATGTATTGTAGTTAGGGGTTTATTTTTAATGTATTTATTACTGTATTGTAATGTTATGTATATTTGTCTATGTATTTTCTTTGCAGGTGTGCAATTATTTTTATTTTTTGTAGTGGGGGGTTGAGTAATGTTATTTTTTTGTAGTGTGGGGGGTTGTGTAATGTTCTTTTTTATTTTTTGTAACAGTTTTTTTATTTTGTGCAATTAGTGCGGTTGGGGGTTTAATAGGGCTAAAGGTAGGTAGTGTTAGGTAGGTAGGGGTTGAAAGGATAGGGTAGAGGGTTTTAGTTTAGAATTAGTGGTTTATTGGGTGGGAATAGTTACATAGTTACATAGTTACATAGTGATTTAGGTTGAAAAAATACTTTAGTCCATCATGTTCAACCTTTTTAGATCTCCTCTGATCTGCAATACACAGATTTATTGTTAATTGATCCAGAGGAAGGCAAACAGAGAAAAAAAAAACAGCAAAACTTTGCCAATTGTCACAACAGGGAAAAAAATATAAAATTCCTTCCTGACCCCAGATACTGGCAATCGGATTCATCCCTGGATCAATACTCCCTCTCTATTTATCCAGGATAGCCCTTAATGCCCTTTTTATTAAAAAAAATATATCCAATGTCTTTTTAAAGTTATGTATGAAATCCTCTGTCACCACCTCCTTTGGTAGAGAATTCCACAGATTAACCACCCTTACTGTGAAGAACCCTTTTCTTTCTTTAAGGCAAAATCTTTTTTCCTCTAATCTCAAAGGATGTACCCTTGTCAGTTGAAAACCTCTTGGCACAAAAAGTTCCTTGTATTGACCCTGGATGTATTTATATAATGTAAACATATCCCCTCTTTGATGCCTTTTTTCTAGAGTAATTAAGTTTAATTTGGTTAGTCTTTCTTCATAACTAAGTGCATCCATTCCCTTTATTATTATTATTATTTGCTTCCCTTGCTTCTATACCCTTCTTAATACATGCTAATATTTTATTTGCTTTTGCAGCTGCTGCTTGGCTTTGAGCGCTGTTACCTAGGTGGTTGTACACAAGCACTCCCAAATACCTTTCAATATCTGATACCCCTAGATTTGCTCCATTAAGATTATAAATTGCATGGCTATTTTTCCTTCCCAGATGCATAACTTTACATTTATTCATATTAAATCTCATCTGCCATTTAGATGCCCATTCCTCAATTTTATGCAAATCCCTTTGGAGGGAAAGTACATCATTTTCTGATTTAATTACCTTGCACAACTTTGTGTCATCAGCAAAAATGGAGACACCACACTCCAATCCCACTTCCAAGTCATTACTAAATATGTTAAAAAGGAGGGGACCTAATACTGAATCCTGAGGAACCCCACTTACCACATTAGTCCAATCCAAGTATGATCCATTTACCACAACACTTTGCTTCCTGTCTTTTAGCCAGCTCTCAATCCAGAAGCAAATATGTATGGCAATTCCTGTATCCCTTAGTTTGCTCAATAGTCTCCCATGTGGCACTGTATCAAAAGCCTTTGCAAAATCAAATAGACTACATCCACTGAGTTGCCTTGATCCAAGTTCCTACTAACCTCCTCATAGAAACTAATTAGGTTTGTTTGACATGACCCATCCCTCATAAATCCATGTTGGCTCCTACTTATAATCCTGTTTGAATAGATATATTCCTGTATACTATCCCTTATTAACCCTTCTAAAAGCTTCCCCACTACAGAAGTGAGGCTCACTGGTCTATAATTCCCCGGATTTGATCTTGCTCCCTTAAATATAGGTATCACCTCTGCTTTTCTCCAGTCATCTGATAGAGACCCTGTAGTGAGTGAGTCTTGAAAGATTAGATATAATAGTTGTCATAACTGCGAGTTGTCAAACGTTGTTGCTAACGCTGTGGCCGACCCGCGCGAACCTCAAAACATACAAAACACAATAAATACACAAAACATTCACATAAAAAGCTTACACACAGCAAGGGGGGCACCCAGGACCTCTGCAAGTGAAGTTACACCTCAATTTAAGTCCAAATTGAAGAGTTTAGACACCCCAAATTACCTAAGCAAGACAGGACCCTAAACACGCAAAACACCACCAAACACATACGGATTTTCCGAAAATGCCGGACAAGCTCCAAGAACAAGGACGCTAAATAACGAACAGCCGTGTACCACACATTAGGCACCATTTTACAACACTACAACAACGAATGCGGAAGTACACAGCTACCCTAACGGATTTGGCTCGCGCACGCACACTATTTACACTACACACTGCACACATTGCTCACACTTACACAGCACTCAAAACACACATTGTATGCTGCAGCAACATGAAAACAGATTGTCAGCTCTTCAGCATAAATCTTCCTGCATTTATTACTTCAAAAAAGGTAAAGTATATTCCTTTATTAAGGTATTTTTTAGTTCATTACCATACACCAAACAGCATTAGCTCACTTACAATTTGATTCCCGTCATTTTTTGACGGGCAATATTCTAGTTAGATATAATGGTTTGGCTATTGCAGAACCCAGTTCCCTCAATACCCGTGGATGTATTCCATCAGGCCCTGGGGCTTTATTAACATTTATTTTTTCCAATTTCTTTTGGATTACTTCCTGCGATAACCAGTTATTTGGTGAAGGTAGTGTAGCCCCATTATGTTGCGGTGTCCCAACCACTGGTACCTCCCTTGTGTATACCCAAGAAAATAACCTATTTAGCTCATCTGCCTTTTCCTGGTCACTAATTATCAGATGGCCTGTGTCACATTGTAATGTTCCTATAGCTTCCTTCCTCGCCTTCTTCCTATTAATATATCTAAAAAATATTTTAGGGTTAGTCTTACTCTCCTTTGCAACTAGCTTTTCATTTTCTATTTTAGCCAGTCTAATAGCCCTTTTGCAAGCCTTGTTGATTTCCTTGTATTCCTGTAAAGCAGTCTCTGTCCCCTCTTGTTTGTATAATTGAAATGCTCGTTTTTTACTCCGTATCTTCATCTTTAATTCATTGTTAAGCCACATTGGATGGGATTTACTCCTTCTACTTTTATTTCCACATGGTATATGGTGATAAGTATGTTTAAGTAGTAAGGATTTAAATGTTGTCCATTGATGTTCAGTATTTTTACCTGCCAGTTCTCTGTCCCAGTCTATACTTTGTATTGCTGCCCTTAGACTGTTAAAATCTGCCCTTTTAGAATTAAGAGTTTTTGTTGGCCGCTTAAAATGTTTTTTTTTTTTAATTCAATCTCAAATGAGACTGTGTTGTGATCGCTGTTTCCCAAAGGTTGCCCTATTTTAACATTTGATACTATATCAATATTGAATAGGGTTAAGTATGGGTAATGGGGTACAGTTAGGGTTAAATAGAGCCAGTTAGGGTTAAATAGGGCCATTTAGGTTAGATAGGGTTAAGTATGGGTTAATGGGGTATAGTCAGGGTTAATAGTGTAGTGTAGTGCTTAGACTTTGTCATGAGGGTCCGGGAGGGTCCTTATAGGGTTAATCTAGGGGTTAACAGTGTCCTATAGGGGTCTATATAGACCCCTAATAAGCTGAGGGGGTTAATCTTTTAGTCTCATGTGGGTCTATATTGACCCCTTTTAGTGATGGGGTTAATTTTAGGTGCTGGGGGGTACTTATAGTACCCCCGCAGCAAGGGTTCATAGTTTTATTGATCTCAGGTCCTTTAAGATCCTTTCAGGACCCGTGCAGGCATGTAATTTGAACTTTTAATGCAAAGGGTTAACGTGCAGAGGATGCAAGGGTTAATGTTGTGACCCTCCGCGGGTCGCGATAGGGACCCCTGCGGCATGGGTGGGTTAATGTTAGTTGCCGCAGGAGTACTGTAGGTAACCATTAGTGTGCCGCGGTCCCCTTAAGGAGCCGCGGCGGATCTTTAGGGGTAAATATATATTCAATGCAGCACTGTACAGCACTGTCAATGATAGGGGACATTGGGGGGGGGGGCATGGGGATGACATGTAATACATTGGCTAGCTGGCCAATACTGTCATTTGTGGCTGCAGTCCGCCGGGCTTGGAGAACAGGTTACTTCCTTGGGGGTCATCCAAGCAACTCGAACTCCAAGCCCCACGGACTGCGGCTTCAAATGGCGGCGATGTGCCAGCTTGCCAATGTACCACATGTCATTTTTTTTCAAACCCGTATAAGCCTTGTGATAAGCGCCTTCAGTGCTCATAGCAGCCCAGTCAAGTCAGTCACATACGGGCCTCACTGTAAGCGCCTTTGGCGCTCATTGCAGCCCCCTCAAGCCAGTCATGAACGGGCCTTGCGACGAGCGCTTTCGGTGCATTTGGCGCTCATTGCAGCCCCCGTCAAACCCGTAACTTTCGGATCTTGCAATGAGCGTTGATTGTGCATGCGCAAGCCAATAAATGTTAACATTGCGTGACAATAACTCGCAATTACCATAACTATTATGTGATACCAGCTGGGCATGCTTTTCCAGCTTATCGCCTTCATTGTGAGAGTTAATTAATCCAGAGAAATATCATTAGCAGAAAGGGAGGAGCTTTTCATGTAATTTATGCTTAAACTTTTTCTCATATACGATTAAAATAGTGTATTAAGTCAATTTCCTGTTTTTTAAAGTCTGATTTTACTAAGTAATTATAAAAGTTTCAAATTAACAAACATTATATTGTGAGTTTATTATACAAATTATATATTTTTCACACTGTGTTTGTTGCTCTTTTTCTATGATTTTGAGTTTTTAGTTTTTCTATTATAAAAGTTTATAGACCTCTCTGACCATAATAGGTCTCATAACCAATGTTATAAGCTCACAGTGATTTACTTCAGGGTTCTTGCTAAATTATTTAATGCAATTTGCAATTACTTTTTTAAAATAAAAAATAATGTTAATACATCATGTTTGTGTGAATGTGTTTAATCACAGAATCAAGGGAAGGTGAGCAATCATACAATGATATAATGTCTTTTATCTGCTGTTTTTTGTAGGAAAATGCTGAGATTTTGTACATGAAATTGGATTCTGTTCAAGCTGACATACTGACGTCCAACCAACTTAATATCCCGGGAGGTAAATATACATTTCTACATGTGCATCTGTGTTGAATGATTCTTGAAATTATATATTGGTCCTTTCCTTTTAGAGTCACGCTTGGTTGCACTTCGCTGCGCTTTTGAGCGCTGCTGGGCATGCTGCAGGCTTTCTGCAGGCGCGCACTCTAGCTCCATCTAGGCTTTATTTAGTGGTAATGCAGAGTAGCTAAATAGAAACATAAAATAGTTCTTAGGGTTAGGGTTAGGCATAGGGTTAAGTTTAGGCATAGAGTTAAAGTTAGGTCAAGGGTTAGGGTCTGTGTTTTTGATTTATTTATAGTTTACTTTTATTTTTACTGTTTTATTCTTCTGTGCTGCTCCTGCTACTTTCTGTGGTATTTTCTTTCCCAGACAGTAGCAGCATGTGCGTTCGACTTTAAGAGGAGGCTTGCACGCACGATGCCACTGCAAAAGTGCTAGCGTGATAAGTGCTACCATAACAATATCAATGCCTTTCAGTTAGTTCGTTTTTTTCTTAGAATATATATATATATATATCACATATAATAGTTGTCAAACTGCGAGTCGTCGTCATGCTTTGTGAGCTCACAAAGCAAGTGACCTCGCAAAGTGAGGGTTTGCATTTGCAGAGGTGGAGGCTCTACGGCGCCTCACTAAAAAAAAACACGCCACGGGACTTAGAAAAAAATATATATACTACCCGTGGTCACAAAAATACGAACTTAACGGCTGAAACGCGTACATCCAAAAACCCCAAAACCACTGAAAAATAACAAAAAACATTTTTTTTTAAATCACACACAGCACGGGGGACAGCCAGGATATCTGGGGGTTAGGTTGCACATGAATTAAAGTCGAATTTAAGGAGTTTCGCCACTTAAAAATGGGCTAAGCGAGAAAAAAAATGGCGGCCGAAAAAAATGAAAACGAGGCTACACGACCCCGAAGCGCAGAAAACACTGACAAGGACTTACGACTTAATTACGACCCTCTGAACTTATTTTTTAAAAATACGAGGTCGCAAAAATACGAACTTAGAGGCCGAAATGCATACATTCAAAAACGACAAAAACAATACAAGATACAAACAAAACATAAAAAAAAAACTTACACACAGCATGGGGGGACAGCCAAGACATCTGCCAGTCAGGTTGCACGCTAATTAAAGTTGAATTTAAGGAGTTTCGGAAATTGAAAATCGGCTAAGCAAAAAAAAAATGGAGGCCGAAGCACGGAAGTTAGGAAGCACGGAAAATGCTAGCAAGCCGCGTAACCCACAACGCCATTTTACAACACTAACTTGCAACTAATAACATTACGAATCTAAAATGTCTCTTTACACAAATAAACCAACGGTTTGCCCGCGCGCACGCAGCCTATTTCGAATGCACAGTTGGGACATTGATGACACTTTCTCCTCAGGGCAGCAACAGTCCAACTGTACATTGTATGCTGCAGGAAAATAAAAAGAGATTGTTAGCTCTTCAGGCTATTCATTGCTGGATATATCAATTACAAATAGGTAAAGTATATTAATTTATTAAGTAACTAACTAATTAAGTATTATTTAAAAAAAAATAGACATATATATCTGTCTTTGTGATAAGAGCCAAAGGTGCCCAGAGGAGCAAAAATAAACGAGAGGAGAGGTTGGCAATGAGCGCCGGATGTCCTCAGAGTAGAAAAAGCTTTACATTGTGTTTCAAACAGCAGTGTCATGGCTTCAAATGTTATTGCCCCGTCATTTTTTGATGGGCAAGTCGCTAGTATATTTATATATATATAATACTGGAAGAATTGGCTTTAGTGCATGGGTGTGTTTGTATATGTAATTGATTATTTCTGTGAGTAGCTAAGCAAGATCCAGTGTGGGGAGGGCTGTTCATATCCTCCATAGAAAAGGCATCAGATCATAGTGGTATTATCTATCTGTATTATAATCTGCTTTGTATTTGGTAGAATAATGTAGTGTTTGTATACATTTGTACATTGTAAATATTAATTTGTCATCTGTCCAATACATATTTTGTAAAAGTTTGTGTGTTTGGTTAATTTTCCTCCCTAAGGAATATACAAATTGTAAGAACTGTGCATAATATTCCTTAAAAGACATTAAACCATTTTTTTCTATTGCAGTGAAAGAAGTCGTCACAGAATGAGTTACAAGCTGGAGGAGTATTGCATATACAATGAATAAGGAAATAACTTCCTCCTGAGCTGGAAACCTCACGGAATCCTGATATGTGTTTTCTATCTTATATAAAACCTCAGCCACAAAAATAATTTGATAAATGATAATATTTTGGAATAGGGGCAGGATACCCTGAGCAATATACATTATACTGTCTAATATGATATGATTTAATCAATTTCATATCTTGTTATTAAAATATTAAAGCTTTTAATCACAGGCTGTCTGTTGTCTTTATCTGTATGGTTGCATTTTGTTTCCAATTCCATTAAACTATCTCAGTATCTCTCCGTTTATCCCTCTACATGCAATACACATTTTGTCTCTTATCATTTTGCAATGGTCCAAAGGGTTCAGATGCCCTGATATCACAAATCACTGTGCCCATTGCTGGACACTCCAGGTAGGACCTTACTTAAAGGACCTCTGTAATTTTTCTATATTGTCTTTTGAATAACTACACTTGATAGTGGGCAATATGTTTTTAGAAAGCACATAAGAAATAAGCACAACTTTCACATTATTCATTTTTAAAAAGCTAAATGTCTTTAGATTTCATTATCTTCTATCAGTTGGTTCAGTCAGGTGAGTGTCCTTGTAAACTAATGAGCCTTATTTTCTTTTTTTTCTTTATTTGTAATGCGGCAACATATTCCGTAGCGCTATACAGGGATTAAGTGCAAGGCAAAAACTATTTTAATGTATTGCAAAATAATGAAGGACCCTGGCATTGAGCTTAAAATCAAACTTATATACAGCTTTCCCCAAAGCACAGACACAAGACTGAAAACTCACAAACTTACTTCTAAAGTGTATGGGTGTGGTATAGGATGTTGATAAATACAAGATGGCGGTGTGTAAGGCAATAGGATTAAGCAAGTGCAGGTGTCTGTGTGTTGCTCTGTAGATTAAAAGTGTGAGTGATGTTACATTGTACAGTTGTGCATATTAAATATTAACAGATGCATTTTAGTGAGGATTTGAGGCAGGAAGAGTCTAGTGGAGTGAGGCAAGGAGTTCTAAAGAGTAGGGGCAGCAGGAGAAAAGTCCTAAAGTTAGTAGTGAGAGGAGGTGATAATAGAGGTGGAAAGAAGAAGGTCATTGCAAGAGCAGGTATATAACGGGGTGCACTGTTGGTGAGGGCTTTATATGTTAGGGTCATGATTTTACATTATATTTTGGAGGCCATGGGAAGCCAGTGGAGTGACTGACAGAGAGGTGCTGCAGACAATGAGCGTTGAGTGTGGTAGAGGAGTCTAGTGGAGGTGAGCATTATGGATTGGATGGGGGATAGATGGGTGATGGGGAGTCCAGCAAGGAGAGAGAGGATTAGAATTTTATTTTTTCTTGTGTAAGATAGTGACAAAGCTGAAAAGCAATGCATACATTTCCATTGATTTCTGCACTGACAATAAATTACAAGTTACTTCCTGACACTTTGACACCCAAACACTATGCTGATCACTCACAAATCAGGGCACTGTCGTAACTGCAAAAAGCATAAGAAAAATGTATGTGTACCAAAGACCACTTGCAAGTAGTTTTTAAACCCTTGCTGAGTCCCCCAGAAGCATTGAAAGTGACACTATAGCACAAAAAGCACAATGAAATGATGACATATCAACATTATTTGACAGTTAACCATCCAATATCAACTTTTGTTCAATTAAAAAATATGATACAAAATCCAGGGTAACACACAACCAAGTACTGAAGGGGTTAATGCACGTTACAAGCCACGTTATCTAGGAACAAATGCTCTGATACATTGTCTATAACTACATCATATTTGAACACATTTTTTTTTAATTATTATTATCTTTCATTTTAAACGCGCCAAAATATTCTGTAGTGCTGTACAGGAAATAAGGACAAGGAATAATACAATATTAACAACTGCAGAAAATAGAGGGAGAGCTTAAAATCTTTGCAAAAAGTGCTTTTACCAAAGCACCCTACAAGATTGGAAACTTGCTACTTACAATCTAAAGGCAATGGAAGAGGCAGAAAACAATAAGGAAAGGCAAGGGACAGAAAGGAATTTAAAGTATACTTAGGTAGAACGGTTTTTCATTAAGACAACGGGACACTTTGTCCTATTGAAAGTTTTAGTTACCAGATTCTCATTATACAGATAGACACTTCCTCTGCATTCAGAAAGTTAACCAACAGAATTTACCAAAACTGTAGATTTCACAGCAGCATAAGTTGCATATAAATAGTAATAAACTAAAGGCTTTATTTTTTTTCTTAGTTTAAAATGTAGTCTTTCAATAAAGCAAATCACTGTCGTGGAGTGCTTAGTGAATCTCACACTACTGAGTACTGGGACTGAGTATGACATGACAGTGCATAAAATATCCCCTCATTTTATTTGTATTATAAGAAAAAATACCTTAAGGGCCACAGTCATGTTCATACAATAATGTTTTGTTTTTTTAGCTACTGATTAGTAATAAAGCAAGTATCTTTAGATAAAAATAATCAATGCAGCTTTTACAAGGTTACCTTTTAAATTAATATTGTTGGCTTTAGCATAAATGTTTCTCACAGCCCCTTTAAGTGAGGTGAAAGAAGATCTGTCTAGGAGACTGTCCTTTAATTTATTCACTTCTGAGGGCCACTTCTGAAGGCTCAGCCAGTGATACTGTGCCCCAACCATCCACCTGAGCAAAAGCTCTGACCAACTCATATATTTCCAATTCCATTCATCATCTGAGCGGTCACTTCTGCAGGGGCTCAGCCAGTGACAAAGTGCCCCAACCACCCACCTGAGCAGAAGTATGCTACCGAATCTTAGCCTGCTTAGAGGGCCAGATAGTCGCGGTGTATAAGAGGCATGTCCTGCAAGTGGGGGGAAAATGTTATATTTGTAGCCGACATCTGGCATGAGGCTTGCTAGAGGCCTAGTGATGATGGAGAGGCGTATCTTTGGACATGGGCATAATCAGCAATGTGATGCTTAATGAAAGTTGAAAAAACAAGTAGAAAAGAGCCGTAAAGTGTAATGAGGGCTTGTTGAAAGCCGCGTGACAATGGAAAAGTGAGACCTAGACGTGGGTGGAGAGATTGATAGGGTTGAATTTGAGGATATAACACTGAGCAATAGATGGTTAGGACATACTGAAAGCCCATGGTAATAGGAATGAGCCGTAATGCGGGCTTATTGAAAGCCGCGTGACAATGAAAAAATGGGACTTGGACGTGGGTAGTGACATTGATAGGGTTGAATTTGGGGATGTGACACTGAGCGTTAGATGGATGCCATGGCTCTTCAGCAATGGTAATGCCCTTACGGATATTTTTTTTTTTTTTTTGTATATGTAGGCTTGGTAAAGCCCCATGGGAAAAGAAGACTGACCTTGTGCATACGTATCGAATGGTAGGGCTTATTGGAAGCATATGATGATGAAATGGTGTTACCTTGAAGTTGCTGTTTAGTAGGTATGGCCTGAATTCTGATACAAAAGTGCAGAATCTGTGTACGTAGGCTTGGTGAAGCCTTGTAATAATGAAGGAGACCAACCTTGTTTAGTAGAAGTATGGCCAAATTCTGCAAAGGGAGGCTTGTGATAGCCCAGGCGTGAAGAGACTCTGAGATGAATCCGCATGCAGTGGAGCCAAAATAAAAATTTGGCTGCCAGGAGAAGGTGGACGTAAGTGCTTGTTTTAGTGAGCTAAGCCCCGCCTGCAGGAAGAGGCAGGACGGGGGGTAGGAACAATGTGCATTTATTTTTTCTATTTCCATACTAGCTTTATGGCTTTCCCCATGTTTCTGTTTTTTTATTGTACAGAGGTCCATGAATTCACCACCAGAGCTACTTGCGTTATTTATTCATTGATGCTCTTAGTTAGGCTCAAAGAGCCCTATGTATATCAGGTGCTCTAAGTTAGGGCACTGCCATAAATCAGCTGCGGGAGCTTTTTTTCCTAAATTCTACACTATTGTAAATCTTTCACTCCCCCACAATAGGACACTCAGTGCACAGTCATAACTCCCGCCTTAGATGCAACAGATTTCTGTGCAGGGTGAAGCCAAACCAAGCTTTACGGATGAGACGGCTGTAGGAGCCAATGGGAAATGGGAACATCACGAACATTATAATGAGTAGGAAGTTCCAATAACAAGTGTCATAACTTCTGCGACATATATATCACATATAATAGTTATGGTAATTGCGAGTTGTCGTCACGCAAATGTTACGGGTTTGGCGGCGGCTGCAATGAGCCCCAAAGGCGCTTATTGCATCACTCATCGCAAGGCCCGAAAGTTTGAGGGGGGGAGGCTCGCAATGAGCGCCGAAGGTTAGAAGTCTGGAGAGGCTCGCAATGTGCACCAGAGGCTCTCATTGCGAGCCCTGCAAGTTGCGGGTTTGCCTTCGGCCCTCATTGGGAGCCTCTCCCCACTCTCCGACCCCTGCGCCTTCGGCGCTCATTGCAGCAAAGTTGTGCAAGCCCATAACTTTTAACACTGCATGACCAACATTCGCAATTTCCAACTATACATTTCTAATTTACCTACTCAAGCTTGTGGTGTTATCTAATTCTGCATAGTAATGATTGTTGATAGTTACTCCCTGGAGTTTGCAGGAGCATAGATCAATAAGCACAAACACATTTAGACTAAAAACAATGCATGCAGACCCCAGTTGAGTAATTAGCAACTATTAACTACCATGCTACTGCAACACCAACAAATATTAGTAGGTGAGTGGATCAGGAATACTGGTTCAGAAGCTTAAGTTGAGATATATAATAATGTAATAATGAAAAAGAGATCCAGAGGAAAGGCCTGGATGTTCTGATTCAGACCCAGGTCCACCTTTAGACTAACCCTGACTAGTATTTGTATGTGATGTTTTTTATATTATGCCTTATATATCATTTGTAATTATATCTGTGCATTTGAAATATTCAATTACTCTGCCCTTAGCTGTGTTTTATTTATTACATGTTATTGTTTACTCACATTTTATACAAAGAGCAATGGGGCACTAACAAGACTGCGCATGCGCATACTAGAGCCCATATAAACAACTTTGCCCATATACAGCGTGGGCAGTATTAGACACAGTATTAGACACGGATTGCGCTCGCGCATGCGCACAAGAGCGCGGTGCATCATGGGAGCCTGAATTGACGCGCTGACGTCAGAGTTGTTTAAAGATTTGGCGGTTGCGTGCGCGACTCAGACGTGCAAGGGGCGGAGAGAGCGGCAAATACAAACAGCGCAGAGCTGAACGGGTGCGGACTACAAACACAGAGCGGCTCTTTCGTGCGGCGGGTGTCTCATAAACTCTCTTTATTGGACTACTGTACGCTCTGTTACCTCACGCGGCTCTCACAGTGATGGAAGCGATAATGGCGAGCAGGCTGATGACCGGGATGGTCGTTAAGATCATGCGCAGTAATGGTGAGTGTGACTTTGCAGGAGACACACAGACCCTCAGTGAAGAGTTCGGGGGGCTATTGTTACAGGGCATGAGTTAGAATTTCAAACCTTAGCCCCTCTTTCATCCCGCAGTCTGATTGGCTATTATTTGACAGGGGGTGGTTTTATAGTTATGATTGGTTCTCGTTGGTGTCAATCAACTAGAGGTTACTGACCGGCACATGTGTAGCGTCTTGTCGCTTTTGTCCAATAGATGGCGCTGTGAATAAAGTTTTAAAGATTCAAATTGCATTGGACCAGAAAGTGCTCGAAGATTTAATGAAATGTCTTAAGAATCTGAAACCGTCTTTATCTTTCCTTTTTACAAGCTGCACTATATGGTGTTTCCAGCCTCTGACAGCGCCATATTTATAGTATACTCTTATAAACAATTTGATGATGTCCTATTTTACAAATTCTAGAAACACAGTGTTTATCTCTTTATCAAGTTTTGCTTACATTTTAGGTGGTGATTTGTCTATTTCTAAAAGGTGTAGATGCAGTAGAATAATGGCAGGTGCTGGTACGATCTCTATTCACTCCAGTTGAAAGTTCTGAGTAGCTCATTGAACCCCCAACACCGTAATCCCCCTAGTCAGGCTGCAGATGACTTGATCCCAGATTGAATTTAGAAGATTAAATCCTTTTCTCTGTTATGTGCGGCTTAATGCTATTTTGGTTACATACAGCGGATATAAAAAGTCTACACACCCCTGTTAAAATGTCAGTTTTCTGTTCTGTAAAAGAGACAAAGATAAATCATTTTAAAACTTTTTCCACCCTTAATGTGACCTATAAACTGTACAACTCAATTGAAAAACCAACTGAAATCTTTTAGGTAGAGGGAAGAAAAAATATAAAAATATGGTTGCATAAGTATGCACACCCTGAACTAATACTTTGTTGAAGCATCTTTTGATTTTATTACAGCACTCAGTCTTTTTGGGTATGAGTCTATCAGCATGGCACATTTTGACTTGGCAAGATTTGCCCACTCTTCTTTGAAAAAACACTCCAAATCTGTCAGATTGCGAGGGCATCTCCTGTGCACAGCCCTCTTCAGATCACCCCACAGATTTTCAATCGGATTCAGGTCTGGGGTCTGGCTGGGCCATTCCAAAACTGTAATCTTCTTCTGGTGAAGCCATTCCTTTGATTTGGATGTATGCTTTGGGTCGTTGTCATGCTGAAAGATGAAGTTCCTCTTCATGTTCAGCTTTCTAGCAGAAGGTTTTGTGCCAACATTGACTGGTATTTGGAACTGTTCATAATTCCCTCTATCTTAACTAAGGCCCCAGTTCCAGCTGAAGAAAAACAGCCCCAAAGCATGATGCTGCCACCACCATGCTTCACTGTTGGTATGGTGTTCTTTTGGTGATGTGCAGTGTTGTTTTTTCTCCAAACATATCTTTTAGAATTATGGCCAAAAGTTCAACCTTGGTTTCATCCGACCATAAGACCTTTTCCCACAAGCTTTTGGGAGACTACGCATTTGTTTTTGCAAAATGTAGCCTGGCTTGGATGTTTTTCTTCGTAAGAAAAGGCTTTCGTCTTGCCACTCTACCCCATAGCCCAGACATATGAAGAATACGGGAGATTGTTGTCACATGTACCACACAGCCAGTACTTGCCAGATATTCCTGCAGCTCCTTTAATGTTGCTGTAGGCCTCTTGGTAGCCTCCCAGAACAGTTTTCTTCTCGTCTCTTCATCAATTTTGGAGGGAGCTCCAGTTCTTGGTAATGTCACTGTTGTGCCATATTTTCTCCACTTGATGATTGTCTTCACTGTGTTCCTTGGAAATTATTTTGTACCCTTCTCCTGACTGATACCTTTTAACAATGAGATCCCTCTGATGCTTTGGAAGCTCTCTGTGGACCTTGGCTTTTGCTGTGGGATGAGACTAGGAAAATTTCAGGAAAGGCCAACTAGAGCAGCTGAGCTTTATTTGGGGTTAATCAGAGGCACTTTAAATGATGGCAGGTGTATGCTGACTCCTATTTAACACGATTTGGAATGTGATTGCTTAATTCTGAACACAGCTACATCCCCAGTTATGAGGGTGTGCAGACTTATGCAACCACATTATTTTTCTTTTTTTGTTTTCTTCCCTCCACCTAAAAGATTTCAGTTTGTTTTTCAATTGAGTTGTACAGTTTATAGGTCACATAAAAGGTGGAAAAAGTTCTGAAATGATTTATCTTTGTCATTTTTTTACAGCACAGAAAGCTGACATTTTAAGAGGGGTGTGTAGACTTTTTATATCCACTGTATTTAACAAATTACATTATTTTTTCAATCTATGGTCCTTTTCTAATTCTTCATATATTATAAACAGCCCTGGGCAATTTATTCTTGTTTTTATGGGCTTCTTGTACATTCTGTGCTTTGGGGGGGTGTAGCTCACACAACAGATTTCTAATGTATTTTGTATTCCTCAATAAAATGATTTGATATGAGACCCACAGGAGATCCCACAAACATAATGGACACACATGTGTGTAAAAGGATTAGGGACCAGAGAAGAGTGCGAGGCACTGTGGATGCTGATATGATCTGTATTCAATTATGTTAACAAATGCTCTCTTCAAATAGCCCCTGGATAATAACTGAATGGGGACGGAAGGCTCAACAGGATGTCGCCCGCTCCACAAAGTCTAATATTGAATCCTACATAGTCTAAATACAGCAGACTCTCCGATAACCAGAACTCTCAAGCAGCCAGAAAAATAAACATTGAATATTGTACTAAATAAAAATGTAATTTTACAGGGCTCAACAAATGCCAGGTTGCCATGTCACAAAATGCTTACAGGCACCTAGATGTCATCCACTGTCTCAATGTTACCTGGAAGCAAACAGACATGAGTGACTGAGCCCGGGCAGTGTTGGCGTTGCATTTCTCGGATTCAGCACCGCGCACTTCAGCCGAACTTACTTTTGTGTAAGTGAGGAGTGGAAGCTGCTGCTGCTAGAACAGCCGTCGCTGACAAATATACTTGGCAGAGCATCCTATGTGCAGCTAATCTAGGCCTCTTTTATGTGCAGTTCTCAAGCAACCAGAAACTACCTTTATCCCGCATCTACCAATCCCCATGGGTGCCAGATAACTAAGAGTCTACTGTATAAGATTTTATATTGCATACAAACATGTGAAGATTTTGCCAATTTATAGTGATCCTGTATCCCTGCTAGATATAGTAATCCTTATGACATCATGCGGTCACTAAGTTACTAGTTGTCATAACCTACAGGGAGATGGCATCTGTAAGCTGAGTTGGTAAAAATGCCCCCTCCATAAAAATGTTTCATTCCAATTAGTTTGGTATCTGGGTCGGAGCCCGCTGTAAACATGAGCAGATGGAAATAGCTTGTCTCTATTTTTAGGTTTGATCCACAGTGCAAATATAATGTCAGTCAACGTGGACAGGTCTTCAGTCAACGTTGAATGGAAAGAAGGAGACGCCAGCAAAGGAAAAGAAGTGAGTATGGAGAGATGTCTTAATGTTCTTATACATATACAGATATAGTGCATTATTCTACCAGGAAGAGTGTGCAGCGCCATCTGTTGGTGAAGCTGTAAACCATCCCAGTGAGTGAATATTTGCATGTAGATGAATAGACATCACCATCTGCCACTTCATACAGCACCAATGAATATGAGCAATTACCATAACGAAGAGATGTAGGTATGACCCCATATTAAAGCAGCTGGTTAAATGTCTAACTTAAATGTTAGACTTACTAAGGTTTTTTTTTTAATTAATTTAATAAACTTCAAATTATTTAGTTTATATTTTTTTCATTGTGCAATATTTGGAACCTCGTCTGTGTCCCCTTCAAGTCTACACTTTGAACACTAGCAGCAAACATTCAATCTCCTTTCCTTGTCAGATTATTAGTGTAAGAGATTTACTAAGATTAGCTCATTGGGATGGACACGAGGGCTCTGCTAGAGTTTCATGCTGTGTAAACACAGGCTGGAGCTTCACACTATTTAAACCAACTCTTCTGAGAAGCAGGGTTTGGATATTGATACTTGTAGCTTTGCTCATCTATAGACATTGCAGCTTCTTGGTAAGTCTTGAGCGACTGCATACAGAATCGGCCATTGAAACAGGTTTGTCTGACATCGATAATCTTCTTTCTCAGGTCACGTTTTCAGACATCATTAATGTCAACCCGGAGTTGATGGAAGTAGTCTCTGCACCGAATATAAAGGAGAACCTTCCACCCCAAAGGAACATGCCCATACAAGTAGGTACCTAGAGGCACTCAAAACTAATGTCATTTTTTAAAAGTTCTGTGATTTGGATTTCTCCATAGCCGGGTGGTATCATGCGGTTAGATTGTAAGCTCTTGGGGTATGACTGTTTTTCCCTATAGGAGTTATATGGATGTTGCAAAAGTTGCTCCATTGAGTGGGAATAGCACAAATCAATTTGTTGAAGGTCGTGTTGCAGAAAATGTCAGGCTAATTTAACATCTATAATTGTGTGTAATATTTGCAAACTAATCATTTTCTACTCTACAAACATAACATTTTGAAAAGTTCTTTCCTTAAACGGACAGAATTATTTTTTGTTTTTTCCCTTGTTCCTTTTTTTTTTTTTTTTTTTTTTTTTTTTTTACTTTGCTCTTTTTGGTTTCAAGTTGTTTAACAGATTATTCAAAGTTGAAGGTAATATGGATACAGAAAACTCATGTGGGGGAGAGGTTTGGATAGAAGTTATTTGAATACAGTATTAATATATACCGGTTAACGGACACTGTAATTTTAAAACATAGGGTTAATTAGGTGGCCAGGGTCCCATCGTTCATCCAAGTATATGATTGACATAGAATATAGTTAATGTGTAAATAACACTTTATACAATGTTCTTTGATACTTCTGCAAACGGGTTTCTGTAAATGTCTTTGTTTTTTAAAGCATTGTAAACTGATCCAAATGTGTAACTGCTTCTTGCATCTGGGTTATTCATCTCAGCAAATAATTAATATAGATCGAATTAGTCATATTTCTCATCCGCTGAGACCTACTGTATGCCCTGCATTTCCTTTTTCTTTCAGTGGATTTTTAAACCGTTTATACTTATTATTTTTTTTAAATTAAAAAAAAAAAACTTGTAATATCAAAACTTTTTTTTTTTTAATTGCTTGAAAAAGAACTTCAGTGATCCTTTAAATGTATCTCTTGCCATCATTTTAATTTATTTTATTTTTTTTCCCTTTTAAGAATCAAAAACGCAAAACGGTTTCAAAAATTCCTGCACCCAAAGAAGGTAAGACCTTCCTTTTCTTGCTGTCCATGGTGTGATTGTAAACTAAGATGGCATAAAGTACCAGTTGCTGAAAGTTTGGAGTTTAACGTTTGTAAGGATTACGGTAAATCATTTAGTTTCCTTATGGCTCATAGCTGCGACACCTTCATCTTCTGTATCCCGAGAAGGCGAACAGGAACTGTCAGCTATTAATATTAAGTGAGCGGTTTTATTTCCGGATTCTGCTCTGTTGGTCTGAATGTCCCATCTCAATTTACAAATGTTACCCATTAGGAGGCTATTGATTTAACCCCTGATTCTACTGCAAGTTGTAGCTTTGGGGTGAGTTCTATGCATTAAATGGGTATTTTCGTGATATTAAACATACTTTTTTCATTAGTTATTTTAAACTTTTATCCAAGGATGTTTGTTATTACTCAGTCCTGTGCCAAAATAAGCAGGTACCCCCCCATCCTTGCAGATTCAGATACCACAGCCAGTAGGATGCTGTTTAAAGGGGTATGTAAGGTTTCTGGATTTCGCTAGGAATATAAAATCTGTGTGCATCTCTTCACTTTTTATGTACTTTTTTTATTTTCTTAAGCAAAGCTTAAACTCTTTCGAAAGAGAAAAAAAAAATGTTACAAAAAGTTCCTAATTGGTCTCCTACCTCCGTAGCTTATGAAGATGGTGCACCTCTAAGTACAGGGTGTGCGGTCTCATAGCAAACTAATCAGTGTCAAAATTCTGCAAGATGCTACTTGAGATGTCACTGACAGGCTAATTTGAAACACTGCACTTCAGTCTGTATTCATGAGCTACAGAAATCAGACCAACAGGTACAAATTGATTTATTAAGATGCGCTTAGAAGATCTGTTTTTTTTTTTTTTTCTTACACAAATTATACAAAGTACACCGAACTGGGTACGCATGTATATTGTATACCTTGTAATATCTAGGAACCTTCCATGCCCTTTGAATCCTCCCTGCTTTGCTGCCATTTAAACTACTGTACATTTTCCCACAATGCTTTGTGTGAAGAGCAATTCCAGCATTACTGGAAGATTATATACATGTATAAACTGAAACTGTTAAGGGAAACTCTCTGCTCATGACTGATGCACGGGGCAATATTTATATAAAGTGATCTAACCCGTGATGAGCACAAACACTTTGTTCTCTCTGCAGACGGGTGAAGTGAGGCTATAAATAGATGGCTGTTGACGAGACTTCCATATAGGACTGGGTCGTTTATTGGCTGTTCAGCCTGTGTCTGTATATAAGCTTTCACTCATCTGGACCGTGTTGCTAAACGTATCTATGGTGATTCTATTTAAAGGCAATGGCCTGTGTTTACAGCTTAAAACCCATCAACAGGAAGCAGCTCAGCTTAGGTGGGTCAGGTTCTAAGGAGTGGTCCTGATCCATTTGGCAATTACAAAGCAGACACTCCAAATATGGTGTAAGTTAAAACTATAGGTAATAACTACTTTATCGGCTGCATTTTATAGAGTAAATGCATGTTGAAGTTGGCAATTTTTAGTGGTTGGCCTGCCTTTCTGATTCCCCCACAATAATTTAATGATTACCAATAATTATGGATTATCCACTGCAGCTTTCTTCCACACCAATCAATTGCAGAACACGGAGCGTGTACGCCTAGTCTTTTGTTCTGCGTTGGACTCTAATTCCCACGGTGTAATGTGGATTTATTGGTAATGTTTTCTAACTGTAATAGAATTTTTGTTGGAACTGTAAACTGCAGTGGTTACTCTAGGGTTTTTGTTTAGTTAAACCAGTCAACCGATGAAGTGCTTATTTACCTATGTTTTAAATTATACAGTATTTATTTTATTTAACCAGAAACTAGATGAAAACGTAATCCAGAATATAACCAATAATGCAGGCTAAATGGGTTTTTTTTTTTGTATAATGGGTAAATTTGTATAATATAATAAACCCCATTATAAAGATGACCTTATATTGATGTCCATGAAGGGTATTGAGAACCTACCCAGGAAGGACAAAAATATCTAAAACTTATTCGATGGCAAGATTGCCAGTTACTCAGGAGAGATGTTAATAGGGATGCATTATACTTTGGAAATATGATTAGGAGCCAGGTTTCTGGGTTGCTGCACCCCCCCCCCCCCCCCCCCATGCCAGTGTTAATGAATGTGTAAATCTTCAATTAGGCTTATTGGAATTATTTGATCAAATGTTTCCTAGATCTGTACACCAGTGGCCTCAGTCTGTATTATACTACTAGTTAAGAAGCATTTACTGTGAATCCGTCTAAACGGACTGTCTCTTATGTGAGAAGTCATGGTGTATGAACTTGTGGTTTTGACCATATTCATCTATGGTGACTCTTATCGGAATGAACAGTTTGCTAGCGGTGCGTGCATCTGTCGGGCGAGGCTCTGGCAATTGCTATTTAGTAAATACAGCATCTTCATTATGACTTATGAACAACATGCGTATACCATAAAACTACTTCTGTAGTATTGAAACCCAGCCATTGCCACCATTTTGATCCTTGTAAATGAGGCTCAATGTCAAGCGGATCTAAATGGAGGCAAGAACATGACTCCTTGGTATTGCGTCCACCTGTCTATCACACTTTGATAAATTGAGGTGCTGGTTTTATTTAGAGCTTATTTTGATAGACGGATCCTAATCAGACTTAACTCTTTATTCCTTAAGTGACATCTATGAATTCTGTGTCAGATGGTGGCGAGCAATCAGGTAAAGAAAACTGGTATTGGGATTAGTACTTTGTATCACAGCACATTCTGAAGGGTTTATCCAGAATCGTTTGCATGTTAATAAATCCACCATTTTTCTTTGGGTAGTCTTTCCCATTAAGTCTTGTTGTCTAGCTGCTGTTTACTTCTCATGCTTTCTATATTCATAAAAATGTAACTAGTTGTTCCACAGCTGTCACTATTCTATAATATTATACTTGTACATTAAGTGACAATATAGAAAGTATTCGTCTTCAGCCTCCTTCACCACGTTGGTTCTAGAACGGTTAAAATGAGTACTTCTCTAAGGATTCTGGATAAATTGCTTGGTACACTTTTTTTTATTTCTAATTCCAATCACTGCAATTAAAATGGCAAATTTTATTAATCTTTAACCATTTGCACTTTTCCTCTTTTTGATTCTTTAACCCCTGACTACTGCCACATAATTCCTCTGGTAAGAGAGGCTCTATGGAAGTTGCTAAATGTAAGGAGACAGCCTACATAATAAAGATAGAAATGAATTAAATATCAGAACAATGTTAATGATTTTCCCAAACCTTCTGAATTTGTAAAATGTCTTAATGTTCCAGGCTTGTTCTGAACTAAATACAAACTAGCAATATTATGAAGTCCCTGTGTTGAACTGTGTATGTTGAGAGTAATAAAACCTTTTGCTTTTCTTCCCTGTTCATATAAGGCCTTCTAACTAATTTTTGTCATAATGTTATTGTAATTGGTAGCCGTTTAATAATGAAGTAGTAAAGATCTATAACTAAACTAGCAGTTTTTATAAACCTTTAAAAAAAAAAAAGATTCTAGTAATATATATATGGATTTTACCACTACCAAAGTCTTACTCTTGTTACTGGTTTGTGATAATTATCTGTTCCCATCACTTTTGGTGTATGCAACAAAAAGATGTTAAAGAAAATGAAACTATTCAATTTATGAAACTTGCCTCATTTGCCAATTGCTCCTGTTTGGTGCTAGCAGTCACCATTTTAAGTTTCATTTTTGTCACTGACATCTTAAATGTTTAGATTGGATCAAAGGTTCAGGATATAGTAGAACGGAGTTTTCAGCTGACAGTTATTTGTTTCTGCTCTTAAGGAGCTTCCTTCTAATACAGGGGTCTCCTAGCTAAAAAAAAAAAAAAAAAAAAAAAAAGGGCTAACAATAAAACACTCAAACTTCTGTAAGTGTAGAAGGAAACTCCTAAGAATGTGCAAAAGGTAATCCAGGCTTACCTATACATTATATTTATGGTATGTACATGCCAATAGTGCGCTGTGATTTCCAAACACAAAAGCAGGCAGATAAATCATTAGATGATCTGAAGACCCTAGTCCACTTCCACCCCCACCCCTTCTTTTTTTTTTTTCTTTCTTTTTTTTTTCTTTCTTTTTTTTTTTTTTTTTTTTTTTTTTTTTTTTTTTTTTTACACTTCTATCCACTTACTGCTTGGTAAGAGGTGCACTGCTATGTGTAAGACGTGTAGTCCTGGACGTCTCGTGATCAGTTTGTTCTGACTCTCCTGTAGTACTGCGGGGACGATCCATACGAATGACCGCTATCCATGAGGTGATGGCGGCTGAAAATGAGATGGAGGTAGAACCCTCTGCCCCGCCACCTACTCGGCACAACTCTGCTGCTGTTGCTGGTGAGTACGTACTATTCAAAGCTTTGGAAAAGTGATTAACTTGGTAATAAACTTGTGAAACCATTATATTCCTTCTACCTGTAGTAAATTCTTATTTAAATTAGAATTTGCTGTCAATGGAGGCTTCTTCTCTCATCCTCCTCTCTTCCCCAGAAAGTAACTTTGGCAGTCATATTATTATTATTTTTTTATTTATCATTGAAAATACTAAATATAAGCCATACCTTAAAGGGGTTATTGACCTGTGTTTGGTATGCATTTAAAAGAGCAGGATTGAAAACATTATTAAAGGTTTATTTTTATTTTTTCTTTCTTGTATTTTTTTTTTTTTTTCTCCCTTAATCAGTTTATTATGCTTGTTGTATGTCACAAATTTACTTTAGCAATCAATAGTAAGGTTGTAAGTGTTCAACAATCCATATTTTAAGATGAGCATGGTTAAAGCATTAGTAAGTTCTTAATTGATATGCAGTTTGTCTGGTTTCTCTTATGGATCCATCTAAGGTGGGAGATTTATTTTCTTCCATCTTTTTCCTTTTTGTTATCTTCTACTAAATAAAACTTGTCTTATTTGCCCATTTTTTTCCTATTGCTCTTAAGCTGTACGGGCCCGATCCACGCGGAACACTGCATCAGAAAATCGGTTACCACGTATGAATGAAAATTCAGAAGAATCTTTGCAATCTGCCAGGAATAATCAAGGTAATTCACTGATAAACTTGCAAAACATTTCCATTTGCAAGCCACTTATACATGGCAGTTTGCAAAATATATGTGTTTGGAAAAGATTTTAGCGAATGCCTCATCTATCTCATGCAAACTCTTCCAGGTAGAAGAAAATCCAATATTGTTAAAGAAATGGAAAAAATGAAAAGCAAGAGAGAAGAGCAACGTGCTCAGAACACAGAAATGAGGAGCAAGCGGGCACAGGTAGTTATATTTACTACTATGCAATTTTTTATTCACCATTGAAAAACATTCTGCTTAAATGTAAAGACTTCGCATGCTAGTAGATGTACACAACCAGGACATAAAATATGTAGAGAAACCTTTTGCTTAAAATCGGATTTGTGGTTTTTAAGGTAAGGATTATCCAATGGACTTTCTCTTCCATAGAATTTATTGTAAAGTATGCGAATTAGAGAGCGTTTCTCAACAAAACAGAGTAAAGATCTTCTATAAATACATATTTTCTCCCAGTCCTTAAAGGTGTGTACTCCTTGTAGGAACAATTATGAAATGTGTCATTTAAACAAAACTGGATAGAATGGCTAAAGTCTATTTTTAAACACTGTAAAATACTTTGTATTTTATCAAGTAGTTTTTCAAGAGAATGCAGTAAGTATCATTGGTCTTAGTTTGTTTTAAAAAAAAAAAAAAAAAAAACAGGAAAAAATTGTTCAACTCTTGAGCTTTTACACTAGAATCTGAAATAACGGATGGCTGCTGCGTATTAACATAATGTGTATCAAATTGTTACCCAGACTCCTAATGGTTTTCCTCCTCTGTCAACAGGAATATGACACCAGTGTCCCCAACTGGGAGTTTGGAAAGATGGTTAAGGAGTTCCGTGCATCGATGGATTGTCAGAGAATTAATATGACTGACCCAGTACGTATGAGCCTAATAAAATCTGCTGTTTATTTCTTTGCAATATGTTCAATGCAGGTTTGCATTTATAGTTTAAATAAGGACAGTATCATATGTTTTGAAGTATGTAACAAAATAACCAACCTTAACCATGCACGCCACACAGCTAAAACATCTTATTTGTAGGTGACCCTGATTAGCTTCATTTTGGACTGCTAATTAGCCTATAGCTTGAGTGGGATGTTTATCCTAATGGGGATTGCACTTCCATTGATGTCTTGTCAAGTGTGCTATTTGGAGCACTGCCACGGAATTGAGCAAAGATCTTAACTAAAACCACCCTTCCTCCGACGTTTCTAATCTTTTTATGACACAAACCTTTCTGTGGCCAGATAAAATGAATGGAGACTTAAATTTTAACATTATGCATTTTTTTTCCCACAGTATCCAGTCATCTTCTATATGTAACTATATAGCATAGTGTCTTTAATGTAGTGTTGGCTTTTTATGCAAATCTTTGTGCCATTTATAAAAATATTGTGGTGTAAAGAGATGACGCAAAGTATGATCTTATAATACATATTTACAATGTAACCACTATTCTATTGGTAAAAGCACCACTAAAAACTATACTTAGATTCCTGAAAAAAGATCACTCCTCCAATAGATGTATTTATCTAGAATTCTGTTCTCTAGTACTTAGTTGACTTTCCAATCACTTTGCAGACTGAGGAGCATCGTATCTGTGTGTGTGTCCGCAAACGCCCTCTAAATAAGCAAGGTAAGCTTCATTAAGACTCAAAAGGATCGATCATCTTGGATGCATGAGTCTGCACATGTTGTGTACTAATGGTAACGCACTAAACATTAATTTTTTTTTTTCTCTGATCAATTCATGAAAATTCTAATAAGAATTTCTCTCAGAGTGGGTTATGTCCATAGAACTTACCTATTAAGGTTAGTTCGTTCCTATTGAGCACCTCTGACTTTTTTTTTTTTTTGTGTGTTTAAGAATAGAATATCTAATATTTTATAAAAGCTCTTGAAAAATTCGGTTATGGTAAAATGTGGCTAAGACTAAGTAGAAGGAAGAGACCCCTCTGATGTAGTCATAATAAAGCTGAATATTTCCAGCCTTTCTTCAGTGAATGTATTGAGGTGTGATTTTCATTTTTAACTAAATTATTCAATCTCCTCGTCTACCTGTTTTTGTTTGTTCCAGCTTTTTTTCTTTTCTTGTTTGTATGAGCCATAAGTATAAAAGCAAAGTTTATACATTTGGTTTGATCTCAGTATATGAATATGAGAGTATTTGCTTGAGCCATCAAACAGACATGAGTAGAAAAAAATAATTGTGTATTTTTTCCTTTACATGTTAATATATTATCCCATATAGGTAAAGCATGTTCACGAGAACACATTTTTAAAATATCTAGCTCTCGTTTTTTATAAACTTGTCTTTGTACTGGAATATAAATAGAAAATTCATAATTTGCCAAACACAATCTTTGTTTCTGCAGAGCTTGGGAAGAAGGAGATTGATATAATATCCGTTCCAAGCAAAAGTGTTGTCCTGGTGCATGAACCAAAGTTGAAAGTAGACCTCACAAAGTATTTGGAAAACCAGGCGTTCCGCTTTGATTACTCATTTGATGAGTCTTCCACAAATGAAATGGTGTACAGGTAAGACTTCTAGATCTTCTGCGTCAAGTAATAATTGGCAGCCATGTTGTGGTTCTGCATCCCTGAGGTACCAGCCTGGTGTTATACATAGACTTTATCACCACTATATATTTCAGTACCTTTTCTCTAGTGTACTTTTGTCTGGGGGGGACAATCTGAGTAGGATGGATACTTGTTTATGCAGTTTATAGGCACAAGAGTAGGGAAGAAAGATGTAAAAAGGAGCGCACACCGTAACATGGAAAAGCGCATACCTAGAAGAGTGGGCCTTGGGTAGCGAACTAGCTTGGTCTGACTTTATCTTTAAAAAAAAAAAAAAAAAAAGATCCTTTAATATAAGCATGTTTTTTATCCTGTCCTAGTGATCCAGAATTTTCTTTAATGTGTGTTCCAGGTTTGCTGCAAGACCATTAGTTCAGTCGATATTTGAAGGTGGAAAAGCAACTTGTTTCGCTTATGGACAAACAGGAAGTGGGAAAACTCATGTAAGTGAAATGAACTTGTGCTCATTTATAGGGGATGTGTAGTGACAAACACTTAAAATTGTGCTGCCATCTACACAAGTCTCTTTTTCACTATATTCAAGGGTATTTAATGCATAGTGTGATAGTAAAATGCATTTACTTTTTAGACATTTTTATTTTTTACTGATATTTGGGCAATTTTTAGTTTTGGTTACTGTAGCCACCGGGGAAGTTCTGCAATTATCTATCGTAGAACATGGAATAAGTTATGTCTGCAAGAAACATTAAGGACATAGTGGTATAATGGGCTGTAACAGACAGATTACAGCTACAGTCTGGTGTGATATGCAACTGTGTGGCATGTAAATCACCACTCCACTGTTCAGCTACTATTGCCACTATGTACATCAAACCTTATCAGTATAGCCAACTGCCCAGAAAGTTAGTTTTGAGTGCATTATTCAGCTTTTTATAAAATATTGTACCAAAGTGGAAAAAAGTATGACTTGTATGAAGATATACCAACCAGTCCATGTATGACAGGTATCAGTGATGTACAGTGCCTGTATGCCAAGGGTATGAAAACCCCTGCTGTTGAGAACAAAATATTCCTGCTGTTCCTTAAAACTGCACAACTCGAATAGAATTTTCTTTACAGTCCTATCTGACTTATTGACTGAGGTCACCCCAGTCCCAGGACTTTAGTGCCAGTCTGAGACATGTTATGAAAAGTTACAAAATATGAGATCTCGTCGTGTTTTATTTTCCTCCTCCCCTGGAGCTTTCTTGGGTTTGGGGCAGTGTAATATAGCACAAACAGACATGTGATAGATCATTCAAATTAGTATCGATATCTAGATCTTTTGTGTGTAATTGTTGGACCACTCACTCTTCTTTGCTTTTATAGACGATGGGTGGTGATTTCTCTGGGAAAAGCCAGAATGTTTCCAAAGGAGTCTATGCCTTTGCATGTAAGTTTCCTAAAAAGTAAAAGAATCAAATGTGTTACCTGGTGCTACAGGTGTGTGCTTTTATTTTTTCATAAATGAGATTTTTTTATTTATTTTTTTAATAGTAAAAATCATCCAGTGACTAAAATAGCAGAAAGCTTTTAAGAATTTTCTGTATAAAAATGAATGCAGAGTTAGGAATAGAGGAATGGAAGTCAAATATGTCGAACATTGTAGGATGTAACAATTGGCAAAAAATGTATTTTTTCAGAGTTTTGCGCCGAAGGCCTCCCTCTGACCAACTCTGTTTTTGTGAATGTCCTCTAGTCATATTAGAGAGCTCTATGGATATTTCATTTTATATACGCTAACTTGACTGTCTTGATGCACCTTTTTTTTTTTTTCTTATCCCACAAAGGTTGTGCAAATTCAGAGGGAATAAAATGCTAAATGTTTAAAGTTTGCAGTATGTATATTTTAATAGCAAAAATAGCCATGCCTGATGTGTTTCAATCCCAAACAAAGAATTTTTCATTAAGAAGGGAGTGATTTTTAAACTGCAAAAATAAAAGCCTTTTTGTTTTAAAAAAAATAAAATAAAATTCCAAGGCATCTTTTGCAAGTCACTGTAATAGGGGAGATTTTTTAAATGGTTATGAAGCTGTCAGGTACTGCATTTATAATGGGAAGTTGTCGTCCGCCACCATTTTTCTGGCCGTTTTCTTTACCCAATTTCATATGAAGTGCAACAAACTGCAAAATCCAGGAACGTTCTTCTAGGCAACTCATAACCCCAGTTAAACTCAACTTAGCAATAATTCTCAAGGTAAAATTTTGTATGACTGTACCAATCAATCTGCAAAAAAAAGGGGGGGGCAGTGATTTTGTCATTATTGCATAGAATTAAACGGCCCCTTTCATAATAACTCCTGCTTTCAGGATACAAATAGTGATCTATTCTCTGGCAGCATGCAGATTAAATGTACTGAGACAAGAATATAAAACCCTACATTGGTATTCTGCAAATTGATAGACTTTTTAGAGTTTATATTAATGAATTTGATGGCTTGTAATCCTGTGACTGACTCTGTTCTTCTGGCCCCTCAGCACGTGATGTCTTCCTTCTGCTCTCTCAACCCCGCTACAGCAGCCTTGACTTGGATGTGTTTGTGACTTTCTTTGAGATCTATAATGGAAAGGTGAGTTGTTTTTGTTTTTGTTTTTTGTTTTTTTTATAAATAAATTACATCAAATGTATCCTACACTGTAAACCTCAAGCTCTATATGAAGGGAGCTATGGTACTTAGATGATACAGAATTAAAGTTGGTTATAGACTGTAATTTTAGTATTTTGCAGCAAGGCCTTTTCGGTCTAGTGATATCTTTGCTCAGAGCTATTATCATATTCTCTCATTTTGGGTCCACTTAACATTTTTCAACAGTATGACACTTTATAAGCTATTAAAAGGTCGGACTTTATAAGGTACATGTAGACTTTGTGCAGACTCATAACAGGAGAAGAGCAGTAGATTTGGAAGTACTCCAGTTTCCACCCTTGTTATCCTGACCTGGTACAGACAGATCTGAATCTGATTTACTAATAATTATCCCATGTGGAGTCCTATGGATACAGCTATGGATTCTGGCTAATGCAAGTTGAATGAGTCTCTGCATTTTAAAAGGGAAGTTTCATTTAAACACAAGTTGCTCTCTTATGAATTTCTTCACTTATAGTAGATATATGGGTCAAAGTTTATTATTGGACACTTAATGCTACAAGCCTTAGGCATGTTTGGTGTGAGCTGCTGAAGTTCACAAACATGAATGTTGCTGATGGCTTAAAATGCAGTTGGTGAGATTAGTTCTAACTTAAGTAGCTCAGCATTTAAAGGGTCAGTGAAAACATAACATCTTCTTCTGATTTTCAGCAACTATGCAGTAACTGGCAAACTACAAGTTTAAAACACTTCTATAGAATATTTATACATACCTTTTTGTATTAATACTTGTCTTTACTACAAAATAAAGACTTTTCCAGGCCTCTTACATTTTAGTAATTTAACATCTTGTTCCCAATTCTGTGTTCTCTGCTCCTTTTTTATTATAGGTCTTTGATCTTCTGAACAAAAAAGCAAAGCTACGTGTATTGGAAGATGCAAAGCAGATGGTCCAGGTTGTAGGATTGGTAGAGAAAGAAGTAGTTTGTGCAGAAGAGGTCTTAAAAATGATTGAAACCGGCAGTGCCTGCAGGTAGGAGCATTAAAGCTGTGTAGATGCGTATAAATCTTTGATATCTCTTTAGTACATATAGGGGCAGGTTTAATTTTTACATGGATGTATTTTAAACTAGCCTTTTAAAATATACAGGCTCCATCCAAACTATGACTGCCAACCTGCCCACACTTCTTCTTTTTTTTTTTTCTTTGTTTATTTGTACGTCAAACCAACTACATACTTATAATAAATGTTCTGGCACATTTAAAAATGTATTTAATGACTTACGTGAGGTTTGTTTGTTTGTGTTTGTCAGTCATATGTATTGCAGACTTTCTAATGGTCCTTTCTTTCCATCCATAGGACATCCGGTCAGACGTTTGCCAACACAAGTTCCTCTCGTTCCCACGCATGCTTTCAGATAATACTGAGACGCAGGGGGAAGCTTCACGGCAAGTTCTCCTTGGTAGATCTAGCTGGAAACGAAAGAGGTGCAGATACAGCTAGTGCTGACCGGGCAACACGTATGGAAGGTGCAGAAATTAACAGGAGCTTGCTTGCCTTGAAGGTAATAGCAGGGTGCCTTGATTTATAGTACACCAATGCATAAAGATTTCTTGATGGATTTGACTTCAACTGAAGTACATAGTGAAGATTTTCTGAACATGTAGATATCAAATGCTGAATGAGTCAAGCTGTTTGATTTTAGTTTAAGGTCTACATTTGGTCAGTTGTAACCTTTTCTTACTCAAAGCTCCTATGGTTAATATACGTTTTTCTTTTTTTTATCTTTTTTATATATACTCTAGGAGTGCATCAGAGCCTTGGGACAGAACAAAGCGCATACTCCTTTCCGTGAAAGTAAACTTACCCAGGTTCTGCGGGATTCATTTATAGGCGAGAACTCAAGAACATGCATGGTAAATATAAGTCACAAAACAAACTGCTTCCTTGCAAATGGTATCCCAATTATAGAGGTTGTTGTAGTGATAGTCACAGATTTAATAAGATGTAGCTAAGATGGTATCTGGATCTGGTGCATACATTGCACTGAATAAATATTGGTTTGTTTAGCTGTTTTTTTTTGGGTGGGGGGGGGTTGCTATATGCACATTACTACAATTCCAAGTATTTGAGTAAACCATTATGAGGTTGACTGGTCTACGCTTAGGTAGAACATTTGTCTCTCTCAAAGCTTGCCAAGATTGAATTTGTTGCTTTAGAGGCTCTTGTATACTCTTGAGTGGGGACCTGGAATGTTGCCTTTATAGTGTGTGTTTTTTTTTTTTTTATCTGTAATGTCTAATTGTAGTTTTTATACATCGTACTACTGAAAAGATACTTTATTTATAAAGCTCCACATTTTTCTTGCTCATTTGCAGATTGCTATGATTTCACCTGGCATAAACTCTTGCGAATATACACTAAACACACTAAGATATGCAGACAGGTAAGCTCTCCACACTTAATTATTCCTCTTGTTTAATACAGAGGATTTTTCTTGGCTGAAACTTCTTCCTGTTCATCAGACTTCCTTTATAAGCTACTTTCTCTGATTGGTTTATGAACAAAAATACAAACTCCAATATAACATTGTTAAGCTATTCCCCAGTCAGACTGAGTTCTGTCAACAGCAGAGTTTCAATAGGATGCCCTATGGTATACCTTTTTTAATATACATTATTCAATTGCGTCTTGCGCTTTGTGACTTTGCATGGCCTGTCAGCAACTGCTTCTCTGAGATCTTCTGCAAGTTCATGCTCATTGCTCAAGTTAAATATCCATCTTGTCCTCTCTTCAGCCTTCCATTTTTCTTAGCATCAGACTTCTCTAGTGATCATGTATTCTGATTGTGTCCAAAGTATCTAAAAAATGTTGTCTTACTACCTATCCATCCAGTGAGCAGTTGCTAATTTCCTCAAGACTGGATTATTTTGCTGCTCTTAGAATCCTAAATGGTTCCTTTTTAGCAATGTTCAATCTTGAAAAGGACTCTGATTATAGAAGTTGATTGAAAATTAAAACCTGATAAATACATTAAATAAAAATGGTACCTTATTCATAGACCCTTTTTTTTTTCAGGCTGTTACCATTGCTGGGTTTCTCATTTATAGGGATATTTAACCAAACACAGGTTATAACCACTGCTCTAAGAATAGGAAATATTAACTGTAAGATATTTTACTTGGAATAACTTTATTATATACTCTGTAATACATTAGAAAACTACCAATAGTATTAATACCGCCAAAGTGAATCCTAAGAAAATAAAATAAATCTGTCATCCATCCGATGTCTGCAATTCTCCCTTATGAGACCCTTAGTAATGTACATGCTTTAATGTTGGCAGCTATTGTGGGCAAGAAAAATATAGGTTTGTTTATTTATTTTTCTCCTGTCTTATAGAGTAAAAGAACTGAGCCCAAACAGTGCAGAACGTACAGACCACAACAATCATATGGAAATGGAGGATAGTGAAAGCTCTGACCCTTCGCTAACGCTGCTGCCAAATGACGTATGTAAAACCTGAGCTAATTACCCAGACACTTGTATGTGTGGGGACACTGTCCCGTCTCTAGCAATATGTCTCATTAGGACAACAGACATTATCTTGATTCTAGGGTGCATAGAGAAATAAAAAAATGTAAATATATATATATATATATATATATATATATATATATATATATATAATTATATATTTTCCCACCATAAACATACATATGCTGTCAGCAGCAAATGTTTATTGGCCACTGTACCCCTCCCCACTGCATTGTCCTAGGCACTACTGAAAGGAAGTGGAACATTTTTTTTTCTGAAATAGCCTTATTCAAGTCTTACCAAGACAACCTAATCAGTTGTTTGCATGTATATTTTTAATATTGGTTAATGGTGAGGTTTAACCTGAGAAGTTTATTCCGCCCTTAAATGCAGTGGGATAGGATGTCTTCATAATGTCTCTCCTTGAGCTGGATAACATAAAGACTTGCTTACGATGTAGAAAACCAAAATACTTATCGTGTGGATAATCGGAGGTATTTTATTTAAATGCTGCTCTAATAACATTTTGTATCTGATTATCACAATCCCTATTTGACTAAATGAACCCTGCTTTTTGGAGCCATCCGCTAAACTAAAATTTGGAAACTAACCTTGTCTCTCCGGATCAGTCAATGCCCACGTAGACTACATGGTTTTTGCTTCTTTTTTTTTCACATTCTATAGACTCTATTGCCTTCGTCAGGGTGGTGTTAAATGATAATCCCTCTACTGTATATTGTATCCGGCAAGTCTTTTTTTTTTTTTAAGCCTTACATAGTTCACAAAACACACGTGTGTGTATATATAATTACACAATACTTAGTTGTAGTTTCTGCTTTCTGTTCATGAAGGATGAAGAGATGTCCTTGCATATGACCAGTTTCCAGGACGCTATGAGTCGTATTGGAGAGATTGAAGAGAAGGCCGTGGAGGAGCTGAGGGAACTGGTGCAGGTACCTTGTTGGGAGCCTGGCTATTGTGATGCAATTTGATATACAGCTTCTCCCCCCATTGAGAGAAGTGCATGAAACACAGACTGTAGCTGGTGCCTCTGCCAGTGAGCGTATTGATAGTTGGCATAATTAATAATGGTAGAATTTAATATAAAGTGCTTTTGCGGCGAACGGTCATATCATATGATGCTAAAGCATCTCATGAAACCGTTTCTGGTTAGCAATACTTGCATGTTGAAGGAAAAATGTTTTAAAACATAATTTTCTTTGAGCAGTGAATTTACCTTTAACTGTGTACTGTCTATTAATTGCATGTCTATATGTAACTATATTAAAAAAAAAAAAAAAAAACTGTTCCCTATTCTAGAAAGAGCCGGAATGGTTGAAGTTGTTGGAAGTGACGGAGCAGCCAGACTACGACTTGGAGAACTTTATCACACAAGCAGAATATCTCATCCAGGAGCGCTCCAGGGTTCTCATTGGTTTGGGAGGTAAGGAGTAAAACTGTGTTTGCATAGTTTTTATTACAGCAATTTGGAATAGAAATTGTTTTATGAAGGCCCACTATATACAGATTTTTTTTTTTTTTTTTTGAGGGAGAACAATATAAAAGTCTATACTTGTCATCTTGGGGAAGATTGTGATAGAAGAATAACGCTCTAATATTCTTAGTCTGGTTAGCCCAAAAACTGTAGTAAAGGAACTGGGGGAATTCAGTAGGATGACAGGTACTTATACCTAGTGTCTAGTATGATAAGTAACTTGTTTGGTCCAATAGTACTTGGTCTCTCAATACTCTTTAGAGATCTACATATTAAAGGGACTGTTTTGTTTCTGGTCCTGTTCATCTGGACCAGAACAGTTCTGTTGTATACATGGATTTTATTTTTGAGTATATATTAAACTTTAATAAACCATTGGTTTTAAATACTAGTGTGACTCTGAGCTGGGTTATATATATATAACCCACAGAAGGAGACATAACTTTCAGTCTTTGGAGACCTGCTCTTAAATATGTTTGCACAGGGCTTTAAAAAAAAAAAAAATTATATAATTTTTCCCTCTCCCTACTGCAACTTAAATTTTTTTTTTTTTTTTTTTAAAGCCCTGTGCAAACATATTTAAGAGCAGGTCTCCAAAGACTGAAAGTTATGTCTCCTTCTGCGGGCACCTACCACACATGCACGTCTTGAGGCAGTAATTGATTTCTACATAGGATTAAACAGACCACTGACCTCTAATCTTTAAGGGTCTGTACTGAATTATGCCCCCTAACAGGCTAAATGCTTTTCAGAAGTAAAGTCTTTAATTTCACAAAGTGATTCAATCTTTACCTGGTGCACAGTTTTTGTATGGCTTTTGCCTAACTGGCTTGCTACATGAAATTAGTTTTTTCTTTGGTTTTTGGCTAGTTCAGAGTAGGCAAGTTTTTGCTCTGGAGATCCACACAAGCCTGGATTTGAGGACTTTAGAGACAGAGTACAGTCGCCCTTGTACTCAGCAGGGTTATCCTCAAATCCTGGTTTGTGTGGCTCTCCAGGATTGAACTCATCTACCCCTTGGTTAAAAGCAAACTTTAAATATTTGAAGCATATGTAAAATTGGTTACTTGGCTGGAAATGCTATTTGCCACGCAACGCGAGGCTCTTCCCCTCTAACTTGTGGGCCCTGTCTACACCTCTCATTGCAGGCCTCAGCCAACCCGCCACTTTCATGCCTCCCAATCAGCACCTTCGGCGCTCATTGCGAGCACAACCTTCCTTCCCAGCCTTGCAATGAGTTCCTTTTTTGGTGCTCATCGCGAGCCTATCCCTCCTCTCTCACTCCTGTGTCTTTCCTCCCTCCCGAAAAACATGCCAACGGTTAAAGCCGTAACTTTTTAACATTGCATGACCAACACTTGCAATTTTAACTATATATGTGATTAGTTTGGAGCTTCACTGATGGCTCCAAAATGTGATAGTTATCCGATATTTGACTGGCCCCTCAGTAGTCCACCCTTTGGTAAGCACACCTTTGCATATAAAATGTTTGTTTTGTTTTTTCATTCTGGCTTCATCAATTTATTTATTTTTCTTCTTTTCTTTGCAGAAAGTATAACTTCTTTGCGTATGGCTCTGCAGTTGGAAGAACAAGCCAGTAAACAGATAAATAAAAAGAGAAGACCCAACAAATAAAATGAAGGATTGTATGATCCCTGCATGTAATACTTGCCTCATCTTTTATAAATAGTATATTTGTTTGTTTGTGTTTCATCTATTGTCAATTTAGATTCTCTTATTTGAGATCTCCCTGAATAAAGTCTTTGTGTATGTATATAATGCAGCCTTAATATCCAGACCTGTACAATGGCTTAGGTTGGTCTATGAAATATTTAGTGGAGGGTTTTTAACCGGTTGACCCTGAAATCTCGGTTTAATTGCCTTACTCTGTGCTTGTAAATAAGCAACTGTACAGAGACCAGGCAGAGTAGAGGTGCTGTTTTTTAAGCTGCCCTGACATGTTGTGTTTTGTATATATTTACATTTTTTTTAAATTCTGATTTTATGAGAGTGCAACTTTGGGAGAAGAGCAGAAATAATTGTGATCCCCCCCATAGTCAGTGTGAAGCAGTATCCTCCTTTATTAATTAGCTTGTATTCTACAATATCCCATATCCCTTCAAGCTGTTTTGACATTTTAATCCTGTTTAATACCATAATTGATTTTATCTAAAAAGGAGACTTCACGAGTGTTTGCTTAAAGCGGCAGCTCACCCTCCTGTATCCAGCAGATAAGGTAAAGCTTGGTCACCCGATGTTGCTATATCCTGAAGCAGCATAATATATAAATAAAAAAAGTAATTGTTAAATGCTTAATCACGTTAATCAGAATATTGGTGCTCATCTGTATAGTTGTACAAAATGTTATGGACAATACAGTTAATGACTTGGTTCTAATTGCACATCCACTGAATTATTCCAGTTTATTTTTATTAATAATCAATAAACAGACTAATTGTTGTTGACTGTGTCATTTTACCACAACTACTTCCTGAACAAGACAGAAGAGCATGCGGGTGAGAAACATGATCCAGTTAAAAGTACTGTAGGGGAGCACACTGTAGATTTGGATACGGCAAAATAACTTGAGCCCTGTAGTGTGTGTCTGAGGCCCACTCTAGCTCTGGGCAAAACTACATTTTTAAAGGGATATGGAAGATTCCTCGTTTTTGTAATATTATAATAAAGTAGTAATTGTTTGGTTACGTCTATACATAATCTTAACAAGCTCTATTTTTACTCACTGAAATTTTCCAAATTGTCCCTGCAAAGCTCTGCCTCCAGCAGCTCATGCACACAATGTTTATATTGGTACTAGATGTACTAGCAACTTGCAGACTCTCAACCGCATATTTTGAAATGCAGATGAGGGACAATCTGCTTGGCTAGTATTACAGACCCTGAACATGAGCTGTTGGGGGGTGGACCTTTGTTGGGACTATTTGGAAGGTTTGAGTGAGTGGAAATAGTTTGTGAGCACTTGCTAATCTTTTAGATGCAAAGCAAACACAAAAAAACTCTGGTCAATGCTATTTCCATTTTATAATACAGGTATAGTGGCAGAAAATAGTCATTACACATATAGTGACAATTTCAACTTTTTTTTTTTTTCCCTTGTTCTGGGATAATTATTTGGGTGGGTGGAAGAGTCTAATAATCAAAGACTCTTAGAGCTGACTCATCCATGTATCCTGTCGAAGGATAGCTTTTGTAGTATTCTCTCTAGAGAATCCTCAGTCCCTTCTACCCAGTACAAGAATTAAAAGGTATCCCCAACAAAGACAACATTTCAACAATGGTAACTGGGGGGTAAAAGAAAATAAAAATGAGGGGAGTGCTTAACTCAAGAGCAGGACACACCATTTCTTAATATTGTATGAACTATTCCGTTCAATCTCAATGCAAATACAAGCGTTTATGTTGGTGTGAGAGCCCAGTTTTAATTAATGCTCACCTGTGAGAATTCCGAGGCCAGGAATCTACACCGAAACTAGACTCCTGCTCATCTGTTTGATATGTGGGAGGTGTACACGGAAAACCACTCCTATGTTATGTCTATAGTCTGGGAGGAATTTAGCTAACAATCCCAGATCTCCAAAAATGTAAGATAGGTATCTGTTAAAATGTGGTGGTCTCTCATAAATAAGTATATAATTTACTCTAACTTCCAGAATGTTAAAATTTTGTCTTCCGTCTTATCAATATTAACCTTAAGTCCTGAGATCTGTCCAAATAAAGCAAGTCCATCAAAGCTGTAATTGAATGCACTGTGTCGGTTAACATGCATACAATGTCATCTGCAAACAGACGGCCTTTAAACGGATAAAGGCCCACATTAAAGACTTGAATATTAGGGGAGGATCTGATTGCTTGAGCCAAAGGTTCAATACCCAAGGCAACTATTAAGGAAGATAATGGACACCCCTGCCTAGTCCCTCTTTGAATTTGATTTATTTTTTTTCCCCAGGTAACTTCAGACGGTCAACCCGGATTCTGATAAATAGTAATTTTAAAAAAAATGAAACTTCCTTGAAATCCCATATTAGACAAGACTGCATATAAATAAGGCTATTCAATAGTCAAATACTTTCTCAAGGTCCAAGGCTATTGGACATAGAGGTGCATTGGCTACTTTGGCTAGATAATATTCTCCAGATATTGTCTCCCACTTGTCTGAATGGTATAAAACCAACTTGACCTTTGTGGATCAACTGCGGGAGACACGTCACTACTTAATCTGCTGTTAGTTTTGCAAAAAAATTAATATCTCCATTAAGGAGAGAATTTGGGGCGAAAATGTTTAACAATTTATGGGTCTCGGACTATTTTGGGGAAAAATATTAAGTTAGCTTGGTTTTAATTCTGGGGGCATTTGCTTTCCTAGTAGTATTACAATAACTAGTCTTTTAAGATACAAAAGGAGATTGTTAGAAAATGTTTCATAATAAATATGTGGGAACCCATCCAGCCCAGGCGATTTCCCAGCTTTCAACTTATCTACAGTATCTCACAAAAGTGAATACTCCCCTCACATTTTCTGGCACTCCTTCATGATGACATCACAGAGCTGGTGGATGTTAGAGACCTTACACTCCCCCACCATCTATTGGAGGATGCCCCACAGATGATCAATAGGGTTTAGGTCTGGTGACATGCTTGGCCAATCCATCACCTTTACCTTCAACTTCTTTAGCAAGGCAGTGGTCGTCTTGGAGGTGTGTTTAGGGTCATTATCATGTTGGAATACTGCCCTGCAGCCCAGCCTCGAAGGGAGGGGATCATGCTCTGCTTCAGTATGTCATAGTCCATGTTAGGGGTGTACTCCTTTTTGTTTAGACATTAATGGCTGTGTGTTGAGTTATTTTAAGGGGACAGCAAATTTACACTGTTATACAGGCTGTACACTTACTACTTTACATTGTAGCAGAGTGTCATTTCTTCAGTGTTGTCACATGAAAAGATATAATAAAATGTTTACAAAAATGTGATGGGTGTACTCACTTTTGTGAGATACTGTATACTTACTTTAATTTCTTCCTCTTTTACTTCTTTATTTAAATTCTCTAATTCTTGAGCTGAAATACAGGGTATATAAAACTAATTGATAAAATCTAATATAGCGAAGTTGCTGGCTTTGGAGTGGGAGGAATATATATTCTGGAAATATTTTAAGAAAGTCTCTAGAATGTTCGCTCATAGAAATCAGCCTTTCTGGGGTTTTAATTTTATATATTTGGCTTTGACTTTGCTTAGTCCTAAGCTTTTTAGCCAGCATTGTGGAGGGTTTATTTATTTGAGTATAAAATTTGTGTTGAGTTTTCCTAATCTCCTTTTCTGTTTTGTCAGAAACAATATTGTCCAGTTCTAACCGGGTTTTCTCTATCTTCTGATCGTTAGTCCCCAATTGATTAGCCTGATTCTGCCTTTCTAAGTAATATACAATGCTTTGCAAAAGTATTCACCCCCTCTTGACTCTTACCTATTCTGTTACATTACAGCCTTAAATGCAATGTTTTGTTAATCTGAATTGTATGTGATGGATCAGAACACAATAGTCTAAGTTGGTGAAGTAAATGAGAAAAATATATACATAAATCATTTTTTTTAGAAATTGAAAACAGAAAATTGGCATGTGCATATGTATTCACCCCCTTTGTTATGAAGTCAATAAAAAGCTCTGGTGCAACCAATTACCTTCAGAAGTCACATAATTAATGACTCCTCCACCTGTGTGCAATCTAAGTGACACATGATCTGTCATTACATATACACATCTTTTTTAAAAGGCCCCAGAGGCTGCAACATCTAAGCAAGAGGCACCACTAACCAAACACTGCCATGAAGACCAAGGAACTCTCCAAACAAGGGACAATGTTTTTGAGAAGTACAAGTCAGGGTGAGGTTATAAAAAAAATATCTAAATCTTTGATAATCCCCAGGAGCACCATCAAATTTATCATAACCAAATGGAAAGAACATGGCACAACAGCAAACCTGCCAAAAGACGGCCACCCACCAAAACTCACTGACCTGCAAGGATGGCATTAATCAGAGAGGCAGCACAGAGACCTAATGTAACCCTGGAGGAGCTGCAGAGATCCACAGCAGAGACTGGAGTATCTGTACATAGGACGACAATAAGTCGTACGCTCCATAGAGTTGGTCTTTATGGCAGAGTGGCCAGAAGAAAGCCATTACTTTCAGCAAAAAACAAAATGGCATGTTTTTAGTTTTCGAAAAGGCATGTGGAGGACTCCCAAAATATATGGAGGACGTTGCTCTTTTCTGATGAGACTAATATTGAGTTTTTCAGCCATCAAAGAAAACGCTATGTCTGGCGTGAACCCAACACATCACATCACCCAAAGAACACCGTCCTCACAGTTAAACATGATGGTGGCAGCATCATGCTCTGGGGATGTTTTTCTGGTACTGGTAAACTGGTCAGAGTTGAGGGAAAGATGGATGGTGCTAAATACAGGGATATTCTTGAGCAAAACCTGTACCACTCTGTGCGTGATTTGAGGCTAGGACTGAGGTTCACCTTCCAAAACACACTGCTAAAGCAACACTTGAGTGGTTTAAAGGGAAACATGTAAATGTGTTGGAATGGCCTAGTCACAGCCCAGACCTCAATCCAATAGAAAATCTGTTTTCAAACATAAAGATTGCTGTTCACAAGCGCAAACCAAAGCCAACTAATTTCGGTTTCTGATATATATTTTAATGAGAAATATAGTTCCAATTCCTTCACTACCTGTTTTTGTATCGTCAGGTTAAATATTAGCATTTCATTTAATTTCAAACATTGAAAGAGAAAAAAGGGAACCCTTTTTGTTAGTGCACACCTATGAATCTCAATCTTGTAAGAGACCCAATTGATTAAAACTTAGCTTTTAATAATTTATTTAAAAATGGATGCTACAAAAGCTAAAAATTCAGACGCAGAAATGTGGTATCAGGAGGTGGAAAGGGGTATAGGGATATAATTGGGCTGAATTTCTTAAAATGGGCATTGATACTCATTAAATATTGTCTTTAAGGTGCTTAATTAAGGCTTCAAAAAGTGCTATAATAAAGTGCTATGATAAAGTGCTATAATAAGGTGCTAAACGTGAATGCAAAACATACTATGTTTTGCCCTGTTAACCTAAATTAGACAAATCTCTATTGTACAGTTGAATATTGTATTACTAAAGTGCTATGTTGTGCTATATTGCAGGAGTATACTGCTGCCTCGTATTATTGTACAGTATATCCCATAAATGATCCCTCTTAGTTTCCTATTATTGAACTCCTGTTGGGAGTAACTTGATGCTTCAGGGACCTTGTCTGGTTTGAATCTATATTTTGTATTACGCTAAGTCCCTGACAATTTGTTTTGCTCCTATAGCGTGGAGATCGCGGTTAGGACGCCTCGCGATGACGTCACTAACACGCGTCTCACGTTGCTGCGTCTCTCCCGACGCACGTTTCTCAATTTCTTCAGGGGTTACCGCCATGACACTCTACTTCCCTATTTATAGTTTCTGTTGTCATGGGAACCAAATTTGAGTTAAAATCAACTTATATTTATTTGTTAAAAAGGTTTAAAGGATCACTAAATCTTGAAATCTGCTAACTTGCATATTAAAATGGTTTTTAACCATGCATTTGAAACTTGCTATATTGGAACAGCATATCACTATATCTTATATGGTTACTATAATTCTCTATGTTGTTATTATAAAGTTTAGTATAAATATTTATATATATTATTATTGTAACAGGGATTTATTGATAATGTCCCTCATCTTGACATCTTATTTAAAAGATCTTAATAGATCTCAATAATGATAACATTCCTATATACTATTTTCAGATATCCATATATTCTTATAAACACAATTCAATTTTTTCCCATCTAGCTTATCATGTAATCATTAATCAAATATTCCTTAATAAAGTCTAGTATTGGGTTTGTTTGGTTTTGGACATTATCTTAAAAGATATACATGATATAGTATGTATATTAATACCAAAAATTAATGGATCAATATTATGGCAAGTCATTTTAGCATAAATACATGATATTGTTAAGTTAGCATTAGCTTCAATACTTTGAGAATATTGGATTTTATTTGTTATTTATTGTATATATGGGGAGAAAGTAAAACCTTCATTTAGGCCATCAGGTTTTTTAGTCTTTAATAAATAGATCCATCTTGCTTCCATCTTAAGTAACTCTTTATCTGTGTCACCTTTTCTAATGGTTTGTTCAATATGATCTATGGCCATAAAAGAGAGTACTTTCACGTCCCCTTTATGTTTGGTGTTTACATGTATAGCCACTGGTGTATCGTATTGTCTTTTGATACTATAGATGTGTTCTAATATTCTTCTTCGAAACTCTCTATAGGTTTTTTCTGTGTATCTCATTCCACATTCGCAAGATATTAAATAAATCACTCTCTCTGTCTTACATGTCATAAGATACTTCACTTGGTATATCTGTGTTGCATCTTTTGAAGTGAAAGTTTTTGCTGGTTTTAAATATTGACAAGCCTTACAGGATTGACATTTAAAACAACCTTTAATTGGTTCTAGCCAAGTAGTCTTCTTTGGGGTCTCCAGATGACTTTTGGATAATATATCTTTTAAATTAGTAGATCTTCTACTTGTTATCTGAGCATGTTTCAGGTGTGCACTAACAAAAAGGGTTCCCTTTTTTCTCTTTCAATGTTTTATATGCATTTTTGACCCTTAGTGGCACCCTAAGTAAAAGGTCATTATACCCAATTACATCTAGAGCCACCAAACCTATCCTGTTTCATTTAATTTCCATGTAAATTTTGGTGCCTGATTTAAGTCCAGATCTAGATTAATCGACACTGCAGAATGGTCAGCCCATGGGCTAGGGATAATCTGGGCTTTTTCTGAATGATCAAAAAGTTTAGTATCTACCATTAGCGTATCTATCCTTGAATAGGATCCGTAGTTGGGAGAGTAGTAAGTATATTCTCTAGCATAGGGGTGGTGCCCTCTCCAGGTGTCAACTAGTCCCAATCTCTGTATAAGAGTAGGGATTTTTTGTAATTTTTTAGAATGGCGTGTATCAGAGATGTTTCGAGATCTATTAAGACTAGGTTGTAGCGCTAATTTAAGTTGCTTCCTATAATTATTTTACCCCACTCTGAGGTAAGAAGGTCCAGTAATCTAATTAAAGAGTTGTGAGGAGCCGTTGTGGGAGCATATCGATTTACTAAAGAAATCCCCTTGTTCAAGACAGTTCCAATAAGTATTAAGAAGTTGCCTTCTTTATCTAATTTTTTGTGTTCCAGTTTAAAAGGGAAGTTTTTATGGATCAAGATAGCCACACCTTCTCCTCCCCCTCCTCACATACCTTCATTCTAAGGTCTCTCTCCCATTCCTCTCTAACTCCCCTATCTTCCTGTACTGTATGTCCACCAATGCATTCTCTTTCTTTCAGTGCAAATTCAATCTGCTTCAAGGCCTGCTACATCTGTGAGATTCTCAGAATATTGCCCTCCCTCCCCCTCACCTCAGATTAAATTTATAGAGCCATGGAAAACACCTGACTTCCTACTTGCAGATATATCATCTCAACACTAGGGGTCAGCCAACATACTAGTCTTTCACCTCAGATCCCTCCCTTCTCCCTCTAAAATAAAACTCTTTCTATCTTTCACTTGCTTCAAGACCCTTACTATTCCTTATTTGTTACTCTTCCCCAGTTCTCTGACCTTTAATACCCTTTAGATTATAAGAAGCGAGTTTCCAGTCTTGTAGGGTGCTTTGGGATAAAGCACATTCTGCTAAGATTCTAAGCTAAAAACAGGGCCCTTCAACTTTTGAATTTGTTAAACTTGTATTTCCCCAGTTCTTATATAATAATAATAATAATAATAATAATAATAATAATAATAATAATAATAAAGTTTGTTGTGAATGAAAGATACTCAGATAAAAGTGATAAGAGGGGTTATTAAGGGCTCAATACTAATATTTGGGGGTGTATTGTGTTATAGAGAGACTTAGAGTAATGCAACTATTTGCTTTTGGCATTAAATTCTGCAAAATAATTCTGTGAAAGAACTTGTGCAAACGGGAACTGGCAGCAATTAGAGGAGATTTAGAACATGCAATGCTTTTTTTCTTTTTTCCTGTCGGACATTGGCTATAGCGTTACTTAAACTGCTTGCATGCACAAATATTAAAGAGTTTCTGACCAACTATTTTATATGAATATTTTAGTTAAGATACATTTTTTTATGATTACATAGAGGGGGAACCATAAATAAGCCTAACCCATCTTCTACAGCAGCTTGTCCACTTTTGGAATCGCCCCTTCTTCCTGTACACTGCCACCTCACACATGTGATCTGTTGCACGATACTGTGGATGTTGGGCAAGGCCATAAAAATGGAGTTGGGGTTTCACATTAGTAATATGCTACCAACAGTATATAGACAAGGTTGTTGTGAGAGCTCATTTTTTTTTCTCATAAGAATATAATGCAAATTATAATTTAGATTAAATGACTGTAAATTTGTATTATAAATAAAAGAAATTAAAACAAACAAAAAAAAACATATACAAAGTAGCATTTAATAAAGCCAATGTCTGTAACTTGCAATCAAAGTGTAACACAATATATCAAACTAGTGGTTTGCCCACCATAAATGACCGTATAATACATAATCCGCTCTGTTTCTCTGCCCTATCTATCTCTCTTTCTCTCCTCCCCACCCCCCATGCCTCTCAGCCACCCTCCTACCACTTACCTAGCCATGAAATTCACTGCACACGCCAGTCATCACATATATAGTTTTCGTACTTACAAATGTTGGTCATGCAATGTTAAAAATTACGGGCTTGTTCACGTGCAATGAGCGCCGAAGGCCGGAAAGTTAGAGGGGGGGGGGGGGGAGAGCCTCGCATTGTGTGGCAAACAGCATTACCAGCCTTCAAATTTTATTGCCATCATCTTTGACGGGCAAGTCGCTAGTCTTTATATAGTTTCTGTATGTGCTCATGTATGGCCAGCGTTGCACACATACAGAAACTATATTAGTGACTAGTTTGCCCATCATAAATGACAGTATAATATTTCATGTTTCTTCCTGCCTTCTTCCCCCTCCCCTGTGTCTCTTTCCCCTTCTCCTCCTCCCTCCCTCCCCTGTGTCTCTTTCCCCTTCTCCTCCTCCTTCCCACCCCTGCGTCTCTTTCCCCTTCTCCCTCCCTCCCTCCCTCCCTCCCTCCCCTGTGTCTCTTTCCCTCTCTCCTCATCCCTCCCTCCCCTGTGTCTCTTTCCCCTTCTCCTCCTCCCTCCCTCCCTCCCCTGTGTCTCTTTCCCTTTCTCCCTCCCTCCTCTGTGTCGCTTTCCATCTCTCCTCATTCCTCCCTCCCTCCCCTGTGTCTTTTTCCCCTTCTCCTCCTCTCTCCCTCCCCTGTGTCTCTTTCCCCTTCTCCCTCCATCCCCTGTGTCTCTTTCCCCTTCTCATCCTTCCTCCCTCCCCTGTGTCTCTCCCCTTCTCCTCCTCTCTCCCTCCCCTGTGTATCTTTCCCCTTCTCCTCCTCCCTTACTCTCCTGTGTCTCTTTCCCCTTCTCCCTCCCCTGTATCTCTTTCCCCTTCTCCTCCTTCCTCCCACCCGTGTCTCTCCTCTTCTCCTCCTCCCTCTCTCCCCTGTGTCTCTTTCCTCTTCTCCTCCTCCCTCCCCTGTGTCTCTTACCCCTTCTCCTCTTCCCTCCCTCCCCACTTTCTCTTTCCCCTTCTCCTCATCCCTCCCCTGTGTCTTTTTCCCTTTATCCTCCTCCCTCCCCTATGTCTCTTTTCCTTTCTCCTCTTCCCTCCCCTGTGTCTCTTTGAAGCATTAGCTTCATGGAGGTTGAAGAACCAGTATAAATAATGAACATACTTTTTTATTAAATTAAAAATGTTGTGTTTTTTTTATTTGAGGTGCTGGGCCACCCTATAACTGGTTTATAAACATCCTCATTCTATTTCAGTCATGTCCCAGTCATTTAAGTGCCCTTCTTTTAAAGGGATAGTCACAAGAATTTGGATTTAATTTAAAGAGCATTAAAAACTGCCTATACAATAAACTAGCTGTTTTTCTTTATGGCAAATTATTCTTGAAATATTCATAATTGATTGTGCTGCTTGGTATGCTAACTTAGGGCACTTGATAAGTGTGGGGTAGAAGATATGTCTGCATGATAACATTTCTGATGGCTTCTTATCATAGAGCAATCCATGTTCTCTTTGTTTACTTCTTCCTGAGAGCTGAAGCATAAAGGGTATTTTTTTTATCAGTGAAGGGAGAGGTAAGGTGGATTTGTTATATAATTGCATCTTACTGAATATGACAACCACCTCACCCTCCTCTAATGCCCGGAAGCAGACAGCTTGCATCAATAAATGCAAGCACTGCTCTTCAGGTATAGAAGACCAACGTCTCAGGGATGCCACCGGGTTCTGAAGACACATCACATATTTTTTTCCCCTAAATCAAAAATTTCCTTTATGACATTTCCATGAGTAATTATGCTCTTATTCAGACTCAAATAAATATATACAGTATGTATACACAGTGGTACCTTGATACTCGTCTGCCTCAGAAATTGTTGATTTTGGTATTCAACACGTTTTGATGAGCAGAAATGGCTTTGATACTGCTTTTTCGGTACTTGTCATGCTTGCTGTAGCCTGTATGAGTCAATTTACATTACTCCTTATGAGAACTTGGCACTCGTTGTGCCTTCTGTAACCAATTAACAACAAGTACTAAGGTACCACTATATATATATGTAACAATCATTTAATTTATGGTGGGTAAAAGCGCGACAGTAGTATAGTAAATAAATAGTACATTTGTGTTCACATTTGAATGTCTAAAACATGTTAAAAAAAAACTTGTTTCATGCCCAGAATTCCCAGAAATAGTTATTACACTGCATTCTGGGAACCTGGGCATGGACATGCAAATGTGCCGACAAAGGCTTCGCTCTTGCAATCCATAACCATCTGAAACATGGCTTCACTTAAGCATATGCCCGCAGGATCAACAGCTTTGAGCAAAATTAGGGTTGGATTATACACAAGCTAGGAATCCCACCAACGTACAGCTGTTTCAAGGTTACTGGCGATCATGGAGTGGGATCTCAGCTTGTGATGGGGACCTTATGAGTAGGTAGTTCACCACAAAAATCATTTATAATATGGTGGGCAAAAGAGCGATAGAAGCCTCCACCGTACAGTAAATAAATAGTACATCTGTGTTGACATTTGAATGTCTAAAACAAGTTAAAAATGTATTACCTGCTCAGAATTCCAAGAAATACAGTTATTTTTCCCCACTATAAATTCAATGATTGAAGTGATAAACTACCTCCTCACAAAATCTACTACACAAGCTAGGAACCATAGCCCACGCTGATGAGAGGCAGTAATCTCATAACAGCTATATGTGGGTAGGTTTCCTGGCTTGTGAATAATCCATCATAGGCTTTGCTTAATGCTGTCTAATACAGCAGGCATATGCTTAAAGGAAGCCATGTTTAAAATGGTATTGGATTACAAGAGTGAAGGCTTTGTGTGCACTATTTATTATCTCTCTCTCTCTCTTTCTCTCTCTCTCTCTCTCTCTCTCTCTCTCTATATATATATATATATATATATATATATATATATATATATACAGTATATCACATATATAGTTGTGAGCAATACGGGTTGTTGCTAACGCTTGTGGGCTCGCATAGCGAGCCCGCCACAACTGCGGCCCTCACAAAGTGCTGGTGGAGATGACGCTCATCCCTACGACCCTGTACGACTTAGGCAGGGAGCGCTGAAGGCGCTCACTTCGCTGGTGGAAAGGAGCGCCATAGGCGCTCATCCCTATTACCCCACACGCATTAAGCATCATACCAACGATCTGCGGGACTACAGAACAACAGAAAACTCAAATACACAATTCACAGTGCAAGACCCGTAGCACTTAGAAAAAAATCACTTGAAAAATTACAACCCGTAACACTTGGAAAATGAAACCGCCACTTACAGAAAAAAAAAATAAGACCCGCAAATAATACGAACTTAATGCCAACCCGCTCACATCAAAAAACCAAAAATAATAAAATACGAAAAACATCACACACAGCACTGGGGGACAGCCAGGACGTCTGGGAGTGAGGTTGCGTGCAAATTTAAGTCGAATGTGCAGAGTTTTGCCAATCGAAAATCACCTAAGCTAGAGAAAAAATGGCTACCGGAAAAAACGAGGCTACACCAACCCTAAACACGCAAAACACCGCCAGGCACATACGACTTTTAGCCAGGAACGTACGAGGTACAAAATACACTATTAGGAAGTACAGAAAATGCTTGAGACCTGCGTAACACATACACATTCGCCGCCATTTTACAACACTAACTTACAACTAATAACATTACGAATCTAAAATGCCGCTTTACACAACTAAACAAACGGTTTCCCCTCGCGCACGCAGCCTGTTTACACTGCACACTTCACACATTGCAAACACTTACACCTCAGATCACAAACAGTCCAAATGTACATTGTATGCTGCAGAAAAACAAAAGTGATTGTTAGCTCTTCAGGATATTGATTCCTGGATATATTCATTATAAATAGGTAAAGTACTGTATATTAATTTATTATTTAATTAATTAATTAATTATTATAAAAAATACATTTAGATAAAAAATATTTGCTATGCCAAACGCGTTCAGCGCAGAGCTCACAATCAGCACCGAGGGTGCTCAGAGGAGCAAAATTACACAAGGGGAGAGCCTCGCAATGAGCGCCAAAGGCGCTCAGCGCGGGGCTTGCAATGTGCACTGAAGGTGTTCAGACAACTAAAAGTACATGAGAGGAGAGGCTCGCAATGAGCTCCGAAGGTACTCAGAGGACTAAAAGCCTTACATTGTGTGCCAGACAGCCTTCCCAACCTTACAATTTTATTGACTGTCATTTTTTGACGGGCAAGTCGCTGGTATATATATATATATATATTTATATCTGTGTATTTACTTTTATGTACTTTATTTAAAGAAGTCCTTATAAGCTCGGATTTACTGCCTAAAATCAAATAGTCCCAGTATGGGTCAGCCCTCAACTCAGGATGACACAAAATCAAGGCACAGAATGGCCAATATTATCAGTAGATCAAGTTCTATTATATACCCAGGTGAGTAAGTGAAAGCTGTTTTTTGTAATCAGTAATGAGGCGTATTATCACAAGCGGGTATTGCTAACGATACGGGCTCGTGAAGCGGAATTTACGGACTTACGAGAAAAAAATACGAGACGCAGGACTTTACATTACGACCTCGCAAAAATACGACCTTACCGCCAGAAACCCGCACGCATGAAAACATTAAAAACACAAGAAATACACACAAGAAATACATAAAAAGCTTACCTACAGCAAGGGGGGGCACCCAGGACATCGAAAACTGAAGTTACACCTCAATTTAAGTCGAAATACAAGAGTTTAGACATACGAAAATCCGAGAGAAAAAATGGCCAGCGAAAAAAACGAAAACGAGGCTACAGGACCCTAAACACGCAAAACACAACCAAACACCTACGGATTTTCCGAAAAAGACGGACGCGATCCAAGAACAAGGACGCCAAATCAGCCACAGCCGAGTACCACACATAAGGCGCCATTTTACAACACTAACTTACACAATGCGGAAGTACACAGCTACGCTAACAGATTTTCCTCGCACACGCACACTATTTACACTACACACATTGCTGACACTTAAACAGCAGCTCCACAGCACATTATAAAACACACATTATATGCTGCAGCAACATGAAAACAGATTGTCAGCTCTTCTGCACAATGCTTCCTGCATATATTACTTCAAAATAGGTAAAGTATATTCATTTATTAATGTATTATTTTATTAATTATTTCATTAGCATACAAAAACAACAAAATAACAATCCTCATAGCACACAAACAACCAACAGCCTTGCAATGAGCGCCGAAGGCGCTGATTGCGAGCCATGCGATGAGAGCCAAAGGCGCTCAGTGCGAGACTCGCAATCAGCGGCGAAGCATCTCGGAAAACCAACAAAGTTAATCTCTGAACCAAACACCATTACCTGCCTTACAATCTTATTGCCGTCATTTTTTGACGGGTAAGTCGCTAGTCACATATATAGTTGTGAGCATGCGGGTCGTTGCTAATGCTGCGGGCTCGCGAAGCGAGGGCTGCAGTTTTTGGCAAGGAGCTCCAAAGGAGAGGGGCCGCATTTGCGGAGGTGGAGGCTCCCACGTCGACCGCAAAATTTACGGACTTACCACGGACAAATACGAGCCGCGGGACTTACAAAAAACCCATTACGAGCTCGCAAAAATACGACCTTATCGCCCGAAACACGCACACACGGAAACATTAAAAACACAATAAATACACACAACAAACCCAGGACCTCTGAAAGTGAGGTTACACCTCAATTTAAGGCGAAATACACGAGTTTAGACACCCGAAAATCACCTAAGTGAGAGAAAAAATGGCCGCCGAAAAAAACTAAAACAAGGCTACAGGACCCTAAACACGCAAAACACCACCAAACACATACGGATTTTCTGAAAAAGCCGGACGAGGTCCAAGAACAAGGACGCCAAATCAGCCACAGCCTCGTACCACACACATTAGGCGCCATTTTACAAAACTAACTTACACAATGCGGAAGTACACAGTTACCCTAACGGATGTTCCTTGCGCACGCACACTATTTTCTCTCTACACACTGCACACATTACTGACACTTACACAGCAGCTCCACAGCACTGAAAACACACATTGTATGCTGCAGCAACATGAAAACAGATTGCCAGCTCTTCAACACAATGCGTCCTGCATATATTACTTCAAAATAGGTAAAGTATATTCATTTATTATTTAATTATTATTTCATTGGCATACAACAACAAAAAAAAACAACGCTGCTCATAGCACACAAACAACCAACAGCCTCGCAATGAGCGCCAATGGCGCTCAGCCCGAGGCTTGCAATGAGCGCCGAAGGATCTTGCAACACCAACAAAATTAATGTCGCAAACAAACAACATTACCTGCCTTACAATCTTATTGCCGTCATTTTTTGACGAGCAAGTCGCTTGTACTATATAAAGCTCGGTCAGAAGTCTTGGACTATTTAGCTTATTAATAATAATAATCACTAATATAGTTGTCATAGTGTGTAACGCACCCACTGCAAGTGGCGCATGCGCACTGAGTGGAGAGGACCACATATGTGCATTGTACAACGAGAGCGGTGAATGTGCATTGCGCAGAGTGAGAGGGAGAGAGAGAAGCCTTGCTACTGCGCATGCACATCTGTGCCACGCTAATGTGCATGCTCAATTGCAAAGATGTGGGGGATGGGGAGAGACATGGGGGGAGCCAGGGGAGGGTGGAAGAGAGAGACATGGGGGGGAGAGGGGGGCAGAGAGACATGGTGGGCAGAGACATGGGAGGGGGTAGAAAGACATGGGTGGGAGAGATGGGAGAGGGAGGCAGAGAGACATGGGGGGAGAGACGGGAGTTACTTGTAATAATAATAATAATAATACACCAACTGCAGCCTGTGCCCACGATCCCATGTGACCTGTGTCTGGATCCAGACTTCCGACCTATTTTTTGGGCCCTCCCGCATAAATACCTTTTATTATATCCACCTCCTAATAGTGCCATATAGTTAAGGGGATATGAAATATTTCTGGATGTTACTAGGTATATAAAATCCCTGGTTATCTATTTACTTTTATGTACTTTATTTTATTAGGAAGTGCTTATAAGGTCCCTGTATTGTTCTGCCCCATGCAAGGTATGCAGACACAGACTCCATAGGGATGGATGTGCAGTGTAGAGTCCTAGCCTATCAGAAACTTCTTCTCAGCAGAATGTTGGCCAAAAGATGGTCACTGATTGGTCAGTATGAGTACAGCAGAGTCTGTATCTTCATGAGCTACAGAGGGCAGACCCATGCAGGGACTATTTGTTTGATTTTAGGCAGTAAAAACAGAGCTTATAACCACCTCTTAATACAATCATATAAATAGTTGTGGTAATTGCAAGTTTGTTGGTAACGCTCGCAATTACCACTACTATGACTCGCGAGTTGTGCATACACAATGCGAGGCGTGAGCCGCGCATGCGCACTGGAAGGTGTGAGTCGCGCATGTGCATTGCGGACTGCACAGCGGGTGAGGCGCATGGGCACTGCACAAGGGAGAGGGGGTAAGGGGACACAGAGGAAGGAGAGGGACAAAAGATACAGGAGGGGGGGAAGAGTCACAGGGGAGGGAGAGGGGGTAGGGAGACACAGGGGAGGGAGACACAGGGGAGGGAGGGGAAAAGGAGAGGGAGAGGGGGAAAGGAGACACAGGGAAGGGAGAGGGGGGAAAGGAGAGGGGGAAATGAGACACAGGAGAGGGAGAGTGGGAAGAGACACAGAAAATGGAGGGTGGAAGAGACACAGGGGAGGGAGAGGGGAGAGAGGCACAGGGGAGGGGAGAAGGAAGAGACACAGGGGAGGGGAGAAGAGACACAGGGGAAGGGAGAGGAGGGGGAGAGGCACAGGGAAGGGAGAGGGGGAAAAGGCAGAGGGGAGGGAGAGGGGGGAAAGAGACATAGGAGAAGGGAGAAGGGGAAGAGACAGAAGGGGGGAGAAACACAAGGGAAGGGAGAGAGGGGGAGAAGAGACACAGGGGAGGGAGACGGGAGAAGAGACACAGAGGGGGAAGAGAAACAGGGGAGAGAGAGGGGTGAGAGACACAGGGGAGGGAGAGGGGGGAAGAGACAAAGGGGAAGGAGGTGGGAAGAGACACAGGGGATGGAGGGAGATACACAGGGGAAGGGAGCAGGGGAAAGAGACACAGGGTAAGGGAGAGGGGGGAAGAGACACAGGGGAGGGAGAGGGGAGGGAGTGACACAGGGGAGGGAGGGGGGAAGAGACACAAAGGAGGGAGAGGGGGAATAAAGAATTATTGAATATTTTTGAAAAAAGTATGAAAAGACACAGGAGGTGTACAAAGAGGTACACAGAGAGTTAGTACATAAACAGACAGAAAACACAATGTATAACACTGCATCATTTGTATGACGTCATTTTTGACGGGCAAGTTGCTAGTAAAGTATATAAAAGTAAATACTTATACAGTAATATTACATACCTAGTAACTTCCAGAAAAGTTCCATATCCTTTTAAAGAGGTACTACAGTTATTATTATATTATTAGTATTAATAACTTAAATATCAACTTTCTCATGATTGTGATGTATGCAACAAGCTAACAACATTAGCAGTGATACAACTCATGGGCATAAAAGCATTTTTAGAGAAAGTGTTTATTTTAGCAGACTCTACTAGTGCATGGAAGCTGCCATGTTGGTCCTACTTCCTTGTCATGGCAGGAGAGGGTGGTTACAGAGCATGAGAGGCAAGGTCAGCTTCTTGTACTGAGCCTATGGGAAGGAGGGGCGGTGCCCTGTCCTGTGCTGAAATCTTATCTTAATCCACCAGTCACAAATCCCCCACACTCCTCCCTAATCTTCCTTGCTTTTTTTTGAGTAGATAATAAAACACACCCTCCCAGTCTTCAAGGTAACAGGAAGTGTGAAAAACACAAACATGGAATCATTTAGTGTCTACTAAGATAAAAGATGTAAATAAATATATATAATGCCCAGGGCTTGCGCAGCCAATAACGTTAATTTGTTACAAACGCCACTAACATTGAATGTTTTTCCCAATCTACAGCGGTCCTCCAGGTATTAAAGTGTTATCATTACTCTAATCTATGCCAGCTGGGTATGCCTTATCCTTGACACAGAATATTTATGGTCACATCCTGCTATATTACTTTTTTCCCCTTTTTATGGAAACTTATCTCATTATAATATGTTACAAGATGGAAGTTTTGCTGCTGACTTTGTTTTTTCAGAAATGGATTTGGAAGGAAAAAAAAGTTTATTTATGTGAAAAATAAATAAAAGCAGGAATAGGAAAATGTCACAATTATGAGAGTGAATATTCCCAATAAATACAATCATTATCCCCCACTATACAGCAGCACTGAGACATTATTGCACGGTGTGACGTCACCAGAGCAACCTATCGCGAGACTTTGGAAGTATCAAACCTACCCGAGAGCCTTTGCGTTTCCTCTTTCCTGCCAGCGCCTGAGAATGGGTATGTCATGGCTGCTCTGGTGTCTGTGCAATACTAAGTGACAATCCGCATCCATCCGCCCCGGGCTTGGGTTACAGCTGCCCTCTCACTGCTGGGGGATGTAGCCGGGACTGTTACGGACCCTGGCCCGCCGGGATTGGGATTAGTAGTGGAGGATGAGGGGGTTATATCGGAGGTTTATCCGCGGCTAGGGGTGTGCGGGCCGGCTGCTGCCGTCCAACATGGCGGCCTGTGTGTAAGCCCCGTGCTCTCTGTCCGGCGGCTCCAGGATAGGCCGGGGAGGAGACCAGTCCGGCAGGACTTGGGCAGGTGGTGGGTCCTGGGCATGGGGCAGTAAGACTCCCCGGCTCCTCCATAGGGCCCCGGCACACAGAGCTCCGGCAATATGCATCTATGTCCCCCCACCACGTATATACCCCATTATGTATCTTAATGCAATAGCTGGGACACTTGTAGTTTACTTTAGACAAACTGCTTTTGCAACCTATAACACAAGCTCTGTGAGAAGTGCATCCTGGGACATTGTGTCCTCCAGATCTGAGCTGTTATATTAGCTGCTTGGTCTTACAATGTAATAAACCCCCTGATGTGATACCTGGGCCAGGTAATGATTCACATAATATAACCTGAGAAATACAAATATACAGTAATACAGGGGTCACATTGAGTGTCTCCTATAGGAGCCTCTGTATTAGATGTGATGCTGAGCACATGATGGTGTCTCATGCTGCACATATGTGGTGTTTGTATAGGGAAACATTGTAATGCCAGTCCTGATATATGTGCTGGGTTACTTAATGTGGTGCTCACCTGTTCTCTTCGTTATACAGGTATCTCAAGGGATAACTGGCACAAGCGCCGCAAGACCGGGGGTAAAAGGAAGCCCTACCACAAGAAGAGAAAGTATGAGTTGGGTCGTCCTGCTGCCAACACTAAGGTGAGGATGTCTGCGTTGGTTACTCAAGATAAAATGCTTTAAAAAATATATGGTAGAATGTTCACAAATCCATGGGACAATTTTATTTTATTCTGCTAAATACGTTGTATCTCGAAGTTAGTAGTAATGTTTTTGTTGGGCCTTGTTACTAAAGTACTGACAGCATGATCTTACAACTAAAATGAATTTTTAGGACTGCAGTGACTTCTAAGCTGGTGGTGTTATATTCCTGGGTCTTTCTTCCTATGTAAATCTATTGCCTTATAATGTTTGTGTAACTTTAAAAAATATGTATCCTGCAACTGACTTTATTTTAGGAAATGTTGCTGGGGGGGTTATTTAAATGAGTTCTGCATGTGGATATTGATGACAATATAGTGGTTTCCTAAAGCTTGCTTAATGTTTTCATCTGCTGTTCTAACTTTCTAAGGACACTAAATCCCTGGAAGTTTCTATAATATCAGTGTTTTATGGATGGTGTGTAATTAGAGGCAATATATATGATGAAACGGTGACCTTAGGCAGGTAGATCAGACCGTATTGGTCGTCTTGCTAACTGCCAATGCTAGGGTTGTCATAGTTACTCTGACCCATTGCCTTGACACATGTTTGAGGAGACTTCCACCTTTTATATAAACTGAAACTTAATTTATTGCATGCTGTTTTTCAGATTGGTCCCCGCCGTATCCACACGGTAAGAGTTCGTGGTGGAAACAAGAAATATCGTGCTCTGAGGTTGGATGCTGGCAACTTTTCCTGGGGTTCTGAGTGTAAGTTAATGCTAACAATGTGCTTGTTCATGCTTTAATGTATATTCACGGTTTTAAATACATGGTTATGCAGTGCAAGTGATGACAAACTCTATCCTTATGCAAGTATTCTAGGATCATTACTGATCGGTGGATCTTGCCATGCTAGGAATAGTCATAGTTACACTGATTGCACTGCTGCATCTTTAGATGTAGGTTTGTGAGTTTTCAGACTTGTCAGTGCTTTGGGAACAGGTTCTATGTATGTTTGACTTTAAGCTCAAAGACTGGGCCCTCCATTCTCTTGCAATGTGGTAATATTGTTTTGGTCTTGCCTAATTAACGGATGTAGACTCTTTATTGTTTGTAACCCGCCAACATATTCTTCAGCGCTATACGGGGGTCAAGTACATGGCAAAAAAATAACACATTACAAAGAATGGAGGGCCCTGTTTTTTTTTTTAAGCTTAAAATCAAATGTAAAAAGTGCTGGTTTCCAGGGCACTGACAAAAGATTGAAAACTCTCAAACTTACAATGTAATACTAGATTGTCTCATGCATGTATAGCTTTTTTTTTTCTTTAATACCACATTTTGTTACATCCCAGTTAAGGGGAAATTTGACACCATGAGTAACTTTAGTCATTCCAGCTGATGTATCAGTCTTGCTGAGAATTTTAGGTACATACTGGCCCTTTCCTAGAAAGCTCTGGACCTACTGTGTCATCATAGTGACTTTGCCCTGATTTTTTATTTTATATTTTTTTATATAAAAGTGCATCCCTTTTTTTGTTTATCTTCATGGCTTTGTTTCATGTTGTCTAATTGTGTGTTTGTTTTTTTTTTTTTTTTTTTTTAATGCATAGGTTGCACCCGTAAGACCAGAATCATTGATGTGGTGTACAATGCTTCAAACAATGAACTGGTCAGAACCAAAACCCTGGTGAAGAACTGCATTGTCATGGTCGACAGCACACCCTACAGACAGTGGTATGAGGCCCACTATGCCTTGCCGCTTGGACGCAAGAAGGGAGCCAAACTTGTAAGTAGAAGTGCCCAAACTTAATCTGTTGACTTTATCTTCTGGATATTTTATGAAACAAGTCAAATTTGAATTTAAAGTGTCCCATTGTATGCTCTAATTGGAATATTTCAGAACTTGAGTTTGTTTGGTCTTCCAATGATGATAACTTTGTCCAGTTCTGCTACTGAATGGAAAGAGATGATCACTTTATAGCTGAGGAAGACTAAACAATCGGTGCACCCATTATCTACAATGGTTTAAGCTGTAACTTTTTGCTTCATTGATTACCGTGGAACAAAAAGTCTGTTTATATCTTCTATTAATATGCTAGTGTTTTGGGCTCATTTATCTTAGTTTATAGACTTCAATGTGCCATTACTAAAATTGCCACCTACGTAAATATACACGAGTTGCTGACATGGACACTTTTCATGCATTCCTATGAAAAACAGATGTATTGGTTGACTTTTTTTTTTTTTTTTTGTAGTTTCATCGATTAACACACTTCTGCACTCCTTAGGCTGCTTTTTGCCTATCTGTATGCAGCACATCTCATAAAACTTTTTTTATTTGTTTAAAAATCCCTCTTAACACCTAGAGGCGGTGTCTACACAGGTTCTGATTCCCACCCAATCAGCATGCAGCATCAGGGGATCAGTGTTAACACACTATTTACCTGCTGTTGCTTGCCTCAATCTCCTTGCAACTTCTTGTCTGTATGTCAGGAGCAATACATAGCACATATCAGTGATACACTACATATCCCAGGCTGCTTTACAGCACAAACCGGAATCCAGAGTTTAAATCAAAGGTTTCAGCTAACAAAATCAATTTACATTTGATGCTAACTTAGCCTGGGTTTGGAGGGTGTTAGCCCTAATTTGCAACTGTTAGAAATTACAAGAGATTTTGCTGACTTCAATGGAAGTGTTTAAATGTTTTATTTGGGGATTTTTTTTTCATACAAAAGTTTGCATACATTACGACTGCTCATATCAAATGCATTGTTTATCCAGCTCACTTAAATATGCCTTGAACCACAGCCTTGCTAAACTAGATAAGTCTGTATCCGATCAAATATGAAAACCTAGTAGATGGCACTCTCTCTCTCTCTCTCTCTCTCTCTCCCTCTCTCTCTCTCTCTCTCTCTCTCTCTCTCTCTCTCTCCCTCTCCCTCTCCCTCTCCCTCTCCCTCTCCCTCTCCCTCTCCCTCTCCCTCTCCCTCTCCCTCTCCCTCTCCCTCTCCCTCTCCCTCTCCCTCTCCCTCTCCCTCTCCCTCTCCCTCTCCCTCTCCCTCTCCCTCTCCCTCTCCCCTCTCCCCTCTCCCCTCTCCTCCCTCTCCCCTCTCCCCTCTCCCCTCTCCCCTAGATCTATAACCATACTGCAGCAGCTTGTGTTTGGAGCATGTAACCATTGCTTTATCCACATTCATTCTTGCACATACTCTGCTTCTCCTTCAGTTGACGGCTCTCACAACTTAATGTACAGGTTTAATTTGGAGTTTTGTCAATTAATGGAGGCTTGAACTGTAATTTTTGCAGTTTAAACCTTGTAATTAAGATGTCTTTTAAACTTTCCAGAACATTTGTTTTGTACATGCGATTTCCTATATAGAGGAGAAACTATCCTAACATGAACATGTTTTGTGCTGCTTGTCTTGGCTATATTAAGTGTGTGTATATATACACTCCACATACAAGGCCAGAGCATGACACGCAGAGGCCAGAACCATTTTACTTTGTAGACATCTGATTGGACAATTGAATGAAGACTAGGCCTACAACTGTTTTGTCTAATAGGGAAATATAAAGTTTTTTGTTTTTATTCAATTACTCTTCTCTTGCAGACACCTGAAGAGGAAGAAATCCTGAACAAGAAAAGATCAAAAAAGATCCAGAAGAAATATGATGAAAGGAAAAAGACAGCAAAGATCAGCACCATATTGGAAGAACAGTTCCAGCAGGGTAAACTACTCGGTGAGTAATGTTTTGGGATTCTGGTATGCTGATGTCACCAGGGCTCCTAAATTGTACTTTAGGCTTGCATTATATTGATCTGACAGGCTTTACACGTGCTGTCTCGCTTCTGTAACATATTTTCTCCACCTCTGAAAGCTACAAAACTGTAATTGAAAGCTGCTTTAGTAGCAGTGGATCATTTTAATATGCTATAGATTTTAAGAACTACTTTAGAGGTAGTCATGCTAGTGAGGAGCCAGTCTAACTTGTGGTTCCCATGATATTGGAATCCTGAAAGGTTTGATTTGGGAATTTAATATAGACCCATTGGTGTCCACTGGGACTATATGCATACATAGCTGGAAACTTCGAAGGAGCCTGTTGAAAGCCTAATGCAGCTCTATATAAAGAGATTCCTTTCAGGTTCTAAGAAAAGTCTGCTGCCCCCCCCCCCCAGTTTAGATATTTCAGTGCATCTACAGTACATAATTAAATCTTAATACTTAGGTGTATAAATGTTTCTGAAATAACAAGTTGCAGACATTTTGTTTAAGGATAGCCTTGGGTTGTGTGGTGTCATTAACTCTTTTTTAAAGAAGAAAAAAAAACAAAAAACCTTAATGTGTTGACATCCTTGAAAAGGATGCGCACACAGACCTCTTGCTTTCCTAACTAGATGTTCTTTATGTTGCATTTTTAAATGATCCCTTCTAGGTGAAATTGTGCTTATTGCAAAGGTCAGACTTTGACTTCTGATCATTGTGACTTGGACATTTCTATATAGTATTTGTTCTGAGATCCTCATTAGGCCAGACTAGTACCCACCTAAGAATGACATTTGCCTATTGAAAGGAAATCCATCATTCATGGTTCCTAGTGCTTTAATTAAAGTACAGAAAGACTATAAATGTTCTCATACTTCAGGTTTAGTTTAAGGCTTTGCAGGTATTCGTTTTTTGTTTGTTTGTTTTTAACTTTAATAACATTGTTTTTCTGCTTCTCTTTTTTTTAGCCTGCATAGCATCCAGACCCGGTCAGTGCGGCAGAGCTGATGGCTATGTCCTGGAGGGTAAAGAATTGGAATTTTACCTGAGAAAGATAAAGGCCAAGAAAGGCAAATAAGCTCTCACCCACTGTTAACATCAAATAAACAGAACTTTATTAAACAGACTGGTGTCCTTTTTTGTAATTTTTTGTCTTCATGGACAAACTCATTCCTCTTTACAGTAAGGAGCGTAAAAAAAAAGCTTCCAATAGTTCTGATAGGGTACCGAACCTTGTTGCTGTGAGTGGTTTTGCTTGAATAATGGTATTGATAAAAGTTCTACCCTACAAATACCCCGATACGGACCTGTCCAACCAGCAACTCTATGAAACGAATATAGGGCACAGAGTGGTTTCATTGTCGGACCTTTTTTTTATTTTTGTTTAATATAGTTATATTCCACTGTTCACTAATTAGTATAGATATTACTTTGCTAGAATTATTTTTCTCTTGACTTAACTGTTGCACTATAGAGTGTCTCCCTAGTCCTCTTCGTGACTTTGGGGTCTCATTCCAGTGCTAGAGTAATGTCCCTTCTTGCAGAAAGGCCAGATCTGGTGTGAGCTGACCCTTCCGAAAGTTGGGCACAAATTCTCAATTTCAGATTGTGGCTCTTTTGCCGAAACAAACACTTTCAGAAGTCAGCTTTTGGATTTTATTTTTTTTGCATGTGTAATGTGGATTTGTTCACATCGGAGTCACTTTTTTTTTCTCCCCAAATAAAATCCCGAATGTCAAATGAAATTGTGCCTATGAGTGATTGTTGGCAAATATTGGGTGATATATACTTTGTGTAAAGTAGTAGTCATCTATGTAAGGAACATTAAACGCCACTCTATCTGGTTAAGACTTTCACCTGCTGTTATAAATCGATGTAATGGGATTTTGACATGGTCAAATCATAACTGACCTTGTGTGGTTCCTTTTTGTTGTGACATCTGAAGGCATTAAACTGCTTTTCACTCATCAGGAGATTCAGGCATCTTCTAACTTTTGTATGGAGACGCTCAACATAATCTGCAAAACCCATAAAATTGGAGCATTAACTTGCTAGAGTTGTCCCTCCATCAAAGCAATATTTAAAGGTTCCTGTTATGGAAAGTAGCATTCAGCAAGTCTCCAGGGTCAACACACATCTGAGAACCTTTAAAGGATTATGAAAGATTTCTTGGTTTAACTAGTAATATACCTGTGTATTTATTTAAGCACTTTATTTTATGTGCTTATAAGGTTTGCTTTTAATGTGTAATTTCGTACAAATCACCTCCATGATTCTGTCTTTTGCAGCATATGTAGACAAACGCTCATACTAACCAGTAAGTGACTATCTCTCAGCAACATTCTACACTATGCTAAGTTGTGACCCCTGATAGGCTAGGACACTATACTGTACATATAGCTCTAGAGCATCAGCCTACTTTTATCAAGAAGTGCTTATAAGATTTTTTTTTTAACAAAGTATTTTAAAGTAAATAGATAGATGGGTATTATATGCCTAGTGACAACCAAAAAACCTTCCATGTCACTAAAAAATAGTTTAAAATGTCTTTTTTTTTTTTTTTGTGAGTGCTGTATAGCACCCTGTCCTTAGGCTGCTGGTGAACAGCATGCACGGTTTACTGCGCGCCACACAAGCGCACGCCAATCACCCATCAAGAAGAAAGTTATATTTCCAGAATGCAGATGGATGGACTTGTGAGAGCCAAATTAGTTTATCTTGAGACCTCTTGATCATGACTCCATCTCTGCCTTTTGACTGAGAGCAGAATGGAGCTGTACCCCTACCATGTCAGAATAAGAGGGGAAGAAGTGAGTGGCCCGCAGTCATTAGGAAGGCTTAGACTACTACAGTCCCATTGAAGAAAGATTCTATCCTTGTTGGTCCATGGAAGATTTTCTTTGAATGTGAAAGATCTATAGCCAAGAGCAGATTTGCCATCGGTTAATAGTGGCCACTGATTTTCCTGACTGGCTCCTGAATGCAATATCACCTGTGCTAAGCACCACAGCAAATGCCAGGCAGGCGCTCTGTGCCGCGGACTGATAAATAGTCCCCGGAGCATGGTAATTCAATTTACTCTGAAATGCCGGTGTATTAAAAGATGTTTTGTTAAAGGGCAATGTTATATATATTTATTTCTTGAGCCTCCATCTCCCACTATAAGACTTCCAGGGCCCTGCACGTGTGGTAGCACCACATTTTTATTAAGCCATTGCAAATGTTATTCTGTTTGCATTAAGTCTGCATTTTTTCTTTACAGCATGGGAACAATATATAGTTTCTTAAATAATCCCTGCAGTAACCATTACCCTTAGTGTTACTAATAAGTGCACCAAAGGTTAAAAAAATAAATTCTCCGCACACAGATTGCATGTGCAACATTATTATTGCAAAAAAATCAGGTAAATGGTGAAAATGCATATAGAAGAAGTCCTTATTTTTTTTAATTTCAGCTAAAATAACAGTTATAGGTGTTAGAAGTTAGGTTTTGTGATTTTAAGCTTCTATCCTGCCCTTGTATTCCCAGAATATATAATGAGCTGTGCAGGTGCTAATTAGAATCACCTATACAAGTTATAGAAGGATCCAGGGTCCTTTCAATATTTGGCTCAGAATTAGATACATTGTTCTTTTTCACCTAATACAAAGCATGATGACAGTCCAATAGTTGGGTGTCTAAGCCAGGGCTGTCCAAATTCGGTGCTGGTGGGCTACAAACAGGCCTGGTATTTGAGCATTTCCTTTCTGTGCGCAGGTGAGTCAATCTGCATGATTGAAGGAGCAATAGTCTCACCTTGGTGCGGCAGGGATATCCTCAAATCCAGGCCTGTGCATGGCCCACCAGGACCGGACTTGGACTCCCTTGGATTGAGGCCATGAACTGACACACCCAAGTTCAAATCCCATCACAGCATTTTTTATTAGTAATTTTTAATATGGCCACAAAATATATTAAAAATATAGGTCCTTTCCTGTTATTGTTACAGCACCAGTCCGCCACTGCAGTGTGGTGACCAACCGCTAGATGGCGCTGCTTATATTCCAGTCTCATGTCATGGAGTCAAAGCTTAGGTAAATGCTTAGGGTGAAGGTTAGGCTACCATTCTAAGCTTAGAACTTCTCTCACATATCAGCAGCGCTGCAAAATATCGGCAGCGCTGCTGCAGCGGCAGACCTGTGAAGTAACTATAACAGGATAGATCCAAAATATATATTAACTGCAACAAAAGTATGGGCATAATAATGCTGGATACTAAAAGTGTTATATTTATAAAATGCAACATATCTTATCCTGTCTTTTTTACCCCTCCAAAAATGGTAAGCATGTTCTAATGCATTTAACCCCTTCTGGGTCGCTACTTTGTCGTGGTGACGGGGCTTCGGCGCTTCAATGAAGCTGTGAGCTACAACATGTAGGGTCACCTAAAATGTGCAGGTCAGAGTAGAGAGGTCAGACAAATTGAGGTCCACTGGAGAAGGAACTGGCAACCCACTCCAGTATCTTTGACATGAAAACCTTATAGATAAGCACAACCAGAAACAGACAGATGTGCCTGGCATGCTGGGGTCCATAGGATCACGGAGAGTTGGACATGAATGAAACACTAACCATAATACATATACAATACAAATGTTTTTACATGTGTCAGTTATAACATTTACAGCACTTGCACGTTATTTACTTTGGGTCGGCATGCACAGCAGTGCAAAGGGGTGTGGAAGGATACTGGATTATAATATACAGTGGAACCTGTGTATTCATCATTAATCCGCTCCTAAGGGACGGCGGATAATGAATTAGACGAATATAGAATCAATTTTTGCAAAGGAATTAACTAAAATTTGAATACTATAGATACTCAAGTAAACCGCTATTTTTTATGTTCCCATTTTAACCAATAATCAGGGTATAGCAATATATTCAAGATACTGCTGTTCTAAATTCTGATAAACTGGTTCCCTGCAGTTCTTGTTGTCGAATGAAGTTTATAGTCTTCCCACCGATGCAGGAAAAAATGGCTCCTCGCTGTCATGTGTCTATTAGAGTGCATCCTGCTGCTGCAGCCAGTGCACTGAGTGCTGCATGTACCACAGGCTGCGGCCATTGTGTTGTGAGTCCTACGGGGGCGGGAATGGGAGTGGAGGTCTCAAGCATACAGTATATATTATATATGTATATGAACGCGACATTAACCATAATATTCTGTTGTATTTACTTGTTATATTGAATATTAAAGCATTTATGCACCATTTGGGGTGCTTTTGGATCAGGATTCAGCACATATTTTTTCTACAATTCCATACATTTTAACCCTTGCGTTATATTCGCATCTTGCACTTTTTACCCATTCACCTAACAAATTTGTAACCCTTGCGGTATGTTCGGGTGGCGCTTTATTTGAGTATCTATGGTAATTAGTTCCCTGAATCTGATACATCACTAATATAGTTTGCGTAGTGTGTAACGCTGATTTAGCACATTCGCAATAAATGCGCATTGCGCATGAATGTGTGGTGCTAGCTGCGCGCTGCAGGTGGGTGGGGGTGAGAGACACGGGGCAAGAGACGGGGGGAGCAGTGGGAGAGTGACGGGAAGGTAAAGTGTGGGAGAGAGACACAGGTGGGGAGAGACATGGGGGGTAGCAGTGGGAGAGAGACACAGGGGAGAGAGACAGGAGAGGGAGTGGGAGAGAAACATGGGGGGAGAGAGAGATAGGGGAGAGACATGGGGGGAGAAGAAGGAGGGGAGGGGGGAAGAGAAAAGAAGGAGGGGGGGGGGGAGAAGAAGGAGGGGAGGGGGGAAGAGAGAAGAAGGAGGGAGAGAGATAGGGCACAGAGAGACGGCGCCCACAGAGAGAGAGAGACAGAGCACATCAAATATTATACAGTCATTTATGACGGGGAAACGACTAGTAAATAAATTAAAATGTAACCAGAAATGTCCCTTTACTGAGGAGCATTTATGGAAGAAGAGGAGCAGACGGATTATTGTATAGGAGGGGAGTCACCTTCCAACTCCAATTCTGGTGATCATTGTCTTTTTTTACCCTTTTCCGATGATTCACCAGCACACATTTAGCAAAGAACTTGTCCAATGTTGTGTGTTTTTGTGACTCATACTGAATTTTTAGATGTACCCTATATACTCGAGTATAAGCCGAGTTTTTCTGCCCTTTTTTAATACAAAAAAGGGCCCCCTCGGCTTATACTCGAGTCACTCTCCCCCCCCCCCCCACCCCCCATGTCTCTCTAACCTCCTCCCCCGTGTGTCTCTAACCCCCCCGTGTGTCTCTACCCCCCCGTGTCTCTTTCCCTCCCCCCTGGGTTGGGGTTGAGGGGGGTTGAGGTTGAGGGGGGTTGAGGTTGAGGAGGGGGGTTGAGGTTGAGGAGGGAGGTTGAGGATGGGGGGGTTGAGGAGGGGGTTGAGGAGGGAGGATGAGGAGGGAGGTTCAGGATGAGGAGGAGGGGTTGAGGAGGGGGGTTGAGGATGGGGGGTTGAGGAGAGAGGATGAGGATGGGGTTTGAGGAGGGAGGTTGAGGAGGGGGGGTTTGGGTTTGAGGGGGGGTTGAGGTTGAGGAGGGTTGAGGGTGAGGTTTAGGATGAGGAGGAGGGGGGTTGAGGATGGGGGGTTGAGGAGAGAGGATGGGGAAGTTGAGGACAGGGGTTGAGGATGGTGGGGTTGAGGAGGGGGTTGAGGATGAGGAGGGAGTTGAGGATGAGGAGGGAGGTTGAGTGGGGTTGAGGAGGGTGATAAGGGAGGGGGAAGAGACACAGGGAAGGGAGAGGTTGGAAGAGACACAGGGAAGGGAGAGGGGAGAAGAGACACAGAGAGAGAGGGGGACACAGAGGCCACAAGAGGGACACAGGGGGCAGCACATTTCACACCCTCTGCTTATACTCGAGTCACTCATTTTACCCAGTATTTTGTGGTAAAATGGGTGCCTCGGCTTATACTTGGGTCGGCTTATACTCGAGTATATACGGTATATAGGCATTTTTTGCCTAAAGAATGTGACTAATTGGATTTACATGAAATCAAATACGGTAGTCACTGTAGGGCTGTGTGTGCATTGTAGTGTCCTAACCTATCAGGGACCTCGTCTCAGCAGCATGTTGCTGAGAGATGGTCGCTGATTGGTTAGCGTGAGACGCAGCACAGCAAGTAGTACAAAGTCTGTGCCTGCATGCGCTGCAGAGGACAAACCCAAACAGGGACTGTTTGTTGATTTTAAGCATAAGCACAGAGTTTATAAGCGCTTTTTAATCAAATAAAGCACATAAAACTCATTGCAGGATATAAACCATGAGAGAGATATGAGCGGTTATTGTTGAGGTCGAATGTTAGAGGATGAGGGAAGCTGTTGGCTTCCTTATGGGGCAATGTAAGGAGGAATTTTGAAAATATTAACACAAGTTGCTCTTATATGAAAATTTGCTGTAGAAGTACAAATATCCGTATAAATGTTTTATCACTTGACATTTCTTGATATGACCTCCGTCTGTCAGGTGATGTGAGCTGCTGAAGAACATGGAACATACATGCAACTGTCACAGCTTACAACTTAAAATTTGATTGCATCTTGAGCTAGGTCTTGAACCTTTGACCCAATCAGCTCACAGAGCTCACTGTCAGTGACAAAATCAATGTTAAAATGGCAGCTTCTGGTGAAGGGTCGACACCCCCAATTAAGCAATATGATTGCTAGTAATGACTCTAATGTTTGTGTAGTATTGTTAGAGCACCAGATAGTGGAACAGTGTCCAATTTGTGTGTCCCTTGTCAAGGAAAAATCTCTCATAATTAACAGACCACTTCTCACTCCGAAACTCAGACATGACACCTAGACAAACTGAGTCCTCTTTATTTCTCACTAGCGAATTGCCCGTCAAAAAATGACGGCAATGAAATTGTAAGGTAGCTAATGCTGTTTAGTGTGTAATAATGAAATATATAATACATTAATAAATGAATATACTTTACCTATTTTAAAGCATTGTGTGGAAGAGCTGTGAATGTGTTTTGATGTTGCTGCAGCATTAGTGGTGTGGATCTGCTGTGTAAGCGTGCTGAATGTGTGCAGTGTAACACTGTGCGTGCGCGAGCCCAAACCGTTAGCGTAGTCGTGTATTTCCACATTTGCGTAAAATGGCGAGTAATGTGTGGTATACGTCTGTATCGGAATATCCGTAGGTGTTTTGTGGTGTTTTGCGAGTTTCTTGTTGTGTTTTGCGAGTTTAGAGTGCTGTAGCCTCGTTTTCGTTTTGTTCGGCGGCCATTTTTTCTCTCGCTTCGATTTTTTTTAGTCTCTAAACTGTTTTATTTCGAGTAAATTCGAGGTGTAAGTTGTATTTTTGAGGTGCTGGGTGCTGCCTCTTGGTGTAGGTAAGTTTTTTATGTATGTGCTGTGTGTATGTATTGTGTTTTACATTTTGTAATGTTCGCGAGTTGCGTCCGAGTGTTGCGAGGCCGTAATGTGTGTGAACGTGTGTCGTATGTTGTTTGCGAGTGTCGTAATGTGTGTGTCGTACTGTTTGGGTTGCGACGTGAAGTTTGCGAGGGTCGCAGTTGCTGGCATGGAGCGCCTTCGGCGCTCCATGCCAGCAACTGCGGCCCTCGCTTTGCGAGGTCCTCAGGTGCTGGCATGGAGCGCCTACGGCGCTCCATGCCAGCAACTGAGGCCCTCGCTTCGCGAGGGTCCTCAGTTGCTGGCAAGGAGCGCCTTCGGCGCTCCTTGCAGCAACTGAGACCCTCGGGCAGTGCCCTCGCTATGCGAGGGCCGCAGCTCGCTACGCAGCGTTAGCAACAACTCGTACGCTCACAACTATATATGTGATTATTAGATTTTCTTAAAAAGAAAAGTGAATTAGTAAAAAATACACCCAAAATGACTGCCACTAATTCACTAATCGGGCTGCAACTGACAGAAAATCAGCAGACATAGGCCCTCATTCAATTGCAAATTGGACAATTGAACAAGGCTCTAAATAAGCACATATCATATTTTTTTTTAAAGAAGTTTTTAGTTAGTGAAAACCTTGCTTTTGGATAGATGGTTACTAACTAAAAACGTATTTAAAAAATATATGCTATGTGCTTATTTAGAGCCTTATTCAATTGGCCAAATCGCAATTGAATGAGGGCCATAGTCTTTTATATTGTTTACATAAAACAGTGAAAACAATCATTACACAGCTAATTACATTGTATTTTTTAATGATATCCAATAAGAATATGAAACACGTGTTCAAGACATCAAACATGTTCTTCTACGTCACTTTAGATGTGCAGAAATACTTATTTTTTAATGTTCCGCGCAAAGGGCAAATTATGGCCTTGGGAATGAGTGAGGAAAAATATATTGTTATAACTGAAAACCTGTCCACGGTCTATGAAAGAAATCACTATGTCATGGGTCAGATGTATTTAACTATTTCATACATAATATCTTGCAATTGGAAAATTAATGGTTTAGCCAGCCAAATATCACACTAAAAAAAACACTGGAAAGAGTGCTAATTGTATATATTTCCGCTATAAATGTAGGAATATTTGTATTATTTATCCAACACTCTTCTTCAAGTGCTGGTCATTGTCACGTCATGTCAAGGTCCAGGCTTCAGTAACAAAATGTAAATTGCTATACTGTATATCATGCCAAATTTGGAGTATGGTATTTGGAGAAAATGAAAAACTGTAGTTGGTAGTGGGATTGGTCCTCCAATGTATAAAAAATGCCAAAGAGTGGGGACGTAGATGCATAAATAGACTTTTTTTTGAAAAATGCAAATGCTCAAAGTTTCAATAATCCACCCTTTGGGTGGGGAAAACCATATGTTCTAAACATAGAATCAAGTATGGCGCTATCATTGGAAATTGTAGTAGATAATGTGTGTACAATTCAATGTGTATAAATTAAACGCGTTTCACTTTTATTGTACGGCTACCTCAGTGATAGAGATGCCCTGATGTACATGTAACAAATACATGTGCATGTACATTCAAAAATACATACATTGCATCACATAACGTATTTTGTAAAATTAGTAAAGGATTCACATTTTCCATCGCATCCATTCCCTATTTTCAAAAAACTACTGCTAAACTGGCATAACCGGCACTATCCATCAGTTCGAGACTGCAAAAAAAATGCCAACTTTTTTTCTAATTGTTTTTTTGGGCGCTAAATGGCCCAGTTTAAGTGCTAATGCCCTTTTAAATGCATTTTGAGGGGTTTCAGGGTTTTAAGGGTCATTTAAACCCTTGGATTTGGGGACTCCCGATTAACTGGCAACTATAGTTATCCGGCATTAGGGAGTCCCCATAGGTGCCGGATAACGGGGAGTTTGTATATAAATAAAAAGAAAATAACATTACCAATACAGATAAAATAAGACTAAAAACGCAACAAAATGTTGCAATCTAAAAATGTAATTCTAAGCCGTACTAGGGGCTATATACAATAATCGACCAAATGGTTGATCCAAAAACGTCATACTATCTGTGGGTATATTAATATGGGGTGACTTATGACTGTCTGTCTGTACCCCTTATGTTGGTGTACAGCCATTGCAATAGAAGTCTTACTGTTCAAGGTAACCATTCATGTGGACACTGATTAGTTTGTGAATTTATGACTAATATCAGAGAAGTACGGAATTGTATGGGCAAGATTATAAAGCTATATGGCTTTTTCACCTGCAATAGTGAAGGTGTCATATACTGTATAGAGTGTACATGTCATCTCAAATATGTAGGTATGACTACCAGAAAAATATGTAGTCGTCTGGGAAAACATCTATGTAATATTAGAAATAGGCAATCTGATTTAGATAAAGGCAAAGTATTGATCTCTGTGGCAAGGCATTTTCATGCTAAGCATAAATCCAAGCCCAAACTAAAATGTTGGGTTCTTGAAATTTTTTTAATTGGGATCAGAGGGGGTAATATCAATACCGAATTACTCAGAGCCGAGACTAGATGGATTGTACTTCTAGATACTGTTATGCCCCAGGGGTTAAATGAAAGCTGCAACTTTTCCATGTTTTTATAAAGATATGGTTAATAACAATTCCACATATCTCCATATTATAATTAATACTAGCCACTTGCCCATTAAAAATGACGGCAATAAAATTGTAATGCTGGCAATGTTGTTTGCCACCCAATGTGAGCACCTTCAGCGCTCACCGCAAGCCTCTCCCCCTGTCTACTTCCTCCCTTGTGTCTCCTTTCCCCCCTTCTCTCCCTCCATTGTGTCTCTTTTCCCCCTCTCCCTCCCCTGTGTCTCTTTTCCCCCTCTCCCTCCCCTGTGTCTGTCCCCCCCTCTCCCTTGTGTCTGTTCCCCCCTCTCCCTCCCCTTTCTTTTTCCCCCTCTACTCCATCTGTGTCTGTTTGCCCTGCTCTCACTCCCCTGTGTCTGTTTCCCCCTCTCCGTCCCCTGTGTCTCTTCCCCCCTCTCCCTCCCCTGTGTCTGTTTCCCCCTCTCCCTCCCCTGTGTCTGTTCCTCCCATCTCCCTCCCCTGGGTCATTTTCACCCTCTACTCTCTCTGTGTCTATTTAGCCTGGTCTCCCTCCCTTGTGTCTCTTCCCCCCTCTCCTGTGTATCTTCCCTCCCGCTCTCCCTCCTCTGTGTCTCTCCCCCCCTCCCCTGTGTCTGTTTCCCCCCTCTCCCTTCCCTGTGTCTGTTCCCCCCCTCTCCCTCCCCTGTGTCTCCCCCACCTTTCCCTGTGTCTCTTACCCCCTCCACTGTGTCTCTTCCCCCCCACTGTGTCTCTCCCCCCCCCGTGTCTCTTTTCCCTCTGTGTCTCTTCCCCAGTCCCCCCCTATGTCTGTTTCCCTCCCCCTATTCCGCTTTTCATCCTCCTCTCTCCCCCCTCTCTAATTAACCCCCCCTCCCCTCACTTACCTTCATCAGCTGCTCCTGCTGCTGTCCATTGCGTCTTCCGGCTGTATCGAGACCCGGCTGTTGCTAATGACGTGACACGCATGTGACGTCACGTCATTAGGATATGCAGTGTCCCGACACACAAGACGAAATGGAGAGCAGTGCGATGAAGTTAAGTGAGGTGGGGGGTTAATTGGAGAGGGGGAAACGAGGAGGGAGGAGGAGGATGAGGGGAGGGAAGGAGGATGAGGGGAGGGAGGATGAGGTGAGGAAGGGAGGAGGAGGATGAGGGGAAGGAGGATGAGGGGGAGGAGACACTGGGGGTGATGCCCCTCTCCCTTCACCTTCATCAGCTGCTCCTTCTGTTCTCCATTATGTCTTCCTGCTGCGTCCACCCGGCATATGCTAATGACGTGATGCGCATGTGACGTCACGTCATTAGCATATGCCGGGTCCCGACACAGCCGGAAGACGCAATGGAGAGCAGAAGGAGCAGCTGATCAAGGTAAGCGAGGGGGGGGGGGGGGTAATTGTAGAGGAGGAAAGGGATGAGGAGCAGGATGAGGGGAAGGATGGAGGAGACACTTTGGGGGTTGGTTTAATTGTGTAAAGCGTCATTTTAGATTGGTAATGTTATTAGCTGCAAGTTATGGTTGTAAAATTGCATCGTTTGTCTATGTCCTACGCGGTTCGCAAGCATTTTCCATCCTTGGTAATAGTGTATTTTGTACCTCGTATGTTCCTGTGTGAAAATGGTATGCGCTTGGCGGTTATTTGGGCGGTCCGAGGTCGTGTAGCCTCGTTTTCATTTTTTTGGGCACAGATTTTTTTTCTCGCTTAGGCGATTTTCGAGTGCCAAAACTCAGCGAAATCGACTTAAATTCACTTTCCACCTCACTTGCAGACGTCCTGGCTGTTCCCATGTGCTGTGTATAATGTTTTTGTTGTATTTTCTTTTGTTTGGCCATTAACTTCGTATTTTTCCTATCTCTTTTTTTTTCTAAGTCCCACTCTTCAAGTCACATTTATACTCACTTTATATTTTATTGGTGTATTAATTGAATCACTTTATGTTTTCCTTATTTTACTGTATTATATGGTTTAAGGGCATTTAAGAGATTATAGACACATTTGAAAATATAAACCATCTGGATTAGAAGTGTATTAATTTTTGGTTGTCACATTTTGAATATATGTGATTTTTCAGTCATATATATTCAATTTACTTACATCACATTGTTTATTTTATTTTATTGTACCACATAAATCATGGACAAATATAAGTCTTCAATCACAGAGATACATTAGATGAACTTATTTTCTTACTGCATATGGCTCTTTTTTTGCCCTTCTTTCTTTATCTTCCGTAACACTGTGACTCATTGGACCTGAAAAAGAAAAGACAGGTTACTAAGGAGTTACATTTCCTATTGGACTTACCTGTTATAAGGACATTCCTCCTGTGTCCCTCTGCAGCCTCCATTGAAGCTTCTCCGCGAAACCGGCGCGTCAGGCTCCCGTGTGGTTCCTCCTGATGATGTAGTTCAGCGGGACCACAGCAGATTACAGTGTTTGAATATGGTCTTTGTTAATTACCTTTATTACATGTACTAGCGAATTGCCCATCAAAAAATTACAGCAATAAAATTGTAAGCCAGGCAATGCTGTTTAACACACAATGTGAGGCTTTTGTTTCGCTGAGCACCTTCGGCGCTCATCACAAGCCCAGCGAAAAGCGCCTTTATGCGCTAATCGCGTGGCTTGAGAAGAGCGACCTTGGCGCTCATTGCGTACCTTTCCTCCCTCCTACTGTACGGGCCACTCATTGCAGGGTTAATTAACCTGCAAGTTTTGTGCTTGGGAATGCCATGTGTCTTTTTTCTGCATCTCCCCCCTGTCCCTTCCCTGTGTGTTTCTCGTGTCTGCTGAATGTTTGTATGGCGCGCGCTGACTGGCGTTGGTTTTATTTTCAAAGTCCTGTGTGCCTGGCGTTGTACTGTTTTTGGTGTTGTGTATTTTCTAAGTCCGGTGTTTTTGGTGTTGTGTATTTTCTAAGTCCTGCTTGCCTGGTGTTGTTGGTGTGTGTTACTGTCTTTGCCGTTGTGTATTTTCGAAGTCCTGCATGCCTGGCTTTGCTCAGCCTCGTTTTCATCCAGTTTCAGAATTTTTGCGTTTTTCATCCGCATTTTTTTTTCTCGCTTAGCCGATTTTGGAGTGACGAAACACAGCAAATTCAGCTCAAATTCGTTTGCAACCTCACACCCAGGCGTCCTGGCTCTCCTCCTGTGCTGTGTGTGAGTGTGTTTAATAATTTTTTTATTATTTTTCTTGTTTTTTGTGTTTTTCGATTTTGGACATTACATTCATCTTTTTCTGACGTTGTATTTCTTTTGCTCCCGAGATTCCGAGCTCGGAATTTTTTCTCTAAGTCCCGCGTTCCTCAACCGCTTGCAGCCTAAGTCCAGCATGCCTCAACTGCTCGCTTTGTGCGGCTTGCAGGAGCGCCTTTGGCACTCATTTTAGCCTAAGTCCTGCGTGCTTCAATGCCTCAACTTCTCGCCTCGCTTTGTGCAGCTCGCGGGCAATGAGCGTCTTTGGCGCTTATTGCCAAGGTCCTCCGAGCTCGGAAGGCTTCAATGCCTCAACGGCTCGCCTCGACAAATCGCAGTTTGACAATTGTAATATGTGATGCTTGATAAATATACTGCTGTTTTTGTCTATGCCTATACACTATCTGCATATATGTCTATTATTATTATTACTAGCGACTTGCCCGTCAAAAATGACGGCAATAAAATTTGAAGCCTGGCAATACTGTTTGCCACACAATGGGAGCCTCTCCCCCTTTACTTTACTGGCCTTTTGGCTCTCATCACGGGCCTCGCAATTAGTGCCTTTTGCGCTCATCACGGCCTGGCAATGAGTGCCTTTGGTGCTCATCACGGGCCTTGCAATGAGCGCCTTTGCCGCTCATTGCAAATCTTTCCCCCCTCCTCTCCCTCCCTTGTTTGTCCTTTCCCCCCTCTGGGTTTTTACCCAGTCTCCCTCCCCTGTGTCTCTTCACCTGACCCCTGTGCCTATTTCCCCCCTGTCCCTCCACCCTCATGTCACTCCCCCCTCTCCCTCCCTTGTGTGTCCCCCCTCCTCCCCCACCCCTGTGTCTCTTCACCACCCCTGTGTCTCTCCCCCTCCTCTGTGTCTCTGCCTTCCTCTCCCACCACTGTGTGTCTCCCCCCTCCCCTGTGTCTCATCCCCCCTCCTCTCACTCCCCTGTGTCTCCCCCCCCTCTGTGTCGCTCCCCCCCCTCTCACTCCCGTGTCTCTTCCCCTCCTCTCACTCGCCTGTGTCTCTCCACCCCTCCTCACTTTCCCCTGTGTCTCCCCCCCCCTCCTCTGACTCCCCTGCGTCTCTCCCCCACTCCTCTGACTCCCCTGTGTCTCTCCCTCCTCCTAAACCTCCTATGTGTCTCTCCCCCTCCTCTCCCTACCCTGTGTCTCTGCCCCCTCCTTTCCCTCCTTTGCGTGTCCCCCTTTCCTCTGTGTTTCCCCCCTCTCCCTCCCCTATGTCTCTCCCCCCTCCTCCCTCATGTCTCTCCCCCCTCCGCCCCTGTGTCTCTCCCCCCTCCTCTGTGTCTATTCCCCCCTTCTCTCACTCCCACGTGTCTCTTCCCTCTCCTCTCACTCCCCTGTATCTCCCCCCTCCTCTCTTCCCCTGTGTCTCTCCCTCCTCCTCTGACTCCCCTGTGTCTCTCCCCCACTCCTCTAACTCCCCTGTGTATCTCCCCCTCCTCTCCCTCCCATGTGTCTCTCCCCCCTCCTCTCCCTCCCCTGTGTCTCTCCCCATCCTCTCCCTCCTCTGTGTGTCCCCCTTTCCTCTGTGTTTCCCCTCCTCTCCCTCCCCTGTGTCTCTCCCCCCTCCTCCCTTGTGTCTCTCCCCCCTCCTCCCTCATGTCTCTCCCCCCTCCGCCCCTGTGTCTCTCCCCCCTCCTCTGTGTCTATTCCCCCCTTCTCTCACTCCCATGTGTCTCTTCCCTCTCCTCTCACTCCCCTGTATCTCCCCCTCCTCTCTTCCCCTGTGTCTCTCCCTCCTCCTCTGACTCCCCTGTGTCTCTCCCCCACTCCTCTAACTCCCCTGTGTATCTCCCCCTCCTCTCCCTCCCATGTGTCTCTCCCCCCTCCTCTCCCTCCCCTGTGTCTCTCCCCATCCTCTCCCTCCTCTGTGTGTCCCCCTTTCCTCTGTGTTTCCCCTCCTCTCCCTCCCCTGTGTCTCTCCCCCCTCCTCCCTTGTGTCTCTCCCCCCTCCTCCCCTGTGTCTCTCCCTCCTCTGTGTCTCTTCCCCCTCCTCTCACTCCAAATGTCTCTCCCCCTCCTCTCACTCCCCTGTGTCTCTCCCCCCTCCTCTCTTTCCCCTGTATCTCTCCCCCCCTCCTCTGACTCCCCTGTGTCTCTCCCCCACTCCTCTGACTCCCCTGTGTCTCTTTCCCCCTTCCTCACTGCCATGTGTCTCCTACCCCTCCTCTCACTCCCCTGTCTCTCCCCCTCCTCTTTTTCCCCTGTCTCTCCCCCCTCCTCTCACTCCCCTGTGTCTCTCCCCCCTCAACTCTTTCCCCTGTGTCTCTCCCTCCTCCTATGATTCCCCTGTGTCTTTCTCCCACTCCTCTGACTCCCCTATGTCTCTCCCCCCTCCTCTCCCTCCCATGTGTCTCTCCCCCCTCCCTACCCTATGTCTCTCCCCCCTCCTCTCCCTCCTCTGCGTGTCCACCTTTCCTCTTTGTTTCCTCTCCTCTCCCTCCCCTGTGTCTCCCCCCCCTCCTCCCTTGTGTCTCTCCCCCCCTCCTCCCCTGTGTCTCTTCCCCCTCCTACCCTGTGTCTGTTCTCCCATCGTCTCACACCTCTGTCTTCCTCCCTTTAACGCAATTGCCCCCGGGCAATGCGCAATGCACATGTGCGCACACCAGCGTGGAATGCTCATGCGCACGCCCGCGGCATGCACTGCACATGTGCTCCTGGTGCGCACCCTAGCGTGCACTGTGCATACGTGGCCACGGTGCTCATTGTGAATACACACGTCTGCTGCTCTCATTGCGCATGCGCAGGAGTTGCACGTATCGTAGTTGTCAAACTGCGATTTGTCGCAAGCGTGACGACGAATCGCAGTTTGACAACTATTATATGTGATAGTTTATTTATAACGCGCCGACATATTCCGTAGCGATGTACATAAATTAGGTTCAGACAGTGATAAATACAGATTAACATGTCTAGCTACATATTTCCTGACAAATACTGTTTGTATGCAAATGAATAAATAATAGCATATGATATGTTTCCTTGGGATTGTTATATATTTGTATGTGCTGGTGTGTACTGCCATTAGTATACAGTATCTAGCTTCTATGGGCTGTTATATCTATTATTGGGAAGTATATGGGACATATTGCATGAGAGGTATTTCTTAATTTACTGTTTGCATTTTTTGGATCCATGATTTTTGGCATCATATTATGTCTTTTTTAGATCAGTATAGTTAGGACCTTGTTGTACTAGTCAGCGGGCAAGTAGTGAGTCCAAGTCCAAACTCCACTACAAAATGTAGGTTATGTAACGGAGTTGGAACACGAATCCAATATCTCCGCTGGTATACGGTAAAATACCCAAGAGGCACTACAGTTTCACCATTCCCAACCTCCCATATTGGACGACACTCAATTGGAAGTCAAATGAATACTGACTTTATTTTGTTATATGCAGAAATATATATACACATCTCTTTGGCCACAGGTAATACACATGCCCATATTTGGCCACAATACACATAGAGGGACAATAGGTGGGTCACACCTCCCTGAGGCTACCTGGCAACTTTGATACAATCAGACAATGATTAGATCATCCTTCTTTGTTCTTATGTCTGAGAATGAAAACACTTTATACAATAGACTTCCTTATCTTATGAGGAGTCTCTGTAATAGGATTATCTATTATGCCAAGGTCTGCAATAGTCTGGGCTAATATTCTGCAGAGCATAAACCAACATACATGCAGTATAATAGTAGGATCATATTTTAACCAAGAATTAAATAACCATAAAACAGGGTAAAACAGTGATGGGTTCCGTTACAGGTTATTTTTCCCAATTAAATCATATTTATCCCAGGATCATATACCGGTATCTCTCTAAGTTACTCATTTTCCCCTGTGTCTCTCCCCCCTCCTCTGACTCCCCTGTGTCTCTCCCCCACTCCTCTGACTCCCCTGTGTCTCTCCCCCCACTCCTCTGACTCCCCTGTGTCTCTCCCTCCTCCTCAACCTCCTATGTGTCTCTCCCCCTCCTCTCCCTACCCTGTGTCTCTGCCCCCTCCTTTCCCTCCTTTGCGTGTCCCCCTTTCCTCTGTGTTTCCCCCCTCTCCCTCCCCTATGTCTCTCCCCCCTCCCTCCCTCATGTCTCTCCCCCCTCCGCCCCTGTGTCTCTCCCCCCCTCCTCTGTGTCTATTCCCCCCTCCTCTCACTCCCATGTGTCTCTTCCCTCTCCTATCACTCCCCTGTATCTCCCCTTCCTCTCTTCCCCTGTGTCTCTCCCTCCTCCTCTGACTCCCCTGTGTCTCTCCCCCCACTCCTCTAACTCCCCTGTGTATCTCCCCCTCCTCTCCCTCCCATGTGTCTCTCCCCCCTCCTCTCCCTCTCCTGTGTCTCTCCCCATCCTCTCCCTCCTCTGCGTGTCCCCCTTTCCTCTGTGTTTCCCCTCCTCTCCCTCCCCTGTGTCTCTCCCCCCTCCTCCCTTGTGTCTCTCCCCCCTCCTCCCCTGTGTCTCTCCCTCCTCTGTGTCTCTTCCCCCTCCTCTCACTCCAAGTGTCTCTTCCCCCTCCTCTCACTCCCCTGTCTCACCCCCTCCTCTCTTTCCCCTATGTCTCTCCCCCTCCTCTCACTCCCCTGTGTCTCTCCCCCCTCCTCTCTTTCCCCTGTATCTCTCCCCACTCCTCTGACTTCCCTGTGTCTCTCCCCCACTCCTCTGACTCCCCTGTGTCTCTTCCCCCCTTCCTCACTGCCATGTTTCTCTCCCCCCCTCCTCTCACTCCCCTGTCTCTCCCCCTCCTCTCTTTCCCCTGTGTCTCTCCCTCCTCCTATGATTCCCGTGATTCTCCCCCACTCCTCTGACTCCCCTGTGTCTCTCCCCCTCCTCTCCCTCCCATGTGTCTCTCCTCCCTCCCTACCCTGTGTCTCTCCCCCCTCCTCTCCCTCCTCTGCATGTCCCCCTTTCCTCTGTGTTTCCTCTCCTCTCCCTCCCCTGTGTCTCCCCCCTCCTCCCTTGTGTCTCTCCCCCCTCCTCCCCTGTGTATCTTGCCCCTCCTACCCTGTGTCTGTTCCCCCATCGTCTCACACCTCTGTCTTCCTCCGTTCAACACAAATGCCCCCGGGCAATGCGCAATGCGCATGTGCGCACACCAGCGTGCAATGCTCATGCGCACGCCCGCGGCATGCATTGCACATGCGCTCCCGGTGCGCACCCCAGCGTGCACTGTGCATGCAGGGCCACGGGCGCCCATTGTGCATGCGCTCACGACGCGCATTATGAATGCGCACGTCTGCTGCTCTCATTGTGCATGCGCGGGAGTTGCGCATATCATAGTTGTCAAACTGCGATTTGTCTCAAGCGTGACGACGGATCGCAGTTTGACAACTATTATATGTGATAGTTTATTTATAACGTGCCGACATATTCCGTAGCGCTGTACATAAATTAGGTTCAAACAGTGATAAATACAGATTAACATGTCTAGCTACATATTTCCTGACAAATACTGTTTGTATGCAGATGAATAAATAGTAGCATATGATATGTTTCCTTGGGATTGTTATATATTTGTACGTGCTGGTATGTACTGCCATTACAGTATCTAGCTTCTATGGGCTGTTATATCTATTATTGGGAAGTATATGGGACCTATTGCATGAGAGGTACTTCTTCATTTACTGTTTGCATTTTTTGGTCAGATTTTGTTATATGTGTATATATATATTTTGTTATATGTGAATATATATATTTTTTTTCTTTCTTTGTAATAAAGATTTGTTTTAACAGATGTTTTTTTCAGCCCTGGATTAATGGCCTAGAACTTATTCATATTGACCTGTATATATACCATGGTTTCTTTTTGTGTGCTTTTCTCTTTAATACCAATATAGATAATACATTACCATGGTATTTTTCCATCCCAGTAATTCATAATTGTTTGATCCTTTTTTCTTGGACTTGGAACATATTCTTCGTGGGAATTAGGGGACAGGTCCCATATGGGAACTCACTTTTTTGATTTATTTAGTGATAATATTTACAGCACTCGCACGTCATTTACTTTGAGTTGGCATGCACAGCAGTGCAAAGGGGTGTGGAAGGATACTGGATTATAATATACAGTGGAACCTGTGTATTCATCATTCCATACGAATTAACTAAAATTTGAATATTGTAGATACTATGTTTTTTATGATCCCATTTTAACCAATAATCGGAGGATCGCGATATATTCGAGTTCTTATTGTTGAAGGAAGTTTATAGTTTTCCCACCAATGTAGGAACAAATGGCTCCTCACTGTCATGTCTTAATTAGAGTGCATCCTGCAGGAGATGATGAATATAGAGGTTCTCACTCTGTATAATATATCTGCATAAAATCAAATAGTCCCTGTATGGTTCTGCCCTCTGCAGCGTATGCAGACACAAAGGGCCTCATTCAATTGCAATTTGGCCAATTGAATAGGGCTCTAAATAAGCACATAACATATTTTTTTAAATAAGTTTTTAGTTAGTAAGCATCTATCTAAAAGCAAGGTTTTCACTAACTAAAAACTTATTTAAAAACAATATGCTATGTACTTATTTAGACCCCTATTCAATTGACCAAATCGCAATTGAATGAGGGCCAAACTCTGTAGGGCAGTATGTGCATTGTAGTATCCTAACCTATCAGGGATCACGTCTCAGCAGCATGTTGCTGATTGGTTAGCATGAGACGCAGCACAACAAGTACTACAGAGTCTGTGTCTGCATACGCTGCAGAGGGCAGACCCATACAGTGACTATTTGTTTGATTTTAAGCATAAGCACAGAGTTTATAAACGCTACTTAATAAAATAAATCACATAAAACTCATTGCAGGATATAAACCATGAGAGAGATATGAGCGGTTATTGTTCAGGTCAAATGTTAGAGGATGAGGGAAGCTGTTGGCTTCCTTATGGGGCAATGTAAGGAGGAATTTAGAAAATATTAACACAAGTTCCTCTTATTATAAAAAATTTGCTGTAGAAGTACAAATATCCGTATAAATGTTTTATCACTTGACATTTCTTGATATGACCTCCGTCTGTCAGGTGATGTGAGCTGCTGAAGAACATGGAACATACATGCAACTGTCACAGCTTACAACTTAAAATTTGATTGCATCTTGAGCTAGGTCTTGAACTTTTGACCCAATCAGCTCACAGAGCTCAGTGTCCGTGACAACATCAATGTGGGATCTTTCCTTTAGTTGCAGCAAGATGCCGATATGTTAGAGAAGTTGCCTTAGAAGGTTACCCTAACCTAACAGTTTACCTAATGCTATGATATCGGCAGCACGATCTAGTGATTGGCCGCCGCCATTGCTGCTGGCGGTTTGGTGGCGAATTTCAAAAAGGAAAGGACCAGCTTCTGTTCTCGACAAAATGGAGGTGTAACTGGAAAAGTAACGCTCTATAACTTGCAGATAGTTAATCCTGTATAAGAGTGATAATTATGATAAAATAAGCTTATTTTTAGGTGGAATTTGCCCTCTATATGGATGTTTTCCTTTAGTATACTGATTTATCTAATGTTTAGTTGCTTTGATTAGGTAGGAAAAAGAGTTAATTAGCTTCTATGGAAGGAAATAAAACACACAAATCATCCACCATTATTCCTTTTATTTTGTGTGTGTGTGTGTATATTATATATATATCTTTATTTGTATTTTTATATATATATATATATATATATATATATATATATATATAACCCTTTCACACTCCTGCTTCGTCTTTTATATTTCCCACAATGTTTTATTGAATTAATTCATTGCAAATAATTATGTCCACTCTTATTGCCACGCATAGTAAGCGCACAATGATGATGATATACTTAGCGTCTCACCTTGAAACGCAGGGCGGGGCGAACCTTATTCGTGACGTCACTGCATTCAACTCTCGCGACTTCTGGGTGTATAAAAGCAGCCCGCGCACTGCTCTCATTCTCTGTCGCTGCTGATCCTTGGCTCATTGCTAATGGGTCTCCTTGGAGTAGTCCGGCTGCTGCCTGGGAGCTGAGCATCAACGGGTCATTTATGGACTGACTAAAACTGGCTTCACTTGCTCCTTTAATGATGTGACCCGGTCGGGCTCCCCCGCCTCTCCTATTGGTTTGTTCCGGTGAGCATCTCTCTAGTTCTCTTTCCTTCCCTGCATTCTCTGCGCGCAATGATGAATTTATTGAACTTGCTGTGAAATCCTGAATTAGTTTTGTGGATAAACCTTGGAGAGCTGAGCGCGTGAAATGAGGGGGCCTGGGCTGGTATACAGGATGGTGCAGATATGTATATTTATATAAATGTCATTGTCTTACAGGCCTCGGGATGGCGGCTCTGCACGGTGAGGGCCTCGGGATGGCGGCTCTGCACGGTGAGGGCCTCGGGATGGCGGCTCTGCACGGTGAGGGCCTCGGGATGGCGGCTCTGCACGGTGAGGGCCTCGGGATGGCGGCTCTGCACGGTGAGGGCCTCGGGATGGCGGCTCTGCACGGTGAGGAATGGATGGGAGGTTGTGTTTATCTAGTTCCTATAACTGCCTTTGCATCCTGAATTAAGATGCATCTGAGAGGAGAATCAGTTTTATTTGGAAACTTTTTTTATTGCATAAAAATAGCCAAATAAACAGACTTACCCTGATATTTGCGGAGTTATTTAGTTAGTAAACACCCGGATATCGGTTAAAACTATCATAAAATTCATAGTCTTTGGCCTGTTGCAGGCAGTTTCAATCTGATGGCAGCTTGTGCAGGAAGGAATCATGGGAGGTGTAGTCCTCTGTACAGAGAGAGGAGTCAGACCACGTGCTTCTGGCTTGACAACTAGTATAGGGTTGCAATACATATTGTTTATATTTGTAGATACACTGCCTATGTAAGCTGCTGTGGGAGAACAAGTTTTACTTGTACATAAAATAAATCTGTGTACTGAATGTGTTAATTGTTTTTCTCCACTACGTGAAGTAATGGTAAACTGAAACATGAAAGGTGTTTGTTTTTCCTAGTAATGAAATACTCAATCTGCTTAGAACATGCAACAACACTTTTGTAAGATTTTATGCAGAAAAAAACCTAATCGGTGGCAATATTCTGTAATACTATGTCACGTATTGGCTAATTTGTAGATATATTACATTTAGAAACCTCTCATATACCTTGAGGTAGGAGTCCTGTAGCTGAATAAAATGTCGCCCTTATGATCTGCTTGGCCAGTCACATCTTCCTATGATTATAACTTTGTCCAGTTCTGCTACTGAATGAGCAGTGGTGATACCTGACCTCGCTGAGGAAGATGCTGCTTTGCAGGATAGACTTTAATCCATATTATGTGAATTAATTACATTTCTCATATTCAAATGATCACTGATCTTATTGACCTTTTTTATAATTTATAGGAGATTCTGAAGATGCTAACTGATCTGAATCTGTGATCACAGGAGCCGCTCTGTCAACTGCCCAGCTCAAGGTGAGACCCCAGCCCTGCTTCTGTTTCCTTTCATGCTAGAAATGTAAAATTCTAGTATAACAGCTTTTATCTAACAAAGAGTGATTGTGCTAAAGTCCCAATCTAATATGTAAGAGTACAATGTGAACAGTTGGCACCCTGTGCTCAGGCTTCCCTTGGCCTCTGACATTACACTAAACTACCTCCTGTAAATAGCCAAACCCGTGGTACAATATGAACATCTTCTAGTGATGATATTTCTGTCCAGTTCTGCTACTGAATGACCAGTGGTGATACCTTGACTTGCTGAGGAAGATGCTGCACACGGTTACTCTGCAGGATGAAGTCTAACCAATCTAGCTTATATCTTGTCTAGTGAATAGTTAATTAAATGGTATCATATTGTGTTCAAATCTCTTACCAAATGTATATTTGTTTAATCCTTTACAGAATGGGACCGAAGATGTGACGGGTCACACAATGACCAGAACCATTGTTAAACTGCACAGTTCATGGTGAGAATCCTAAATGTCTTCCTTTGCCCAGAACAATTGCATTAAATAGCTATGTATTTATAATCTAAATTGTGGTGCAATATGAATGTCTTATCATGATGATATTTCTGTCCAGTTCTGCTACTGAAGTTAAGCGATGACACTTGTCAGTCTGAATAAGACAATCTGTTTGCTACCAAATTTATTGTATGGTTAAATATATAAACTCGTATTTCCTCTAACTACTGGTCTCTTCTACAGGTTCTGCAGCTGCTATCTGAAGTTGCCTTAAACCAAAGTCTACAAGAAATCAATGTAAATAAAGATTTTATATCTGAACTTCTTGTCTGTGGTTTGTATTTCTGATTATCTGGTATTTGCATGTGGAATTGATTACTCTGACACTGGTCAGTCATTGTTTCTTGCACTTTAGAGTGCCTCCATTGCTCTTACTTTGGCTCTGGGGTCTCATTCAAGTGCTAGAGTAATGTCCCTTCTTGCAGAAAGGCCAGGATCTCTTGTGACCTGCCCCTTCCGATAGCTGGGTACAACTAAAAAAAAATAAAGAATGGTGGACTCCTAGTTTGTACTTTAAGACATGGAAAGCTGGTCCTTGGGCTGCCCACTCACACAATGGATTTTATGTCTGAAGTCTGCTTGGTTTACCTTCAGAGCTTTCATTCATTGTCTGCTTCAGCAGATCATTTAAGGTAGGTGGCTCTGGTTTCTAGTATTTCCTTCATGGCTAAAATGTTGCACAAAGCTATGCACAGTCTCTATTTGTGCTAGTCCCAAAATAAATCCTGCATGAGCTGGCACACATTTGCTGGGGTTGTCTGAAGCTCTATGGTCACTCACTGAAGACTTACAAAGATGTTGTTGATACAATTTAGAACTGCAGGTAAACCCTTGAGTAGTTTCCATATGCCTCTAATTACTCCTAGCTCTTAATATTGCCTCAGCTTGTTAAGACACAAGCTGAGGCAATATTAAGAGCTAGGAGGTCTGCAGATTCTAGGCCATTCTGTGTAGACTTTTTAAAAAAAAAATATATATTACATGCTGCAGTCTGTAATATCATTCTTCAGGGCATGAGCTTCTTTAAAGCACTCAAGGGTGGGTGGGGGGGGGGGCCGACTTAAGGAGCAGCAGAAAAAACAATCTATGCACTGTACTAGACTTTCTCTTTTATAGTGAATTATTGCACAGACTGGCATACTTCTGGTGTGATCATCTGGATAATAACTAGCTGTTTTGTTTTTCTGCCAAGGTTATCACAGCTATATCCCCAGGCCCACTCTTATAAGCTGTACAATCTATGGTGACTTAAATATTCTTTGCATGTGCGTTTTTTTTTTTATAGCAACTGTCTTCATTTTTTAAACTCATTTTGTGATTAAAATAAAAATATCAACAAACTTTGTTGTCCTTGATTTTTATTTGGAATAACCTTTTAAATGGTAAACTATTGCTGTAAATCAGTGAGAATACTTGCAGTCTGCTGGGACCTATAAATCTAAATATTTTCCTGTCATGGAGGGTTAGTTGGTACAAAGGATAGCAGTAGAACAAGGGATTGTATTAAACTAGATATCATAATTTTTTTTTTTTTTTTCCTCAAAATAATTTAAGTGTACTTTGCGACAATGACAAAGTAAATCCTATTTGAGTGCAAACCTTAGTATGGTATCACTGGCTGAAAAAGGCAAGACCTTTGAATGTAATGCTTTTGTGCTCAGATCAAATCTCTGGTGCCAAAATATATACGGTGTATGACTATCTTTAAGTCCCAAATAGGGGGATCATCTTGTACATGGAATGTTGCAGTTACATACCATGGTCTGGTACTGTAATGCTGCATTGGGCCACTTTAAAAATGATCACAGTATTGTAAATTCAATGGTTTCATTTAGATTGCATTACACTGCAAATGGGCAAGGTGTATTTTATAACTTTTGTTTTATTTTAATGTGTTACACTCATGATTTTCACAGATTTCCATTCCAGCTTAATCTTTGTGATCCCTGTGTAAACCAGAAAAAATGAGTGCACATAACGAGAGTAATAAGGGATCTGATCACAGGGACATTAAGCTTGAATGAAAGTGCACTTAAAGGGATATCTAAGTTTGCTAGATTAATACTCTGTAGGCAAAAAGCAGCCTATATGTATGCAGTACATCTTAAAACTCTTATCACCAGGGGGTGTATACACAACTTCCTGATCTCCACCCAATCAGAATCCAGGGAGCAATATTAACCCACTATTTACCTGCTCCTTGCTTGGTCAGTCAATAGTAGATCAGTGTTGTCAGCCTCCCAGTCATTTCTGTGATATGACTTCCTGTGTGCTGTTGCCATAGCAACTAGTAGTGCTATGTCTCAAATCTTTCATCTAACCGCATTTACCAAAACAAGCTACATAGGGGGTATTAGTTTAAAATTAAGGTTATCAGAAATTACAATAGATTTTGCTTACTTCAAGCTAAGTGTTTAAATGTTTGTTTTTGGATATATTTTTTTTCATATGCTATTAATTCTCTATCAGATGCATTCATAATCCAGGAAACTTACATATCCCTTTTAATTGTGTAACCCAAAAGTTATAAAATACACATTTGCATATTTATGTCTTAATTTAAGACAACCCACCTATTTATTTTTTTTTACACAGAAACATATGGTAATTTCCATGCTCTTTGATAAAAGCTGTTCTAGTTTTGGGATGTGAAATAAATGTCTCTGAAGGGAGTAACCATGCTTCTATAAAAGGTTCCTGTATTACAAAAAAAACTCTTGCTTTTTAAATGCATATTTTTATAGATTTCTAAAAAAAAATTATATGGGGAAAAGGGTTTATGCTATCAATAAATCCCATTCAATTCAGACACAATGGGCTGGTTCTCACCTCTGTCCTGATACATTACAGGAAACAAAGTAAGTGAAGCTGATGGAGGTCTGGGTTGTAACTTGTGTGTATTATAATGTGATTGGGTAAGAAATCCATCACTTGGATATCCAGAAAACTTTCACACTTCAACTCAAGATAAACTAATTGCTGCTTACACTTTGCTTTCAATTCCGTTGTAAAATCTTTTAAAGCATACCATTAATTTAATCCCTCTTGAGAACGTACAGCGCCCAGCAAAAGTGTTTAAGGAAATCAAATAAATTTAGTAAAATGTTGACCAGGTATATTTTATACAATGGATGGAGAGCTCTTAATCCAACAAAGCAAGATTATACTTTTTTTTTTTGACTTTGCACAGTCCAGGAGAATCACAATTCTTGCCCTGTCACTCGATGCCGAGAAGGCCTTCAACGGTAAATTGGGGCTACCTGGATTGTGTTTAGGAGCAATTTGGGTTTGGTCTATTTGGTTCACATTTTGTTAAAGCTTTATACAGTGTAACTGCCTTTGTATCAGGCCTGGGTTTTAGTTCTAATAAATTTAAGGTGAGCAATGGTACGAGACAGCGCTGCCCTCTCTCGGCATTGATATTTGTCCTCTTAATAGAGCCTTTTGCCGCGTTAGAATATAGAGGGCGTACAAATGAATACGATGGAGATTAAAATCACTATGTTCGAAGATGATGTTGTCCTGACACTTGCAGAACCTGCTAAATCCTTGGAATACCACTTTTTAAAGTTGTTGAGGATTTTTGTTATATTTCCTATAAACTTAATTTGGTTAAAACAGAAGTTATGTCGTTGAATCTAGATCCAAAAATAAAAAATCAGCTCAAAGAGAAATATCCTTTCAAGTGGCAGCAAATTGTATTTTCACACCTGGGTATCTGTTTTACACCAGTATTGACAAAAATAGTGGAATTTTGGTAAATTACAGAAACATATCTTTTCTTTATTGGAAGATGGGAAAGGCTACCTCTTTCATGGTTAGGTAGCATACAAACTATTAAAATGGTGGTTCTCTCAAAAATTACATATCTAATGAGGAATACACCCCTTCGAATTCCTAAGCATGTAGTCAATGAAGTTCAAAGGAGTATTGATCTCTTTGTGCGTAAAGGGAAAAAAATCCTGCATTGGAAAGACAATTATGAATAGGAATTATGCTAGAGGAGGCTTATATACTCCCAATTTGTGGGATTATTATGAAGCCTCAAATTTGTTGCATTTCCACCACCTGCAGAAATCAGACTCCCAACCATTATCTTGGGATATTGAAAGAGCTCTCATAAAGGGGGTAGAGATAAACAATTTCATCTGGCATAAAAGTCTAGACCCAAAGGTCAAGAAGAAGTTCCCTTTGGTGGTCAGGGGAATATTGATGGTTCGGGAGTGGTGCAGTTGGGAATGGAATTTAATGCCTTTTCCTTCCCAGATTGCACTGCTCTCCGCGGTATTGGGTAAGATCTCCCCAATTCATGATTTTAATTGGGAACAATGGAATGTGCGGCATCTGTCAGATCTGTATAAGAATGGTTCTCTTAGATCTTTTGAGGACATGTGCAAGACCATCAATATACCTAAGGAAAACTGGCTTAAATTTCATATGTTAAAAAATCTAATAAAAAAAATCAGAATATGCCTTGACCTTTACTAGAGATTTCACAGCCATTGAAACTCTGCTTGGATCAAGGAAAAATATGTCTATTTATTACAAATATATAAGAACAATGAAAGATGAGATCAAAACAAACACAATGTTAAAATGGTAAAGAGAACTAGATGATTGCTTTACGAAAAAAAGCTTGTTTAAAGCTTTCTCATTGACCAATAAATGGTTAAATTGTGCTTCTTACAAATCATTTTATTTTTTTAAAGATTTGCCAAAGGTGGTATATTGTTCCTATGAGTATGTATAAAATAGCTCCAGGAACCAATCCACCTCAATGCTGGAGAGGCTGTGATGAAAATGGGTCATATGGTGGTGGACATGTGAAAAGATCAAGGAAATCTGGGTCGAATCTTGTCCTCATATCTCAAGAATAACCACAGTGTATATACGACCAACTCCAGAATTGGTTCTATTTCACATGTTGCCATATTGGTTGAAATAGCAGCAAGTGGCCATAATAATTAATATTTTTATGTCGCTTAAATGGCATATAGTCAGGGAATGGAAAAGTGCAGGTATCCCCAAGTGGAAGAAGGTTGAAATAACTATTAAATGTAATAGGCAGCTAGAAATGGACTTTTGATATTCACAGTGCCTTGCAAAAGTATTCACCCCCCTTGGCATTTTTGTGTTTTGTTGCCTCACAACTTGGAATTAACATGGATTGTTTAAGGATTTACAGAACATGCCCACAACTTTGAAGATGTTTTTTTTTTTATTACGAAGCAAACAACAAATAGGACAAAATAACAGAAAAAGTCAATGTGTATAACTATTCACCCTCCTAAAGTCAATACTTTGTAGAGCCACCTTTTGCGGCAATCACAGCTCCAAGTCACTTTGGATAAGTCTCTATGAACTTGCCACATCTTACCACTGGGATTTTTGCCCATTCCTCCTTGCAAAACTGCAGCAGCTCCTTCAAGTTGGATGGTTTGCGCTTGTGAACAGCAATCTTTAAGTCTGACCACAGATTTTCTATTGGATTGTGGTCTGGGCATTGACTAGGCCATTCCAACACATTTACATGTTTCCCCTTAAACCATTCAAGTGTTGCTTTAGCAGTGTGTTTGGGGTCATTGTCCTGCTGGAAGGAGAACCTCCATACTAGCCTTAAATCACACACAGAGTGGTACAGGTTTTGCTCAAGAATATCCCTGTATTTAGCACCATCCATCTTTCCCTCAACTCTGACCAGTTTCCCAGTCCCGGCAGGGGATGGTGTTCGAGCCCGCAGTTTTAACGTTGCGTTAACAACAGATTTTGGCAAGGTCGCGCTGCTGAGAACTATAGATGTGATGTCTAAGGGGGTTCTGTTTAAACTTTATCGTATGAACTGTTTTATAACATTTAGTTACCCTGTTTTTATAAAGGAACTCTGTATGTAAAGGTAAAGTTTGCGTGTATGAGTAACTGATGATCCAGGGGTAGGGGTTATTACTGCTCAGGGTCACCTGCTATAGACTACAGGTTACTACCCACAAGGACCGTTTGGCTTCTTGGAAATCTCGGCACCAGCACCCTGATATCTGGCTTCTGTATCGGTCAGGGTCTCTCCATCAGGAATCCGTGCTTCCAGGAGTCCCAGTAACCTTCCTTTTTTTTTTTATAATTTGAAAAAATATACACGTACAAAAGCAAAAGACAGCAGAAAAAAACAGAATAAATAATTTACAGGGAAATAGTAAACATTACAAAATGTGAAAGAAATTGTGACTCCACTTACATCAAAATTACATACATTAATCAGGATATCCTGATTAAGCTTAATCCTTTTAGACAACTGATCCAGAATATGTATTCCTAAAATATTTTAAACCTACACTTCACAACAATACAGTGTCCACAAAATATTTCCCAGGACCTATGTAAATATGTTCCATCTGACACCAACAGTCAGATGAGACTATTAATAGATATTGCTAAATTTTCTTGCCCCGACCAATAAATACGATAACATAAAAAAAAAAAAAGACTGGATTTCGAGTGGGGGATAGTTGAGATCCTTGCCAAGAATCAAATCGTGAAATTTGTGTACAGGTTTTTTTTTTATACTCCAGATTTCCCAATTCTGCTTGGAGGAATCAATTATTCCAATGTTCAATGCATCACTTTCACTAGCTCGGTCCAAATGGGAACCCAACTGTCTCCAATAGCATGCTATAAGCCATTTAGCTATACTTAATATTTGGAGAATAGTTGCTTTAATTTTAAGATGCAAAGTTCCTGGTAAAATACTGTATGTAAAAGGGCTATTTCTGAAGCGGGTTCCACATTTACTTCTATCACTTTTGTTATTTTTTTAAAACACTCCTTCCAAAATTGTTGAAGGCACTGACAATCCCACCAGATATGCAGCATGGTTTCTTTTCCCCCCACAGTCTCTCCAACACGTAGCATCCTGCCGATCCTTTGAAAACTTTCAATTTTACATGGTGTCTTGTACCATTTTTTTTTAAACTCCCTCCATGGGGTATATTTTATCATTTTATTAGTAATTTCACAAGCCTTAAACAAGATGTCATTTGGCCAGACCCGCTTAATATCCGTTTCCCATTTAATCATATTCATAGTTTTATCTATATCTATTTTGTCCTTCAAAATGTGAAAGCATTTGGAAATAAGTTGTTTCTTGTTATGGGAAATCAGTACTTGTTGCAAAGAGGCAAACGGTCTTTTGCATCTAATATTATATTTAGAGGACAATAACGCAGAACTTAGACTATTATATCTAACCAGCTTGATTGGGGTAAACCAAATCTCTCTTGTAATTCTGCAAAAGACAAAAAGCAACTATTCTGAATATAAATTGATATTCCATCTAGTCCAACTCTTTAAATTCAGTATACAATTCCCTAACTAGCATATCACATGGTATAAGTGGGCTGGGAAAAGGAATTAGTTGCATTTTTGCATTCAGTTTATTCCAAAAGCTTCCACATTTTTTTTATTATTAAAGCTCACTCCTTTACTTTATCCATTGGGAAATGATCATAAAACAAAAGTTCATTAAGTTTTATTTCTAGTAATTGAAAAGCCTCTATTTGTAACTCTCTATACTGATCTACTGGGTTGTTCCAATGTATCATAAGATTCAAAACTATTGCATCATGATAGGTTTTCAAATTTGGGTGGGCTAGCCCACCCCTATTACATTTTCTAGATGCTATATTCATTTTAATTCTAATATGTTGGTTCTTGTAAATACAGGAGATATTCTGTAATAGATAATTAATTTGAGGTAGAATCGACATCCTCTTAGCTGCTATTTTACCTGTCCATGATAAATTCAAATTCCCCCATGAGGATAACAAGGTCATCAATTTCTCTGTGAGATTCTTTACATTCCTAGAAATCATATTCTGTGAATCTTTACCAAACATGATAACCAACTGTGTAACCACATCTATTTGCCAATTATATGAAAATGTTTATTTCAAATATTCCAGTTCGTGGTCGGGACATTTATCGTCAAGACCTCCATTTTGGATAAATTAAGCTTATAATTTGACACATAGCTATATTTTCATAATGTTATGCAATTTACTTAATGAACTGATGGGGGTTGAGAGTGTGAGCACAATGTCGTCTGCAAACAATAATATTTTGTGAATCTCCCTGCCCACCTCTTTACCTCTTATCTCTTGTGTGGCTCTTATCATAGCTGCCAAGGGTTCTATTAGTAAAACAAATATCAAGGGAGACAGGGGACAGCCCTGTCTAGTGCCATTTTTTGTATATAACCTAGATGACTTAAAGCCGACCCCCACGACAGAGGCGGATGGGAAAGTATACAGTGCTCTTATCGCTCTGGAGGCAAATTGCCGTAATCTATACTGTAATCATGTTAATTCCATAAATTCCCATCCGACTCTGTCGAAGGCTTTATCAGCGTCCAGTGAAAGGGCAACCATCGGGCTTTTTTCATTATTGGCAAAATCAAACTCATCAGTCTTTTCGAATTACTTGTCCCCAGACTGCTCATTATGAAGTCCCTTTGATCTCCTGCTATCAATTGATCAGTCACTAACTAATCAGCCTGGTAGCTATTATCTTGGCATACATTTTGATATAAGTGTTTAATAGTGAGATCCAGCAGTAATTCTTACATAGAGATAAATCTTTATTCTGTTTTGGAATGGTGGCTATAGAAGCCTCAAGAATCTCTTGTGGGGCACTCACACTGTTTTTAATCTCACTGAAAGCTTCTTTCAAATGAGCTATCAAAAGTGGGCAGAAATTCACAAATTATTCGTTAGCAAAACCATCAGGGCCCGGAGCAGAGCCTTTTTTCAGTATTTTAATTGTTTCAATAATCTCCTTTTCTGAAATTTCACAATTTAAAGTTTCAAGGTCTGCGGAAGAAACCTTGGGCAGTTTTATCTGATCTAGAAATTCTTTAATATCAGTAAGGGAAGGTTTCTGGAAATCTTTTGCGTCTTCTAAATTATATAAGTCTTTGTAATATCTAAAGAAAAGTTCACCAATTTCTTTTGGGTTTCACATTTTTTTTTTCCCTTGTTAATCATAAAGAAATTCTATTCTTTTTGTAAAATACTTTTTTTTAAGTTTGTTCTCTAACATTTTACCTATCTTGTTACTTTGTTGGTGAAATTTCTGTTGGAGAACCCATATCGGTTTATCTGCCAAGTTTTGAAGAATTGTTTTTATTGTAATTGAATATTTTTCACTTGTAATATACCTTTCAGACTTGGAGATAATTTATTAGATCGCTCTAGCTCGTTTAGCTTATTATATAATTACCTAATGAACTGCCCCTTTGAAATTTAATAAATAAGCCTCTAATAAAGGCCTCGTGGGAATTCCATAGGACCACTTTTGATCTTACTGACTTTTTACTCGCATAGATTTCAGTATTACTCGAGGCTTGATTTTTTTTAGTCAATCTTCTGGTAGTACAAAACATAAAAAAAGGTAGAGATCGGGTCGATCTCATGGATTGACCACATTATGGTTAAATTAATTATAACCATAAATGTATTTTGTTTTAAACTTTATTTTTGGTTTTAAATAGTTTTAATAGATTATAACAGACATATACTTGCTAATGCAATGTTAGAATTATTAGCAGTTAATGAGAAATGGAATTTAATAGGCATTACTGAACTGTTAATCTGGATGGTTATAATCTATTTAGGAAAGATAGGGGCAATGGTAAAAGAGGAGGAGGGATTTGTCTGTATGTTAAGCCTGAATTTAAGCAGATAATCACGGAAGATAATTACACTGGAACTAGAGGTAACGTTGAATGTTTGTGGATATAGTTAAATAGCGGAACAGGAAATTCTAAAAGAATATGGTAGGAGTATGCTTAAAACCCCCAAATATAGCTGAAAGTGAGGAAATACAATTATTGTTACAAATTGGAAATGCATCTAAGCATGGGCAAGTTCTAATAATGGGAGATTATAATTACCCTGAAATAAACTGGATAAATGAGACCAGCAGTTCAGCTAAGGGGTGCAGATTCTTGAGAACACTCAAGAGATTATTATCTGGCCAAGGTTATACAAGAGCCTACTAGAAATGAGGCCATCTTGGATTTAGTTATCACAAATAATATTGATATGGTATCAAATGTTAAAATAGGTGAACCCTTGGGAAATAGTGATCACAACACAGTCTCATTTGAGATTGAATTAAAAAAACTAAACTATAGATTGGGACAGAGAACTGACAGGTAAAAATACTAAACATAAATGGCCAACATATAAATCCTTACTAAATATACATACTTATCACCATATACCATGTGAGAATAAAAGTAAAAGGAGTAAATTACATCCAACATGGCTTAACAATGATTTGAAGATGAGGAGTAAAAACAGGCATTTATATTATACAAACAAGAGGGGACAGAGAGTGCTTTACGTGAGTACAATGAAATCAACAAGGCAGCAAAAAGGCTATTAGACTGGCTAAAATAGAAAATAAAAAAATGCAAAAGAGAGTAAGACTAACCCTAAAATATTTTTTAAATATATTAATGGGAAGAAGGCCAGGAAGGAAGCTATAGAAACATTACAATGTAACACAGGCTGTCTGATCATTAGTGACCATGAAAAGGCAGATGAGCTAAATAGGTTTTTTTCTTCGGTATACACAAGGGAGGTACCAGTGGTTGGGACACTGCAACATAATGGGGCTACACTACCTTCACCAAATAACTGGTTAAAGCAGGAAGAAATCCAAAAGAGGTTGGAAAAATAAATGTTAATAAAGCCCCAGGTCCTGATGGAATACACCCAAGGGTACTAAGGGAACTGGGCTCTGTACTAGCCAAACCATTATATCTAATCTTTCAAGACTCACTCACTACAGTCAGGGTCTCTACCAGATGACTGTAGAAAAGCAGATGTGATACCTATATTTAAGAAGGGAGCAAGAGCAAATCCGGGGAATAATAGACCTGTAAGCCTCACATCTGTAGTGGGAAAGCTTTTAGAAGGGTTAATAAGGGATAATATACAGGATTATATATAAATGTAAAGAAAACAAGTAGAAGTCAACATGGATTTATGAGGGATAGGTCATCTCAAACAAATATAATTAGTTTCTATGAGGAGGTTAGTAGGAACCTGGATCAAGGACACCTGGAAGACTATTGTGCAAACTAAGGAATACAGGAATTGCAGTAAATATATGCTCATGGATTGAGACAGGAAGCAAAGGATTGTTGTAAATGGAACATACTCAGATTGGACTAATGTGGTAAGTGGGGTTCCTCAGGGTTCAGTATTAGGTCCTTTCCGTTTTAACATATTAATTACTTAGGACTGGAAAGTAGTGTCTCCACTTTTGCTGATAACACAAACTTGTGCAAGGTAATTAAATCAGAAAAGGATGTACTTTCCCTCCAAAGGGATTTGCATAAATTAGAGACATGGGCAACTAAATGGCACATGAGATATGAATAATACAAATAAATGTAAAGTTTTGCATTTAGGAAGGAAAAATAGCCATGCAAATTTATCTTCTTAATGAAGCAAATCTAGGGGTATCAGATATTGAAAGGGATTTGGGAGTACTTGTGGACAACCACCTAGGTAACAGTGCTCAATGCCAAGCAGCAGCTGCAAAGGCAAATAAAATATTAGCACATATTAAGAAGGGTATATAAGCAAGGGAAGCAAATATAACTCCGCCACTATACAAATCCTTAGTACGCCCTCATTTGGAATATGGAGTACACATTAAGGCACCACTTCATAAAAAGGCCATTTTAGAGCCAGAAAAAGTACAGAGACAGGAAACAAAGCTAATAAGGGGTATGAAGGGGCTAAGTTATGAAGAAAGACTAACCAAATTACACCTATTTTCTCTAGAAAAAAGGTGTCTAAGAGGGGATATGATCACCTTATATAAATATATCCAGGGTCAATATAAGGCTTTGTCTGGGGAACTTTTTGTGACAAGAGGTTTTCAACTGACAAGAGGACATCCTTTGAGATTAGAAGTAAAAAGATTCCCCCTTAAAGAAGGAAAAGGGTTCTTCACAGTAAGGGTGGTTAATCTGTGGAATTCTCTACCAAAGGAGGTGGTGACAGTGGATTTGATATAAGGGATTGGATATATTTTTAAATAAAAGGGGCATTCAGAGTAATCCTGTATAATTAGAAAGGGAGTATTGATCCAGGGAGGAACCCAATCACCAGTATCTGGGGTCAGGAAGGAATTTTATTTATTTTACATTTTTGAGACAATTGGAAAACGTTTTTGATGGAATAAAAGTATGTTTTCAACCTCAATTACTATATAACTATGTAACTACATTAAATAAGGTGAAAAAATAATATTTAACAAAATTTGTGAATTGAAGGGAGGGGTTCATGGAGAGAAGAAGTAGATTGATAGAAATTGTTCTTAAGGAAAATATTAATTTTTGAAGATTCTTGAGAACTTCCTTCCTGATAGCTCTGAGTGTCTACTGAACAGGGGAGGCAGAGGGGAGAGCCATTTATAATTTGACAGTTACCTGTCCTCTGCACAAGCTAATAAATGCATGTTCTGTCCTGCACAGATGGAAACGCCCCTCTCAGACATACAACCTTCACCAAAGTATTATGGATACCTCCAGTGTCCCTTAGAGTATTTTTTTTATTTTTTATTAAAACTAGCTTTATTTATTTTTTTGGCTAATTATGCATTCAGTCAGACTCAATTTTATTATATATATATATTTTATACATGTATTTAATACACACACATAGACAATGATCATCATTCAGTTGGGATTTAAGCCATGTCTCCTCATCACATGTCCAAGCCCTTTTCTGTAATAACCGCAGTTTAACACTTTAATGTTATTAAGGTGAGGGGGGGGGTCTCTAGCACTCGGCCTGGTCTTGGTTTAAGCTCTCATCAGATGGTTCATCCACTGTGATCAGTATGGGGGATGACCTAGGCTGCTCCCTCTTCTTCTGTTTGTCTGAGGCCTCCAGTCTCCGGGGTACCTTCAGTACGGCCCTTGGGGTGGGTGGCTCACTGGCCTTGCTGTCTTTCTCATCCTCCGTCGTTTCCTCCTCATCGATGCGCCCCACGTAGTCTTGGTCAATGTCGCCGCTCCGGGCGTTGGGATTTGGGGATGGATAGCCATCTCCTCTGAACCTGACTAGGTGGCTTCTTACCCCTCGCCCCATAAAGTTCTTCATGCCCATTGCAGGTGAGGGGGCCGAGGAGAGGAACCTACTGAGCATGGGTGTGCGGGCACGGGGGGTGTTGGGGGTGACGGGTATTGCCTGGCACTGCTCAGAGTCTCCTAAATAGCTGAAAGGTTAAGGAGACATTTGTTACAATATAACTGATTTATCTATTTTATGGAATATAAGTTTAATTATGAACATAAACTGTATTGTTATGGTATATGGAACACATTGTATATGAAGGAGAATAGTTTAAATAAAAGTTATTTTCTGCATGAAAAATATTAAAGGGCTATGGATAGTTCCTGGATATTCCTAGATATATAATATACCTGTGTATCTATTTACTTTTATGATTTTTATTTTATTAAGAAGTGCTTATAAGCTCTTTTTTTACTGCCTCAAATCAAACAAATAGTCCCTTTATGGGTCTGCCTACTGCAGCACATGAAGACACAGACTCTGCTGTACTTGCTGTGCAGTGTCTCATATGAACCAATCAGTGACCCTGATGTCTTATGTCTTGTCAGTGTGCTTATAATCAATTGTAAATAAAATACAGTGCATAAAAGTAAATAGATACACAGGGATATCATATACCTTCTACCATCCAGGAACCTTCCATATCCCTTTAATAGCTACATTGAATTTTTGCAAATCACTTGATAAATCATTGTTATAATGGGGCTGCTTCCTTACCGCATATCGAAGGTGGATCCCATGAACGACGGCTTCAGTGTCTCTGCCGCTGTGGCCATGGTGTATGGAGGCACCGCGCCCTGCTCGTCCCAGTACTTGTCTTTCCCCATGGGGGGCAAATTCTGATACATGTCATCAACAGACAGGAGAGACACCTGAGGAAGGAGTGAGAACAGACAGAGCAGGGTCGTAAGAGGGTACAATATTATATTAGTACTAGCGACTTGCCCGTCAAAAAATGACGGCAATAGGATTGTAAGACAGGTAATGTTGTTTGTGTGCGACATTAATTTTTTGGTGTTCCAAGATCCTTCGGCGCTCATTGCGAGCCTCGCGCTGAGCGCCTTTGGCGCTCTTTGCGAGGCTCTTGGTTGTTTGTGTGCTATGAGCAGCGTTGTGTTTTTTTGGGCGTATGGCAATGAATAATGAATAAAATAAGAAATTAATATACTTCACCTATTGGGAAGTAATATATGCAGCATTGTGTTGAAGAGCTGGCAATCTGTTTTCACAGCATCAGTGCTGTGGAGCTGCTGTGTAAGTGTCATGAATGTGTGTAGTGTAATAGTGTGCGTGCGCGAGGCAAATCAGTTAGGGTAGCTGTGTACTTCTGGATTGTGTAAGTTAGTGTTCTAAAATGGCGCCTAATGTGTGGTACGCCGCTGTGGCTGATTTTGCGTCCTTGTTTTCGAATGTCGTCCGACTTTTTCTGAAAATCCGTAGGTACTTGGTGGTGTTTTACGTGTTTAGGGTCCCTTAGCCTCGTTTTCGTTTTGTTCAGTGGCCATTTTTTCTCTCGCTTAGGTGATTTTCGTGTGTCTAAACTCTGTAATTTGGACTTAAATTGAGGTGTAACTTCACTTGTAGAGGTCCTGGGTGCACCCCCTTGCTGTGGGTAAGCTTTTTTTGTGTTTGTTGTGTGTATTTATTGTGTTTCTAATGTTTTTCGGGTCGCGCGGGCTGCGTCCTTGTTTGGTGTTTTGCGTCTTTAGAGTCCTGTAGCCTCGTTTTCGTTTTTTTCGGCTGACATTTTTTCTCTCGCTTAGGGGATTTTCGGGTGTCTAAACTCTTTTATTTCGAGTGAAATTGAGGTGTAACTTCAGTTTTCGAGGTCCTGGTTGCCTCCCCTTACTGTAGGTAACCTTTTTATGTATTTGTTGTGTGTATTTATTGTGTCTTTAATGTTTTCATGTGAGCGGGTTTCGGGCGGTAAGGTCGTATTTTTGCGAGGTCGTAATGGGTCGTAAATTTTGCGAGGTGCGCAGTTGCTGGCAGGGAGCGCCTTCGGCGCTCCATGCCAGGAACAGAGGCCCTCGTTTCGCAGTGTTATTACTGCCCTGCTGTGTGGCAAGTCCACTTGAAAAGAAATTGTGAAAAATGCAGTGTGTAAGACATCTGTCTGTCCTGCGAATAGCATGCACATTAATTATCTTCCCGTTTACTCTCTTATATGAGGGAAAAACGATAAATGTGTTCAAATATAATATAATATAAATATATGTAATATTATGTATACATATCCATTAATCGCCAGGTTATAAGATGAAAGAGATTCTCTTTATACAATATATGCAAAGCTTCACTTACTTTGAAGCACTGAATACACGCTGTTCCACCCAAATGTCTCTTATGGTGGTAATCCCATTTTAGCTCCCCAGCCAATCACAAGTCATGCCCTGGGAAGTCATGTCCTCATAATCCTCATTGGTTGCCTGAAAACTGTTAGTGGGGGCATACAGCACGTATTCAGTGCTTCTAAAGGGGGAAACATTCACAGTATCTTTAAATTACAATTTACTAAACAATACCTCTTTTGTTTGATTATGAACGGAGACTAAAAGTGATTCAAATGATCCCTTTAAATGGACAGTGAAGGTTTTTATTTTTTTACGAAGTATATAATATATATATATGTATGTATTTTTATGTACGTTATGTTATTAAGAAGCGCTTATAAGCTCTGTTTTACTGCCTAAAATCAAACAAATAGTCCCTGTATGGTTCTGCCCTCTGTAACTCATGAAGATACAAACTCTGTAGTATTTTATTTGCAATGTCTCAAACGAACCAATCAGGGGCATATTGTTGAGACATGGTCACTGATTGGCTAGGATGAAACACTGCATAGCCAGTACTCTAATCTGTTTCTTCATTAGCTGCAGAGGGCAGACCCCTACATGTACTATATGTATTAGTTTATGCAGTAATACAGAGCTTTTAAGCACTTATTAATAAAATAAAGTACATAAAAGTAAACAGATACATAGGTATTTTATATACCTAGTAAAATCCAGAAACCTTCCATGTCCCTTTAAATCCAGGTTAGGTTTAAGGTAGGTCAATTGGATTCAGTGATTCTTTTGGAGGAAAGATCATGCCTCACCTGTAAGTTCCTGTCTATCAATCTGTTGGTCTCAAAGTCGTCATCGTCCTCCCCAAAAGGGTTAATAATTTGCTCAGCCACCTGAAATAGACAATGGAGAGGAAGCCCCCAACATGAGATAAACATTAGGCACACAGCTTATTTATTCCTGAAGATTAAATATTTGTAGTTTATAGGCTCTGAAACTTATCTGCAAGGATTTGCCAAATTCTTTTCTCCAGGACATATAATGAATTCTGTATTACAAATGTTCCTAGGATGGTTTTTGGGGATTAAGTCATTATACATGTAGAACTAACCTTAAGCCAACCAGCATAAAAGAAGAACTGCAGCAAAGTGAAGATGGGGACATACATGTCCAAGTCATGGCCAGGGTAGCCCATCTCAGGATCCAGGAATTGGCGACCAATGATGCAGAAGGCAAAGAAAGAGTAAACTGCGATAGTGACAACCTGGGGAGCAGAAAACAAGCAGAAACAATCATATACCTGCTGGAGAGCTTGGTCTACCCTAAAACCACAAACATACAAGACCCACATCAACTCTCTTTTCTTTTTCATCTCATATGTCCCCCAACATCATGCTATAGAATCAAGGTCACTCCTAGATATGGTTCTTCCAAGCACCTTAGTTCTAATCCAAAACAAATTAATTCCAAGCAAAAAAAATTCCCTCCACTCAGTCATCATTATGGTCCGACACCTTCATCTGCCTTATTAACCATGGCCTTCAAACCTAATATCTGTAGTCTGCTCTGCACCAGTCCTCTCCCATCTCTACCATCAACGCTCAACATCTCAAACCCTGAGTTTCTTCACATTCTCAGGAACATTCAAGTTGGGTGTCACTGAGATTTTCTTATCACTGGGATATCAGGACGTGCAACTTGTAGTAAAGGTCTAACTTGTCACGCTATTAAGGTGTCCAGTAGATCTTATGGTCTTAAATTTGAACAATTGCTCATTAGCAAAATATCCCTATGGTAAGCTTGTTCCTTCAAACTATGAGCTATAGAAATTTTGAGACAGATATGAGTCCTTCAATATGGCTGCCAATTGGAACTTAATGTGATCTTACTGGTCTCTGTGCCTTTTCAGAGTCCATCTTTGTGCTGTATGTTTATTAAAATCCAGATAAATCATGGATGTGGATGGTGGGTTACTACCTTCTTGTCCTAGATGATTAGGATGTGAGTTGAGACCTATCTAAATTATTAATTTAAAATAACAAAACAATTTTATACTATCTAATCCTGTGCCTAACATTGACCTTCTATTTCCATTTAAAATAATCTACAAACATATTTTAATGAGTTTCTGCCATGAAAACCTGCCCTAATAATTAATGAATCATCATCATGAATCATCATCTCCAAATCACAATAAAGACGGAAATATGTACATGGGACTAAAGAAATATATAATAGAATAATGTATAGGTACGGACATTGGAGACTTACACAGATGATGTCCCTACTGCTATATTAAAAATACAAAATTAAGTGCTCCTCTAGCAAGTTATTAAGTCTTTAGACATGAGCTGTCATGTTCCTGGCACTTACCTGGGTATATACCAGTGGGACACTAATCCAGTCATAATGGAACAGCATGCTGCACTTTGCCCGATGTTTATTAAGTTCCTGTTAAAAAAACAAAAAAAACAATAAAAGTTAATTCCATCTTTTAGTGACCAGTAATGCATCAGAGCCTACAATAGGGTGTGGGCCTCTACTACTGGCAGTAAATGAGGAATCCTAATTTATTAGAGGAGTATGGCAGATACTTACTTCATAGAAAGGTGGTCTGATCCTCTACATATATTTTTTGCTTTTTTATTGATTGAATAGGTGGAAAGAAAAGTTGCAGGGGGAGCCCCAAATTATTTTGCACTGGGGCCTTCCATACACTAGCTCCAACACTGCCAGTAAGGATCATGGGTAATGATCAGAAGAGGATCCTTTTGTGTTTCTCTGCACCAAATAAAACTACGGTATATAGAATAATGTGGTCAGGTTGTAGATCACTTGGCCATGATACATCTCCCACAATTTATATGACATTTATATTAACACTCCTTTACTATGATTCTTTACAGCTGACATTGACTTGATTTGTCACGCTGAAATCATATTTAAGCTGTGAATTCAAATCAGTGTCAGTTTGTTTAATTTAATTAATCTGCTCTCAGTAACCCATATTACATGTCCTCTGCAAAATGCAAACATATTGGAGATATAAAACATAAATGGGCAATATTAAATAGCACATATTCAGTTATGCAAATTTTTTTTTTGCGCATTTCAGATCTGTTGACATAAATCGTCTCTTAAACCAATAAAGTTGCAGACCCAGACATTACATGGGCACTTCTGGGCTCGATACGGTAATATAATCATTACCACTGTTGTGCATCTCTATAAATATCCAGATAAGCACAAATCTTTATGCCAATAACTAACTATCATGTACTAATTCCAAAGGGTCTCTGTTTGTGGGGTTGGTGACAGGGTCTATAGACCATCCCTTTGTTTCTCAGTGGGGAGATGGTGACATTTTCTCAAACCAAATGCTCCAGGAGGGGGATAAAAGACAGGTCAGCTTGAAATGGCATGTCATTTTGTGTTAGCCTTTCTTCAATTAATTAAAATATTGTTTAAAAAATGGAAATCTATATAAAGTAATTGTTTCCATGCTTAGAGTCCCTTCGACTGAAAGAAGATCCAATACATCAACACTTCAGGAAATTAAGCCAAACTGATCACTGGAAGGTTTGATCATGAGGCTAAAGCTGAAAGACTTTGTCCATATCATGAGAAGGCTAGATTCCCTGGAAAAGGCTCTGATGCTGGGAAAGATTAAAGGCTTACAAAAAAAGGGGGGGCAGAGATGGATAGATGAGGTAATTAAAGCAATGAACGTGAGCTTGAAGGTGTTCAGAGGGGCAGTGGCCCACATATGTGCCTGGCGTGCTGCGGTTCATGAGGTCACAGAGAGTTGGACGTGACTGGACGACTAAACAATGAAAATTCTCAGCTGCCATTGTGTGTATAATCGTATAAACATTGTAGAATCATGGATGAAGAATATATCCCCCATGGTCTGTTCATAACAGTGAGGTCTGTGATTGAGCACTGGACAGTAGACTTATATAGCCTGGACACTTTATTTGCTTAAACAGATTGAGCCTTATACTCACCCGAAGCCCACCCAATTAAACCAGATCACTGGGAGATGGACAAAAACCACTACATTTTACCTAACCTTTGCACTATAATTTCTATATTATATATTTCTTCAAGACAATGGGAAATTAATATATTTTAATATTTTTGTGATTACAAAAATATTTGTTATTAGATTAAAATTAAAATTTCCATATTTTACTGATTAGTAGCCACATTAAGTTCCCTCAACGTTAAAAACCGTAGTCCGTAACGTAGCCCTCAAGACTTACGGCTATTAAATTTGCCTCGTAAAGCAATCTGACAAGAAAACCCTACGGGACGTGAGAATTCGACTTGCGCGCCCGCAAATCCTTTGTTCTGGCAAAACCGTAACTTTTATGTTCCGATCAAGCTATTAAATTGCATTGAATTCACTGGCGTTCAAGCCCGTAACCCGCAAATGCAGCCAAAAAGGATACGAGTGCTAGAGAAGACCCACAAGGGGCAAAAAGTCCAATCTGTAGCACTGTAAATGCAAATATACACACACTACTGTACACATAATAAAAGGGAAAGTGATGTTAGGTATTCAAATTAATAGCACAACATTCTCAAGCCTGCAAATCGGCCCCCAAAAATACTTTATTTCCGATTTAATTTCCGTGTTATATTGATCCCGGCAATCAATGTGTTAATACATATACTGTAACTCGCATGCTATAGAATACCATATTTACGGCTTTATCAATATTGCATTATATCTGGAATGCAGGTCCGATTGTAACTCGTAATTGAAACCCCTAAGACTTTAAAATCCCACCTCCATTTTTCAGCGACGTAATTCTGACTACGGGTTTGACCAATTGATCATGTTCACAGCCATGCATCCAACGTTCGACAAATGGTTTACGGGTTTGCGTCGCAAGCCCGTAACTTGCGCCCTGCTCGAATTGAATAGCTCTGTAACTAGGCCAAATTTCATGCCTGCAGTCGTCATGGGTCTCACATTGCTCTTACAGGCTTCAAATTTAATGTGATTGTGAGACTATGATCTGGGACATGACCTGTACACAGTGCTCACCTGGAGAGCAAGAAAACACCAAAAAGAGGAAGGAAATAAGCTCTGGGAAAACTGGTTGGTAAATAGGCAATAAATCTTCACTATCGCTGAACTGTACAACTAGTTTATTTTTCACACATCTCACCCAAAATGACTTTAGGGCTTAGGTGTGGAGTACAATTAGGTTTCTTTAGTGATATATTGATTTTTATTATAGTTTAGTTATAAGAATTTCCATATAACTGCTGGAAAATCCTCCTGTTTGATTTGTGCATTGAGGATTAATAGTGTAATAATTACATTGCTGGAGTAAGGAATTATAAATACGGTACATATTGATTTATATTCATTGCATTTTTTCTTGTATTTATATTTATTTCTCTAGGTGCATGTTCATCTATGCTCATGTACACCCTGCCTGACCCCTTCACCAGTACACAAACTAACAGGCACAATGTATAAGGAGACTCCATGACAATAATATGTATAGGTCAGGAGACAGAAGAGAGGAGGATTTGAGAGAGACCTGAAAATATATCAAATGATTTAATAAAGTTTTGGAGGGGAAGGATGAAGAACTAGAGGTTGTGATCTCAAGTTGGACGGTGGAAATTTATGGGTGATGTGAGAAAGTATTATTGAACAGAAAGAAAAGTAGGTAAGTGGAACAGCCCTCCAATGGTAGAGTCAAGCACAATATCTAGATCATGTTGCTTGCCACCACATCTACCATGTTTAATGATATCAGTCTGTGTATTGGCTTGCTGGTATCTCTATCAGTCTGTGGGGGTCTCTATCAAATTCTGAGTAGTTATTAATCTGTTTTGATACAATTAGTCTGCCTAATTTTCACTACTCATTGTATTGGTGGCAGATGGAGTCTGTATGAGCATGTCCACACTAATGACAAAGGTGTGAGACTCCATATTTATCGCTGTTAGTGCCAGCCCTATTAGAGCAGGGCGAGTATTACATGGGTCACCTACGTCCATGAGAAGTTTCAGGGCCACATCATCTCGCACTCGCCCATCCCTCCTCGCCTGGGCTGCCATGTTAGTGAACCACACACAGGGGATCCAGTATTTGTTAAAGTCCGAGCAGAGACCCTCGTATTTCTTCAGCTCCTCACGGGTCATGAATCCTAAAAAATAGGAAAACACAGAGAAGAGGCCATAGAGACATAGATAAGATGACGGATAAAAGACAAAAAGTTCCATATCATGGGCAGGAATTGGTCTTTTTCCAAGGGGGAAAACAAAAATATGCCAATTAAAATCACATCAATATAAGCAACCAGAAACATATAAATTCACACATATTTTCTAACCAGTGACAGAGCTAGAGCATGGTGGGCCCCGGTGCAAAGGAGGGCAGATATAAAAAATAAATATATAAATATATATATATATATGTGGGTCTGTGTCTATATATATATATATATATATATATATATATATATACACACCAGGGACGACTGGGGCATAGGGATAAATGGGCAACCACACCTCCAAAATTATCAATCACTTGAATATTGTATTGTAAATTTATATAGATAATAACATTTTATTATATCTGTATATCAGATTTCATGTCTTCTCTCATATGGTTTTGTTTAACATATACATCTATAACTTTGAATTAACCTTTTGGGGGCCTCCCCCCTTGCCTGGTGTCTCTCCCTAGTGCTGTACTAGATCATATTACAGTGAGAGCTCCTTCTGGGTGAATCTACATTCATTCTGCTAGAAATGGTATAAATTTTTCTGTCTGTCAGCTTTGCAGCACCAACCAATCAGTTCTGCATGCTGTCTGGTTGCTAGGAACATCCCCTCTGAATGCCTTCAAGCCTATAGAGGCTCAATGTTATGATATGACATCAGGAAGGCTTTATAAGCCCAATAGTTCAAACCCTCCCCCACTCTGTTCACTGACTGATCCTAACATGCTGATCTACCAACCTCATCAACCAAGTAAGTTTGAACAGGCAGTGATAGTGGAGTAGATTGCCAGTTCCTTTTCCTGTGGAATTGACTTGGATTAGAACCCAGGTCAACAGTGTGGAAGCACAGAGCCCTAACCCACTGCACCACTAGCAACACCCCAATTCTTATATATATATATCTGTGTATGTATTATCTATTTCTGTATTTCTGTACTCTGTATGATGAAGACTTCTCTTACTCTTGTTCCTCACCATACACTAAATGGTTTTCCTATAGACACAGGGGAGGTAGAGGAAGTAGAGGGGGGAGAGGCTTGCAATGAACGCCAAAGGCCGAAGGCGCCCATCGCAAGGCTAGTGAGTTAGAGAGGGGGAGAGGTAGAGGGGGTATAGGCTTGCAATGAGCGCCTTTGGCGCTCATTGCAAGGACAGTAAATTAGAGGTGGGGAGAGGCTCGCAATGAGCACCAAAGGCACTCATTGCGAGGCCCGTGATGAGCGCCAAGGGAGTCCATCAAAAAGCCAGTAAATTAGAGGGGGGGGGAGGGGGGAGAGGCTCACAATGAGCGCAAAAGGTGCTCATCGCAAGGCCAGTAAAGTAGAGGGGGGAGAGGTAGGAGGGGAGAGGCTCCCAATGAGCGACAAAGGTGCTCATTGTGATGCCCGTGATGAGCGCCAAAGGCGTCCATCGCAAGGCCAGTAAATTAGAGGGGGGAGAGGCTCGTACCTATCTAGGTGATAAAGGGGTGGAAGGGATGATGCCTTGCACGCTCTGATTTGTCTGCTTATTTTAGATCCAAGCACTTTGCGGCTGTAGACTTTTTTGGACTGGTTGTTCAATGACTACACTTCAAGAGATACTGAGAAGGAGAACCAACTATTGGTGAGTGTCATTGTGTTGTTGAAACAGAAGACAGATTTTAATGTTATTATTCCTCAGAGTCCTAATTTATCAACGGAAAATAAAAACAGTGGGAGGAATCTATTTCAAAGGATGGAGCCAGTATAAGGTAATTGGGCAGGGCATATAAAGGTCAAAATTACATCATGGGTGGAGTCCATACAAATGGGTGGAGTCTATGAAGGGGGAGGTGCCAGCTTTAACTCTGCCACCCCTCCAACTTCGAAAGTCACCAGCCACCACTGATATACACCTATATAAATACTTTCTTACCTGCCCGATGCTGCACTCCACTTCCTGGGGTGAGGAGGGGCCAGGCAGGCCAGAGGTCTGCAGAGGTCTGCAGGGGGCCACAGGGGCCTGCAAGGACAGAGGGCACCACAAAAGGCCGAGGAAGGGCACAGAGGTCTGTGGTGCCCCGCAATGACTGAGGGGGCCACTAGGGGCAGATGGAGTACACAGGGGGCCGCAGGAAGCTGAGGAAGGACACAGAGGTCCGTGAGGGGCCCACAGGAGGCTGAGGGGGAACACGGGGGGGGGGGGGGCTGACTAAGGCAGCAGAGGTCTGCGACTTGCCACAGGAGGCTGAGGGGGAATACAGAGGGCCACAGGGCATGCAGGGGGCACAGGGTACCCCAGGAAGGTTTGCAGGGGTCATAAGGGGTGATGAGAGCCACAAGAGGGGCCTTGGGCCCTTAGGGGCCACAGTGGAACCATGGGGGCCTTAGAATACCTGGGGGGCTACCGGGGACTTGTGGGGGCCACATGGGCTCCACAGGAGACTTGAAAGACCCACAGGGCCACTGGGGCCACAGAGGACTTGCAGGGGACACTTGAGGGCCACAGGGCCACCGAGGACCCTCGGGGGCAACAGGAGTGCCACAGGGGCCACAGCGGACCTGCAGCACACCAGTAGCACTGACATTAGCTCCGCCCCTGGTTCTACCACCCTTAGGGGCAACAGTGGAACTCTGCCCTGTAACTTCAATTAATGTAATTAGGAAAGTATAATATTTACCATATTGTTCTGAAAGCTGAAGCTTAATGTATTGCTAATTGTAATTTAGTCAACAGTAAATTGTGGTGATGAAAATGAGTCACAAGAGAGACAAATGTATAGTGACTATATAATTGTGAATGATCATATTTCACGTAAAAATATATGGAGGGTTCCTGGATGTTACTAGGTACAGTATATAATTTCCCTATGTATCTATTTACTTTTATGTACATTATTTTATTATAAAGTGCTTTAGATTGTAAGTTTGTGAGTTTTCAATCTTGCACTGTGCTTTGGAGAAAGCACTATGGACGAACTCTAAGCTCAAAGACAGGACCCTCCATCTTTGTAATGTGTTAATATTGTTTTACCTTGATCACACCTTATGTATAGTGCTACGGAATATGTTGACGCGTTACAAATAAACGATAATAATAATAACAATATATGTTCTGTTTTATTCTTCCTGAAATATTGCAAATATTTCTTAATTGGTTTCCCCCATAACTGGTGTATGTTTAAGTATAGGGTGTGCAGTGTCTCAAAGTAACCGATCAGTGGCAACACTTAGAGAGGTCACTTATTGTCTAATTTGAATCACAGCACTTCATAGTCTGTGTATTCATGAGCTGCATGGGTTGCAGAGGGCGGACGCAAACGGGGACAAATTGTATGATTTCAGGTTTTAAAAAACTGAGCTTTTAAGCACTTTTTAATAAAGTACATACAAGTAAATATATACACAGCGATATTATATTCCTAGAGAAATCCAGAAAGCTTTCATATGCATTTAAATTGGAAAATAACAATGATAGAAACGCTATAAATGTATATTATTTGTAGCAAAATAGAATTTGTTACCATTTGCTATTTAACTGTTTATCTGTGTGAAGAGTTTGTAGCTCAGTTTCGTTTTTCTATATGAGAAGTGCTCAGTTGTTTGCTTAGTGTACAATTCTCATTATGGTGGTCTGAGGACAACACCCATAGGCTCCTCTCTCCACTGCTCCTGCACCCATCTGCTCCCCTTTTTCATGAGGATTACTCATTGGATTCTGGGAGTTATGCTTCTTTTTTATGTATTTTATATCACCGATATCAACACAAGTCTGCAACTCCCAGCATGCAAGTAGTAAAAAGAAGACAAGTCTTGATGAGCAGCACAATTTAGCCAATCAGAGTGGAGATTTGTTACCCCTGCCCCCAAGGGACCAGGTACCATGTGTAAGTCCCAGAAGCATCTATTCATGTTTTATCACATGTGTCAATGCAGGAACATGGGGCCCCCTCCAGACAGGTATCCCAGGCAGCTATCAACTCCCCTCATGGGAAAGTCGGCCCTGTATGTGCTAATAAATCCCCTTATCCATGTAACTATAAACCCGCACATGTCTAAATATGTTTTTCCTGCACTTATTTATTTACATTCTGGTTACAAAAATAATAATAATAATAATAATAATAATAATAATAATGTTAATAAACCCTTGATGTTTAACTAAATGCTGAAACATCCATATATATATATATATATATATATATATATATATATATATATATATATACACACCAACTTATTATCTCTCTCATATATGTGTTATAATGGACCTTTGATGTTTAAATAAATGCTGAAACATCCATCTTTAAATATTATATCTATCTATATATATATATATATATATATATATATATATATATATATATATATATATATATATATCTATATATATATATATATATTTATATATATATATATATATATATATATATATATATATATATATATAACTATTTATATATATACACACCAACTTATTATCTCTCTCTCTCATATATGTCATATAAATATGTAAGCTAAATTATGGGTCAAAGCTTTAATGGGAAAGACATACTGCTACATAGTGCTAATACATGATTAAGTTTTATTTTGCTATTTTTTGTGTTCCATATTCATTTAATCAGGTTTTTTTTGTCCCCCTCCGTTCCCCCAGTTCCTACGCCCCTGCCTCATACCTATTGTAACAAAACAAATGTATTTGATGTAACATAAAGTATCCGCTATTGTATCATCGCTTGTACTACAATAACACAGCTCATACAATATTATAACATACCAAGTTGTCTATTCTAACACCACATATACTGATATAACACAACTCATCTATTACAGCAATACACCTCATTCACTATAGCTTATACTATTGTAACCAGTGACATCGCTAGTGAACGGAGGCCTCAGTGCAAATTAATTTGGGCCCTCATTCTCTGTATAAAGTTGGTGTCTGTAGGGGTAAAAAAAAAAAAAGCCCAAAATATATGTAGGTGGTCAGATTAGTTTTGTATCAAAATAATGATCTGCCGTTCTCCTCTAATAAATTTAGAAATCTCCTTTACTCTGGATTGTAGGTGGCCATTACACTGTAGTGGGCCTGGGGCTTTGCACCTGCTGCACCAGAAGTAGCTGTGACACTGATTGTAACTGGATTCCTACATTATTATAGCACATCACATACATTATAATAAAACAAAATATTCTCTATTGTAACACCACATGCAATATTATATCACATATAATTCTCTATATATAACTTTATAACACACTAACTGCACTAATGTAACACAATGATACACTGCTTGCACTTGTAAAGCCCTATTAACACATCCAAAATGATGATTTAACAATTCCAGCTGGTCCTCTGGTGAATACATCTAGTATTATATCAAGTCATACCCTTCATGGTCAAGCACTTGCCAAACTCTCGGCTTCCTGTCTACTATTGGCCAGAACTTTGAACTTTCATCTAATTTGGACATTTGAAGGTCGGTGACTGACATTATACAGGATTTATGAATTTATTGTTCCCACAACTTCTTGTTTTTATATATAAATGTAGAAATAATTCCAGCAATAAAGGAGTTTTATTGACAGCAAACAATAAATTACACCAGAGATTCCTATTGGACATTCACTGGATTTACTTATATTTTAGGAGTGATGGGCATACCCAGAGACGTAAATTAGTTTTTTGGCTTCACGTTAAATATATACATTTTTATGCTTAGTCACACTCCCATCCTTCTGGGACTCAATGTTATGCGGGTGGGCAACAAAAAGTAAATCTCCATATTGCTTCTTCTAATGCACACAACTTACTAAAATGCAGAAAATATAGAGTTGGGCCAAATCAATTAAATTGGGATTGAATGAGAGAAACAATTTACGGGAGTGACTACGTAGAGAGCGGGGAATTGAAAAACGCAGAAAAAGAAAGATTATGAAAGATGGAAAAAAATATAAGACCTCTCTTGCTGCTCCAGGCACTGACTTATTGGGCTTTTGGGAAATCCACACTGTGTGGGTTTTAACTACAATGTAAGGAGTGACAGAGATAGTGGATGGAGGGCCCCAGTGCAAGATAATTTGTGGCACCCTTTGCAAACTCTCTATCCGGCCCTTGAGGTAAATAAAAAAGCCAAAAATATTTGTAGATGGTTAGATCACACCTATGGTGATCAGAAAACATTTCTATAAAGTAATTATCTGTCATGCTCATCTAATAAAGCAAGGTCCCCATTTACTGCCAGTAGCAGAGGGTGTCTAGTCTGTTGTGGGTCCTGGGGCTTTGCACCTGCTGCACCAGCAGTAGCTCCACCACTGGGTGGAAGCAAGGTCAGACCAGCCTCACCTGCATCCACAATGTGCTCCATGGTTGGGAATCTCTTGAGCACGCGGGTACTGACTGACCTCAGGATGAGCACCGACGAGAGGTTGGCGTAGCGCATCAGGGTGCGTCTGAGCATGCGGCCCCTCTCGTCCCCGCCATGGACATTGCTGGACACCACGCACATCAGCTGGTCCGGCAGGGGGATGTTCGTGTACTGAGCCCACCAACGGTTCACAATCAGGGTGACATAGAAACCCAGCACAAAGGAGATGGGAATGAGGTCAGTGTAGCGGTTACAGTAAATGGCGACCTTCTCGTAGAGGCGTCTCTGGCGCTGACTCAGGAAGCACCTACAATGAGGAGTGGGCACCATTAATGGGGCGCAGAAGTGCTCTTGGAAATATATTCTTTAATATTATTATTACTATCATTTATTTATACAGGGCATATGTACAAGGCAGGATGGAGGGCCCTGTCTTTGAGCTTAAAATCTTACGTAAATAGAACTTGTTTGCAAAAAATCTTTGGGAAATACTAATATAGAAATAGTGAAATAAGAAATGGCTCGGGCAGGAACCTGATCCATCCATGTGAAAGGGGTATTTACATTTCTGGAGATCTGTGGTTGCATTGAATACTGCAAGGTGCCTACTTCTGGGTCTATGAGGGTGAATCAGTGTGGAAGGGGTGTGGTGTCAATTACAGTCCTGTTCATTAATCAAACAATGGCTCTGGCATTCTGCCTGTTCATCGCTCACCCTCTAACTACAAATACACACTCCCATTCTCTAACTCTCTGGATGTGATGTAACAAACACAAAATGGATTTATGTCGCCATAAACAGAGTCTTCAAAAATTTAGATTGACCCTAAAAAATGCACAGGGCTTGCTCAGCTTCTAATATTGTTAGTTTGGTGCATACTTGGCCAACAAGTATCTTGTTTCTTGAACTGCAGTGGGGCTTTAAAGCACAAGTGTAGTTTGGAAAAAACATCCCATGTTTGTGAAGTGTGTAATAAACTTACAACACAGCAGATATGTAAACCATGAACATAAAATGACTTCTATAGAAAATGTAAATGTCACCATTCTCTACTTGTGCCTTAGGGATATTATGTTGGATGTGTATAGCGTTCCCTTTGACTTGGAGACTGAGGGTTGTGCCTCTTTTAAGTTGTTCTATCTATTGAAGAGTAGAAGGAAGGATGGGGTTTAGCATTGACACCTTACCACTCTCCCACATATACTCAGAAGCAGGCAGTAACCTTGCACATCGGCTTGCCATGCTCTGTACCCACCCCCTTCAGCCTTGCCATGGCAGCTTCCCTGTACTAGCAGAATCTGCTAAAAATAAAACTTTTGTACAAATGTCTTACAAACTGATAATGTTAGTTTGTTACAAACATGTGACCAGTGTTTCCTAATCTTGGGTTTGTGAATATTATAATATTATGGGGGTCTTGCAGTCGCCTTGCATTGTGGGGTGAATAGAGGGGGTTCAGGGGGGGCTCACCTGTAGGTCACACTCAAGATGCTATAAAGAGACACAAACACAATGAATTCCTTGTACAGTAACTTGTAGATGCTTCCTTTCCATCTGAAGAGCAGCTTGGAGAAGCCCCCAAATCGGGCGTTGGCCACTTTTAGGGTGTAGGACACGGTCATGGTGACCCCTGCCAGGGACAGAGGACATCAGAGGAGCAGTAAGTTTAACCCTATTCTTCAAGTCTGCTTCTGGCTGCTGATACACACAAAACCTGCATTATGTGTATTTTACATCAATATATCATTCTGAATGATAAGATTTAAAAAAGGAAACTTAAAGAGATATAGAAGGTTCCTGGGTGTTACTATTTTTTATAATGTCCCTGGTTTATCTATTTACTTTTATGTATGTTTAAGTACAGGGTGTGCAGTGTCTCAAAGTAACCAATCAGTGGCAACACTCTTAAAGAGAAGTCACTTATTGTCTAATTTGAATCACAGCACTTCATAGTCTGTATATTCATGAGCTGCACGGGCTGCTGAAGGCAGACCCAAACAGGGACAACTTGTATGTTTTCAGTCTTTAAAAAACAGAGCGTTTAAGCACGTTTTAATAAAGTACATACAAGTATATAGATACATAGGGATATTATATTATAAACCTTCCATGTACCTTTAAATTGGAAAACAACATTGATAGAAATGCTATAAATGTATATTATTTGTAGAAAAATAGAATTTGTTACCTTTCGCTATTTAACTGTTTATCTGCTATAAGAGTGGATACATTAGCATAGACTATATAGAAAGCAGCAAATAAACTAGAATTAGACTATATAGAAAAAGTAAATACATTTGCACATGAATATATAGATTTCATTAACTAAATTGGAATTAGGTTATAATGAAAATATATATTATTATATATATTGGCATTAGAATTAGAAAACTAGAATTAGACTATATTTAATTTAATTAGGATAATACAGGAAAAGGTAAATTAATATATGTCTCTACAGAAAACCCCCAAAACAAATAGCGTATATACATATATATATATACACAGCGGTAAATAAATGATCACATAAATAAATTAGATTATAATTGGATTATAAAGAAAAAAGTAGATATATAGCATAGGATAATACAGAACTATATAGAATGCAGTAGATAAACTAGAATTGGGCTATATGAAAAAAAAGTAAATAAATTGGCATAGGATTAAATAGATAAAAATAAATAAATTAAAATAACCACTATTGAAATATAGTGTATATATGTATGTATGTATGTATATATATATATATATATATATATATATATATATATATATATATATAGTTGCAACTACAAAAATGTGTCTTTGTCTTCAGTTGGCCTAAGGATTCTCACCAAGGCTGTCTGGAGAATAGTTTTAAATAAATGAACACATGACTAACTAGAATAAAACTAAATAAAATAGCATAGGATTATAGAGAGAAAAGTAAAAAATCTGCACATAACTAACAAGAGTAAAACTAAATGAATTGACACAGGAATTAGAATTGAACAATATAGAAGAATAACCATGGGCCAGTGACTGAGGCTCTTACCTGCAAGTGAGGGAGGAACCAGCCCAGTGGGTGCACTGACATTTATATACCTAGGTCTGGGCTGAGCTGTTCCTCTGATTTACTGCCCATCATTATGTGAGTATATCATGCTCACATCTTATTGCCATTGTGACCTTTATTATCTATTCACAGCCCCTGGGATTGTTTTGTGTCTCCCTATGTACTAAAGGGTTAAGTGTCAGACAGTTCTCCCAGAATCTCTCCATTGATGCACTTACCATGGTGCATATATATATACTAAGCTTTGCCATCTATAAGAAGTCTTCACCCTTTAGTACCCTTTTGTACTTTAGACTGTAAGTCTGCGAGTTTTCAGTCTTGCATGGCGCTTAGGGGAAAGCACTATGGACTCTGGATTCTAAGCACAAAGACAGGACCCTCCATCCTTTCCATTGAGTTAGTACTGATCACGGTCCTAAAAAGACTAATAAGATAAAATTTTCTTATGAATATATTTACACTAGGAAATTGCCGGTCAAAAATGATGGGAATAAAATTGTAAACCTGGCAATGCTGTTTGCCACACAATGTGATGATTTTGCCCATCTAAGCACCATTGGCGTTCATTGCGAGCCTATCAATGAGCGCCTTTGGCCTTGGTGTAAGTGTTACTGACTTGGGGCCTTATTCAATTGCAATTTGGCCAATTGAATAGGGCTCTATATAAGCACAGAGGATATTTTTTTTACAGAAGTTTTTAGTTAGTGAAGACCTTGCTTTTGGATAGAAGTTCAATAACTAAAAACTTCTGTAAAAAAATATGCTATGTGCTAATAGAGAGCCATATTCAATTGGCCAAAGGGCAATTGAATGAGGCCCTTGGTGTAAAAGTTACTGCCTTCGCGAGGCTCGCAAAGTATGACCAACATCGTAAGCTTTTCCAACATTGACAACTATTATAGTGATCAATATATACCACACATCTGTATCTAGGACTAATTTTAATAATGATAAGGGGCAATGATGAATCTAGAGAAGAGAGGGTGTAAGGTCACGGAGGCCCGGGGGGAGTGGGGGGGGGGGGGCAGAGGTAGGGCTGTGGCAGATTGGGCCAAAATGGGAGGAACCTGGAGTACTCCTACACTATAGAAAAAAAATTAAATGCAAATGTATTTTTCACAGAACTGGCCCCCTCAGAGGAGGGCCCTAGTGCATTGTACCACCTGCACCAATCATAGCTCTGTCCCTGATAAGGGGATGTGCTCTGTGACTCTCCTGCTTTAATTTTAAATATATTTTACATCCATGATCAATTTAAAAAAAAACAAAACATAAAACTCCAAAAATAAACAATTTTGGCCCTCAGAATAAACAATTTTAAAGCACCAATGTGGCCATAAATATAAAATATACTGTCTCGAGGGAACTACATTCATAATATGGAAAAATTATTACATGCAAAATAAAATAATACAGCCTCTAATATATTATCTTTTTATATGCTGTGGGATTTACCATTTTGGTTTTAATAAATAAAATAAAATAATAGACTGAGTTCTACTGAAGGATGACCTTAATTAATATACAGATCTCTCACTAACCAGCTCTCATCCAGCTAAACCTGGACGGAGCAAAACAAACAGTCCAATAGTTTATTACAAATCACTGGCCTGTAGTCTTCAGATTTCCAGGTCTCCACTCTGCTCCAATCGGTCACAGGCTGCAGGCTGCTGTCTCACTGTGTGCATCTTTCTCCAGGTTAGAAAACCTGCAAACAATCAGTCTATAAGCAACCCCTCCTATACTCCAGGAGCAGTCTTAAATCAGGACTGCCCAGGTGCAGCTAATTAACTGCGCAGGAAAGTTAACTCCTTCAGTCCTCATGAGGCAATACAGCTTTACAGACTCTGAACTCACATAAACGCCTTGTATGATTCTGTCACAAGTCTCATAAGACAATTATGTAGAAACACTAATTTAATAGATGATGGAACACAATACTTGTTTTAACAAGTTATTTTGGTAAAAATAAAGCTTAACCATTCAGATGAAGAACATATTGTCATCACAGTCTTTTACCCGGCACTTACACTGACCCTTTAATAGCATTATTTAAATACTAGAATATTGCCCATCAAAAAATGACAGGAATCAAATTGTAAGTGAGCGAATGCTGTTTGGTGTATGGTAATGAACGAAATACGGTAATACATTAATAAAGGAATATACTTTACCTATTTTGAAGTAATAAATGCAGGAAGTATTATGCTGAAGAGCTGACAATCTGTTTTCATGTTGCTGCAGTATACAATGTGTGTTTTGAGTGCTGTGGAGCTGCTGTGTAAGTGTGAGCAATGTGTGCAGTGTGTAGTGTAAATAGTGTGTGCGCAAGGGAAAGCCGTTAGGGTAGCTGTGTACTTCTGCATTCTGTAAGTTAGTGTTGTAACATGGCGCCTAATGTGGTACGCGGCTGTTGGTGTTTTAGCGTCCTTGTTCTTGGAGCTCGTCCGGCTTTTTCGGGAAAATCCATATGTGTTTGGTGGTGTTTTGCGTGTTTAGGGTCCTGTAGCCTCGTTTTCGTTTTTTTTCGGGAGCCATTTTTTCTCTCGCTTAGGTGATTTTCGTGTGTCTAAACTCTTCAATTTGGACTTAAATGGAGGTGTAACTTCACTTGCAGAGGGTGCCCCCTCTTGCTGTGGGTAAGCTTTTTATGTGTTTGTTGTGTGTATTTATTGTGTTTTGAATGTTTTGAGGTTCGCGCGGGTCGGCCGTTAAAGTCGTAATTTTGCGAGGTCGTAATGTTTTGTTTTTCTAAGTCCCGCATCTCGTATTTCTGTGTCGTAAGTCCGTAAATGTTGCGAGGTCCGCAGTTGCTGGCATGGAGCACCTTCGGCGCTCCTTGTCAGCAACTGCGTCCCTGCCTTTGTGAGGGCCGCAGCGTTAGCAACAACTTTTGACAACCTGCAGTTATGACAACTGTCCGGTGGGAACACATTGCCTGTATATATGTATGATATAATGGAAAGGGGTCTTGGGAAGGTTTACTGTTATGGGAAGGGGTCTTCAGGAGGGGAGCAGTTATGGGAAAGGGTCTGGGGGAGGAGCAGTGAGTGATTTGGTCCCAGCACAAAACATTTTTTACAACGCCGACTCGAGTCTCCAGCTCCACCACTACACAGGGATATTATATACCCAGAAAAACCCAGGAATCTGCCATATCACTTTAATGCAGCACAATAATTGGTAGCAGAAAATGCCAGTTGTAACATAAATACAGATATGATCCATTAAATCAGAAGACACAGAAAATCATTACAATATATTGTTATCAGCAGTAAGCATTGTGATAGATATAGAAAATTAATCAATTATAATGAATATCCTCATTGTCTCCATTAGGGCTTCTAGTAAATAAATAATCCAGCTGCAGGTTGGTTGTTGTTTTGTATACTAATATAGTTTGAAATTAATTTACATTTTCTCAACAACAACGCCCCCAGCCAGTACAGCCCACTTCCAATCAGAAGCAGATGATAGATCAGCTGCATCAGCTGTGACTGGGAGCTCGAAAACCACCGTCATATCTCTTGTCTGAGATGTTGAAATATTTTTTATTAATTTCCAGTTTCCTAGGAAACTTAAACCTAACAATACTATACACAGACATCTTTCATGAAACTAAAGATAGAAGCATAACTTTTAACTGCAGTTAAGAACCAATAGGCATGCTTGAATTCCTTACTGAATGTGTGCGAGTCATCTACCACCGTCTCCAGTAATTCTTCTGCTTATTATCCCTACATCTTCTACATTAAATCACAACCTCTTGCTCCCAAATTTCTGAAATGAATTTATTAATATAAACTAGTAACTTGTCCACCAAAAATGACTGGATAATATTTGAAGTTTTTCTCAGCCCCCTCCCCTGTGTCTCTTCCCATTTCTCTTACCGTTGTCTCTTTTTTCCCCTCTCCTTCCCTTGTGTTACCCCCCTTTCCCTCCTCTGTATCTCTTTCCCCCCTCTCCCTCCCCTGTGTCTTTTCCCCACCTCCCTCCTCTGTGTCTCTTTCCCCCTCCCTACCCTGTGTCTCTCCCTCCCTCCCCTGTGCCTCTTCCCTGGTCTCGCTCCTCTATGTCTCTTCCCCCCTCCCTCCTCTGTGTCTCTTCCTCCCTCTCCCTCCCCTGTGTCTCTTCCCCCTCCCTCCCCTGTGTATCTCCCCTTCTCATTCCCCTGTGTCTCTTTCCCCTCCTCCCTCCTCTGTGTCTCTTTTCCCCCTCCCTCCTCTGTGTCTCTCCCCCTCCCTCCCCTGTGCCTCTTCCACCTCTTCCTTCCCTGTGTCTCTTCCCCCCTCTCCCTCCCCTGCATCTCTTCCCCCTTCTCACTTCTCTTTGTCTCTTCCCCACCTCACTCCCCTGTGTATCTCCCCATTCTCCTTCCCCTGTGTCTCCCTCCCCCTCTCCCTCCCCTGTGACTTTTCCCTCCTCTCCCTACCCTGTGTGTCTTCCCCAAGCCTATCTTATACGGTATATTTCAAAGGTTTCCAGCGCTTCCTTCTATGGTACATATGGCCACTGGTCTTTCAATATTATAATACTGTGACGTGAAGTTAAGGAGATATGGAAGTTCTCTGGTTTTAGATCTAAACATTTTTGAATTAACAAATAATTAAAAGTTTTCACTTTTTCACTCTTCCAAGCAGTCCATGCAAAGATCTGTCCCCAAGAGATCAGCCACTTACAGATTGACTCTTAGCAGTGTTTCCAAAAGCTGGACAAACAGTATTTAAGTGGTTAGTACATCTCTTACTTTTCGCATTCCTTTTTTCCTGGACTACTCTCAAAGCCTCATCAGATAGCCAGTTTGACTTCTTACTTTTCTTTCTGCATATTCACCAGGAATATTATGTTTTATCCACTTGATCTGATGTTTTCCCTCTTTTCTTCAGTTTAATTTTCGACTTTGCTATAAGAAGCTCATGGTCTGAACCGCAGTCAGCTCCAGGTCTTGTTTTTGCTGACTGTATAGGGCTCCTCCATCTTTGGCTGCAAAGTATGTAGTCAATCTGATTTCTATGTTGTCCATCTGGTGATGTCCATGTGTAGAGTCATCTCGGAGTCTGCTGGAAGACGGTGTTTGCTACGACCAGAGAATTATCTTGACAAAATTCTACTAATCTCTGACCTGCTTCATTTTGTACTCCAAGGCCAAACTTGCCAGTTATTCCAGGTGTCTTTTGGTTCCCTACTTTAGCTTCCAATCTCCTATGATGATAGTAACATGTTTTCTTGGTGTTATATCTATGGCGTGTTGAATGTCTTCGTAGAACCGGACAACATCAGCCTCTTCAGCACCTGCGGTTGGAGCATAGACTTGGATCACTGTGATATTAAATGGCTTGCCTTGAATTCAAATTGAAATCATTCTGTCATTTATTGGGTGGTAACAGAGCACGGCTTTTGCCACTCTTTGATTGAATAGGATGGCTACTCCATTTCTTATGAGGGATTATTGACCACTTTATTATTATTATAGTTTATTTGTAACGCGCCAACATATTCCATAGCGCTATACATAAGTTAAGTTACAGGCAATGACAAGTTAAAGATTCATACATTGCAAAGAGTGGAGGGCCCTGTCTTTGAGCTTGGAATCCAGTGTCCATAGCGCTTTCCCTAAAGCACCTTGCAGGATTGAAACTCGCAGACTTACAATCTAAAGGACCACTGTAGAAGATCGAGTGGTTGTCTGATGTGAAATGTCCCATTCCAGTCCATTTAAGTTCACTAATTCCCAGGATATTGATGTTTAGCCTTGTCATTTCATTCTTGACCACATCTAGTTTGCTTTGGTTCATAGTTCTAACATTCCAGTTTCCTATTCTGAATTGTTCTTTGCAACATTGGACTTTCCTTTCCCCTCCAGACACATCCACAGCTGGTTGTCCTTTCGGCTTTGGCCCAACCACTTCATTAGATCTTGTGTTACTTGCTCTTCCTCAGTAATGTAGTAGGCACCTTCTGACCTGAGGGGCTCATCTTCTTCTGCCATATCGTTATGTCTGATGAGGCTTTGAAAGTAGCTCAGGAAAGAAGGAAAGCGAAAGGTGGTGGAGATAAGAAAAGATTTGTCGAACTGAATGCAGAATTCCAGAGGATAGCAAGAAGAGACAAGGAGACATTCTACAATGAGCGATGTAAAGAGATTGAAGAAGATAACCGAATGGGTAAACCAAGAGATCTCTTCAAGACAATTGGGAACCTAAAAGGCACCTTTCATGCCAAAGTGGGCGTGATAAAAGACAAAAATGATAGGGACTTAACAGAAGTTAAGTCCCCCCCCCCCAGAGCAAGGCCACGGTGCACCAGGGGTAGATCTGCCCCTGCTTCCTGTCCTAGGAGTAGTGTTGAATTACGCCCCCCCCCACCAGATTAAATTGATATATGGGGGGGGGGGGGGGCATACTTGTATCTGATGGCTGTATCACACTGGTGATGTCTTCAGTCCATGGTCCTGTACCTTTAATCTTGGCCTGTTCTCGTTCCCACCAGTCATGGGTTATATTTAGGGCTCAGTAACTATTTTCTTTTACAGCCCTCACTGTCAGGACACTTTTATCAGACTATAAATCTCTGTGAGCTAGTCAGGGGGGGCACTGGGACTTCCTCATTTAGATATTGTTTCTTCTTGAGATATGACCCGGCGTCCTGGGATATGTCCAGGTGATTTATACTAATTTTAGTTTTATACAGGATGTTTTGGGGGTTATTGCCTCCCATTTGTGTTGTGCATCATAACTTAAAGAGACTCTGTCACCCAAAACTAGTTTTTAGGTTATTCTTAAAGAGCATAAAAAACTGTCTCTATGTTATATTAACCATTTTTTTTTTCTAACGAGAACCAGCGCTGAGAAATTCCATGTTGTTGTAGTTTTCGGTCCTTTCCTGTTATAGTTACGGCACCAGTCTGCAGTGCGGTGACGAACTGCTAGATGGTGCTGCCAATATTCCAGTGCCATATCATAGAGTCAAGGCTTAGGTAAACTGTTAGGGTGAGGGTTAGGGTTAGTTTAAGTGTTAGGCTAAGCTTAGAACTTCTCTAACATATCGGCAGCACTGTAAAATATCGACAGCGCCATCTAGCGGTTGGTCGCCGCACTGCAGCGGCCGACCTGTCCCGTGACTATAACAGGAAAGATCCTAGTTTTGTTTGCAAATGAGGGGCTCACACATATTAATTAGCTGCTTTGATACATCCATTGGGATAACAGTCTGCTTGTCTGCTTCTGTAGTGGCCAAAAGGATCACTGAAGTGTCATATTGTAATTTAGTCTTATAAAGAGCTTGGTTTCATAATTTGCTAAATATCTTTAGTGAGCCTAAAAAAAATAGAAACAAAACTTTTTTAGGTTCTGACAAATAAAATGTAAAAAAAACAAACAAACAAAAAAAACACTTGGTATAGTGTAGCTAGTATAAATACCAAAAAAGTGACTATATTAAAAAAAAAAAAAAATTAAACTGTAAAGTCAAGATTATATTAATGCCCATTAAAAATACAACATATCAAAAAAATAAAAATGGCGCCTAGATGATTTAAAATGTATATCAAACACAAGTAGGATGGCAGGAAGCTTTACATATATATTGATCAATAATTGTTGGTATATATAGTCTCTCAGTATAAGGGCACCAGACACCTTGACCCCACAAATTGTCTATTTGTAATTTGTAATTAAAAAATAATATATTGATAATATCCAGCTCCAATTAAAGATACATCTGGTAATGCCGGTTGTTGGAATTCTAAAGAGACATCCAGAAACTTACTATAATAAACTAGTATCTTGCCCATCATATATGATGGTATCCTATGGTATCTTCAATGGTCTGTTCTGTCTTTCTCAGTGATGTCTCTCTTGGTGTTGTCGCTCTCTGTGCTGTCTCTCTCTCTCTCTGCTGTTTCTCTCTATGCTGTCTCTCTCTCTGCTGTTTCTCTCTGTGCTGTCTCTATCGGTGCGCCCTCCATATATCTCTCTGTGCTGTCTATCTATGCACCCTCTGTCCCTCTCTGTGCACTCTCTCTCTCTCTCTCTGTGCCCTTTCTGTGTGTGGCCTCTCTCTCTCTCTCTGTTTGTGCACTCTCTCTCTCTCTCTCTCTCTCTCTAACTCTCTGGCGGTGTCATCTGTCTCTCTGTCTCTCTATGCCCTCTGTCTCTCTTTCTGTGTCATCTCTCTCTGTCTCTGTGCCCTCTGCCTCTCTCTCTGTGCACCCTCTGTCTCTCTGTGCGCTCTCTATCTCTCTGCGCCCTCTCTCTGTGTTCCCCCTCTCTCTGTGTCCTCTCTGTGTGTGCCCTCTTAATCTGTCTGTCGCTCCCTCTCTCTGTCGGTGTCATCTGTCCCCCTGTGTACTCGCTCTCTCTCTGCACCCCTCTCTCTCTCTGTGCTCCCCCTCTCTGTGCTCTGTCTCTCTCTATGCTCCCTCTATTCTCTCTCTCTCTATCTCTGTACACCCCCCTCTCTCTGTGCTCTCTGTCTCTCTATGCTCCCTCTACTCTCTCTCTCTCTCTCTGTGCACCCCTCTCTCTCTCTGTGCTCTCTGTCTCTCTCTGCACTCCCATCTCTCTCTCTCTGTTCTCTCTGTCTCTCTCTATGCTCCCTCTATTCTCTCTCTCTCTCTCTCTCTCTCTGTGCACCCCCCTCTCTCTCTGTGTTCTCTCTCTCTCTATGCTCCCTCTATTCTCTCTCTCTCTCTCTCTGCACCCCCCTCTCTCTCTCTGTGTTCTCTCTCTCTCTATGCTCCCTCTATTCTCTCTCTCTCTGTGCACCCCCCTCTCTCTGTGTTCTCTCTCTCTCTCTCTCTATGTGCTCCCTCTATTCTCCCTCTCTCTCTCTGTGCACCCCCTCTCTCTGTGTTCTCTCTCTCTCTCTATGCTCCCTCTATTCTCTCTCTCTCTCTCTCTCTGTGTGCTCTCTGTCTCTCTCTATGCTCCCTCTATTCTCTCTCTATCTCTCTGCACCCCCCCTCTCTCTCTCTGTGATCTCTGTCTCTCTCTATGCCCCTCTATTCTCTCTCTCTCTCTGTGCACCCCCCCTCTCTGTGCTCTCTGTCTCTCTCTATGCTCCATCTATGTTCTCTCTCTCTCCCTCTGCACCCCCTCTATCTCTGTGCTCTCTGTCTCTTTATCTCTCTCTCTCTCATTCACCTTCCCTCTCTCCTTCTTTCTCTCTCTCTCCATCTCCTTCTCTCTCTCTCCTTCTCTCTCTCCCTCTCATTCTCTCTCTACCTCCCTCTCCTTCTCCTTCTCCCTTCTCCCTCTATTCTCTCTCTCTCTCTGTGCACCCCCCCCCCTCTGTGCTCTCTGTCTCTATTCTCCCTCTATTCTCTCTCTCTCTCTCTCTCTCTCTGCACCCCCCCTCTCTCTCTCTGTGCTCTCTGTCTCTCTCTATGCTCTCTCTACTCTCTCTCTCTCTCTCTCTCTCTGTGCACCCCCCTCTCTCTCTCTGTGATCTATGTCTCTCTCTATGCTCCATCTATTTTCTCTCTCTCTCTCTGCACCCCCCCCTCTCTCTCTGTGCTCTCTGTCTCTCTCTATGCTCTCTCTACTCTCTCTCTCTCTCTCTCTCTCTCTCTCTGTGCACCCCCCCTCTCTCGCTCTGTGATCTATGTCTCTCTCTATGCTCCCTCTATTCTCTCTCTCTCTCTGTGCACCCCCCGTCTCTGTGCTCTCTGTCTCTATTCTCCCTCTATTCTCTCTCTCTCTCTCTCTCTCTCTGCACCCCCCCCCCCCCCCTCTCTCTCTGTGCTCTCTGTCTCTCTCTATGCTCTCTGTAACGGAGCTGGAACACGCAGTCCAAAATCTCCGCTGGTATACGATAAAATACCCACGAGGCACTACAGTTTCACCATCCCCGACCTCCCATATTGGACGACACACAATTTGGGAGTCAAATGAATACTGACTTTATTTTGTTATTGCAGAACTATATATACATCTCTTTGGCCACAGGCAATACACATGCCCATATTTGGCTACACACAATACACACAAAGAGAACAATAGGGGGGTCACACCTCCCTGGCAACTTTGATACAATCAGACACTGATTCAATTACACCTCTTTGTTCTTATCAGAGAATTAAAACACTTTGGAAAATGCAAGGATCCTTTACAACTTTCTTATCTCTTGAATCTCTGTAATAGGATTATCTATTAGCCTAGGTCTGCAAAAGTCTGGCTAATATTCTGCAGAGCATCAACCAGCATACATATTGTAGGATCATATTTTAACCAAGAATAATCATAAAACAGGGTAAAACAGTGATGGGTTCCGCTACACACCTCCCCCGTGACCATAAGCCGGCATACACAGTCTGATCCCAACGGATCGGCCTGGGGATGTCCGGACAAAAGTATTTGTTGGTCAATTCTCTAGTTTGACAACCCATCAGCATTACTGCAATTCATATTTACTCACATTTCCCATATCCCCAGATAGCTGGGATCTGAGCGCACAAAACCACCGAATAGCGCTCAGATCCTCTTCACACAGTTCAATTGCCATGTAGCTAAAGTCTTTCCCATAGTCTTTCATCATATGAATGGGCTCCATGGCATAGCTATCTGGGGTATCACCGCTCCCACAGGGCAAGTACAGAATGACCCCCCTGTATGTAAAGGGCCAGAATGAGTGACTTACACTCTGGTATGGCCGAACACTGGTTCCAAAGGGCAATATGTACCAGGGCCATAGTCGCAGGGCAGGAGGCTGGCAAACAGTCCTCTCCAAGCCAAAGTGGCGAAGGGCACTTCGTCACACATCTCCCCTTTGGGGGGAAGTCTAACCAGGCACCTGGATATTTCGCTGGGGTGATGGTGCAACACGCTGAGGGGACTTGAGGGGCAGAGGCCCGCGGCACTCTGCCCTGATGCCAGCTCTTCTGCTGGTATAACCTGCAGGACCTCCTGCTCTGTACCAGGGACAAAGGGAGGGCAGAGGCCGACTGCACTCTGCCCCGCTGTCAGCTCTTCTGCTGGGGTACTTGGGACATATTCCGGCTCAGTAGCCAGGGAAACGTGGGGGTCAGTGGGGGTTAACATTTCCTCTGTTAACCCTGGGGCCACATTAGAAGTTAGCTGGGGAGGGGAGTTTGTACTTACCCCCTCCTCCGGTTGTCCCAGTGACGGTAGTTGGGGATCTGGACAAGCTGTGGGCGCAGAGACCACGGTCCCATCTGCGCCGTCTGGGAGATTGGTGTCTCCCCTGGTTAGGGTAAACTGTCGCTGGGGGGGAAGGATGACACCTTCTGCCCCCTGTGTTTCACACTGCCGCTGGGGGGGAAGGACGACACCTTTGGCCCCCTGGAGTACCCACTGACGCCTTGGAGGAAGGTCGACACCTTCTGCTCCCTGGGGTACACACTGCCGCTGGGGGGGAAGGACGACACCTTCTGCCCCCTGGGGTTCACACTGCCGCTGAGGGGGAAGGACGACACCTTCTGCCCCCTGGGGTTCACACTGCCGCTGTGGAGGAAGGTCGACACCTTCTGCTCCCTGGGGTACACACTGCCGCTGGGGGGAAAGGACGACACCTTCTGCCCCCTGGGGTTCACACTGCCGCTGGGGGGGAAGGACGACACCTTCTGCCCCCTGGGGTTCACACTGCCGCTGGGGGGAAAGGACGACACCTTCTGCCCCCTGGGGTTCACACTGCCGCTGGGGGGAAAGGACGACACCTTCTGCCCCCTGGGGTTCACACTGCCGCTGAGGGGGAAGGTCGACACCTTCTGCCCCCTGGGGTTCACACTGCCGCTGGGGGGAAAGGACGGCACCTTCTGCCCCCCTGGGGTTCACACTGCCGCTGAGGGGGAAGGACGACACCTTCTGCCCCCTGGGGTTCACACTGCCGCTGGGGGGAAAGGACGACACCTTCTGCCCCCTGGGGTTCACACTGCCGCTGGGGGGAAAGGACGACACCTTCTGCCCCCTGGGGTTCACACTGCCGCTGAGGGGGAAGGACGACACCTTCTGCCCCCTGGGGTTCACACTGCCGCTGGGGGGAAAGGACGACACCTTCTGCCCCCTGGGGTTCACACTGCCGCTGAGGGGGAAGGACGACACCTTCTGCCCCCTGGGGTTCACACTGCCGCTGGGGGGAAAGGACGACACCTTCTGCCCCCTGGGGTTCACACTGCCGCTGGGGGGGAAGGACGACACCTTCTGCCCCCTGTAGGGCCGGTAGAGAGACCTCGGTCCCATCTCTACCTGCCATCTGGAGGTCATCCCAGGACCAGTCAATGAAGTCTGGTTCTGCTTGTCGAGTAGGTTGGGGCTGCACAAGGCTGAGCAGGTGTTGGTAGTCCTGCTCCAGCTCCCACTCTCTCGTTACCAGGTGGGTCATGTCTTTGCTCACCTCGCCTTCGTCATCCCAGACATACATGCCCATCCGGTAGTCGTAGATGTCCCAAAACCTAGACCCCTCCGTGCTGCCAAGATCAATATCGTCCTCCAAGGCATCCCATAATAAACCCGGGCCATCATAATCATCCCCCTCCGGTAAGTCGTGTTCAGCCGTCCAGGGGGTAAGTCGAACGGTATACCACCAGAGGGCCTGGTATGCGTTGTCTAGCCAGATCTCTCGCCATACCAGGGTCTCTAGTCTTGTCACCCCACTCATCCAGGGGCTGCTCTCCCAATAGATACATCCGCATCGCCACACGCTTCTGTAGCCGCTGCTCATCACTGGGGAGACTCTCACCTCGCCGCCATTGGGCATCTTGCAGGGCATCATACCAGATTTCCTTTCTGTCTGTTTCCCTGTAGTCTGCGGCCTCCTTCTCATCCTCATCATGGAACGCTGTCCGAAAACTAGCCGGTTCCATCCTGCTGTAGCCAGGGGCGCTGTACTGATACTAGCGTTGCCCTCAATTTGTACTCCACGGAATGGTGTCTCCTGTAGCTGTCCTTCTGACCGTGGGAACAATTCCACCACTTGCCAACAAATGTAACGGAGCTGGAACACGCAGTCCAAAATCTCCGCTGGTATACGATAAAATACCCACGAGGCACTACAGTTTCACCATCCCCGACCTCCCATATTGGACGACACACAATTTGGGAGTCAAATGAATACTGACTTTATTTTGTTATTGCAGAACTATATATACATCTCTTTGGCCACAGGCAATACACATGCCCATATTTGGCTACACACAATACACACAAAGAGAACAATAGGGGGGTCACACCTCCCTGGCAACTTTGATACAATCAGACACTGATTCAATTACACCTCTTTGTTCTTATCAGAGAATTAAAACACTTTGGAAAATGCAAGGATCCTTTACAACTTTCTTATCTCTTGAATCTCTGTAATAGGATTATCTATTAGCCTAGGTCTGCAAAAGTCTGGCTAATATTCTGCAGAGCATCAACCAGCATACATATTGTAGGATCATATTTTAACCAAGAATAATCATAAAACAGGGTAAAACAGTGATGGGTTCCGCTACACTCTCTCTACTCTCTCTCTCTCTCTCTCTCTCTCTCTCTCTCTCTCTCTGTGCACCCCCCCTCTCTCTCTCTGTGATCTATGTCTCTCTCTATGCTCCCTCTATTCTCTCTCTCTCTCTCTGTGCACCCCCCCTCTCTGTGCTCTCTGTCTCTCTCTATGCTCCCACTATTCTCTCTCTCTCTCTCTCTCTCTGTGCACCCCCCCTCTCTGTGTCTCTCTCTATGGTCCCTCTATTCTCTCTCTCTCTCTGTGCACCCCCCCTCTCTCTCTCTGTGATCTCTGTCTCGCTCTATGCTCCCTCTACTCTCTCTCTCTCTCTCTCTCTCTGCACCACCCCTCTCTCTCTGTGCTCTGTCTCTCTCTATGCTCCCTCTACTCTCTCTCTCTATCTCTCTCTGGACCCCCCTCTCTCTCTCTGTGATCTCTGTCTCTCTCTATGCTCCCTCTATTTTCTCTCTCTCTCTCTCTCTCTCTCTCTCTCTCTCTCTCTGCACCCCCTCTCTCTCTGTGCTCTCTGTCTCTCTCTATGCTCCATCTATTCTCTCTCTCTCTGTGCACCCCCCCCCCCTTTGTGCTCTCTGTCTCTCTCTATGCTCCCTCTATTCTCTCTCTCTCTCTCTCTCTCTGTGCACCCCCCCCCCTTTGTGCTCTCTGTCTCTCTCTATGCTCCCTCTATTCTCTCTCTCTCCCTCTGCACCCCCTCTATCTCTGTGCTCTCTGTCTCTTTATCTCTCTCTCTCTCATTCACCTTCCCTCTCTCCTTCTTTCTCTCTCTCTCCATCTCCTTCTCTCTCTCTCCTTCTCTCTCTCTCTCCCTCTCATTCTCTCTCTACCTCCCTCTCCTTCTCCTTCTCCCTTCTACCTCTATTCTCTCTCTCTCTCTCTCTCTCTCTCTGCACCCCCCCTCTCTCTCTCTGTGCTCTCTGTCTCTCTCTATGCTCTCTCTACTCTCTCTCTCTCTCTCTCTCTCTCTCTGTGCACCCCCCTCTCTCTCTCTGTGATCTATGTCTCTCTCTATGCTCCATCTATTTTCTCTCTCTCTCTCTGCACCCCCCCTCTCTCTCTCTGTGCTCTCTGTCTCTCTCTATGCTCTCTCTACTCTCTCTCTCTCTCTCTCTCTCTCTGTGCACCCCCCCTCTCTCTCTCTGTGATCTATGTCTCTCTCTATGCTCCCTCTATTCTCTCTCTCTCTCTGTGCACCCCCCGTCTCTGTGCTCTCTGTCTCTATTCTCCCTCTATTCTCTCTCTCTCTCTCTCTCTGCACCCCCCCCCCCTCTCTCTCTGTGCTCTCTGTCTCTCTCTATGCTCTCTCTACTCTCTCTCTCTCTCTCTCTCTCTCTCTCTCTCTCTCTGTGCACCCCCCCTCTCTCTCTTTGTGATCTATGTCTCTCTCTATGCTCCCTCTATTCTCTCTCTCTCTCTCTGTGCACCCCCCCTCTCTGTGCTCTCTGTCTCTCTCTATGCTCCATCTATTTTCTCTCTCTCTCTCTCTCTCTCTGTGCACCCCCTCTCTCTGTGCTCTCTGTCTCTCTCTATGCTCCATCTATTTTCTCTCTCTCTCTCTCTGCACCCCCCCTCTCTCTCTCTGTGCTCTCTGTCTCTCTCTATGCTCCATCTATTTTCTCTCTCTCTCTCTCTGCACCCCCCCCCCCCTCTGTTCTCTCTGTCTCTCTCTATGCTCCCTCTATTCTCTCTCTCTCTCTCTGTGCACCCCCCCTCTCTGTGCTCTCTGTCTCTCTCTAAGCTACATCTATTTTCTCTTTCTCTCTCTCTCTCTGCACCCCCCCCCTCTCTCTGTGCTCTCTGTCTCTCTCTATGCTCCCTCTATTCTCTCTCTCTCTCTCTCTCTGCACCCCCCTCTCTCTCTCTCTGTGTTCTCTCTCTCTATGCTCCCTCTATTCTCTCTCTCTCTGTGCACCCCCCTCTCTCTGTGTCTCTCTCTATGCTCCCTCTATTCTCTCTCTCTCTCTGCACCCCCCTCTCTCTCTCTGTGTTCTCTCTCTCTCTCTCTATGCTCCCTCTATTCTCTCTCTCTCTCTGTGCACCCCCCTCTCTCTGTGTTCTCTCTCTCTCTCTCTATGTGCTCCCTCTATTCTCCCTCTCTCTCTCTGTGCACCCCCTCTCTCTGTGTTCTCTCTCTCTCTATGCTCCCTCTATTCTCTCTCTCTCTCTGCACCCCCTCTCTCTCTCTGTGTTCTCTCTCTCTCTCTATGCTCCCTCTATTCTCTCTCTCTCTCTCTCTCTGTGCTCTCTGTCTCTCTCTATGCTCCCTCTATTCTCTCTCTATCTCTCTGCACCCCCCCCCCTCTCTCTCTCTGTGATCTCTGTCTCTCTCTATGCCCCCTCTATTCTCTCTCTCTCTCTCTGTGCACCCCCCCTCTCTGTGCTCTCTGTCTCTCTCTATGCTCCATCTATGTTCTCTCTCTCTCTCTGTGCACCCCCCCTCTCTGTGTCTCTCTCTATGCTCCCTCTATTCTCTCTCTCTCTCTCTGTGCACCCCCCTCTCTGTGTCTCTCTCTATGCTCCCTCTATTCTCTCTCTCTCTCTCTCTGTGCACCCCCCTCTCTCTCTGTGATCTCTGTCTCGCTCTATGCTCCCTCTACTCTCTCTCTCTCTCTCTCTCTGCACCACCCCTCTCTCTCTGTGCTCTGTCTCTCTCTATGCTCCCTCTACTCTCTCTCTCTCTCTATCTCTCTCTGGACCCCCCCCCTCTCTCTCTCTGTGCTCTCTGTCTCTCTCTATGCTCCCTCTATTCTCTCTCTCTCCCTCTGCACCCCCTCTATCTCTGTGCTCTCTGTCTCTTTATCTCTCTCTCTCTCATTCACCTTCCCTCTCTCCTTCTTTCTCTCTCTCTCCATCTCCTTCTCTATCTCTCCTTCTCTCTCTCTCTCCCTCTCATTCACCTTCTCTCTCTCTCTCGCTCTCTCTCCATCTCCTTCTCTCTCTCTCCTTCTCTCTCTCTCTCCCTCTCATTCTCTCTCTACCTCCCTCTCCTTCTCCTTCTCCCTTCTCCCTCTATTCTCTCTCTCTCTCTCTCTCTGCACCCCCCCCTCTGTGCTCTCTGTCTCTATTCTCCCTCTATTCTCTCTCTCTCTCTCTCTCTCTGTGCACCCCCCCTCGCTGTGCTCTCTGTCTCTCTCTATGCTACATCTATTTTCTCTCTCTCTCTCTGCACCCCCCCCCCCTCTCTCTGTGCTCTCTGTCTCTCTCTATGCTCCATCTATTTTCTCTCTCTCTCTCTGCACCCTCTCTCTCTCTGTGCTCTCTGTCTCTCTCTATGCTCCCACTATTCTCTCTCTCTCTCTCTCTCTCTCTATGCACCCCCCTCTCTCTCTGTGATCTCTGTCTCGCTCTATGCTCCCTCTACTCTCTCTCTCTCTCTCTCTCTCTCTGCACCCCCCTCTCTCTCTCTCTGTGCTCTCTGTCTCTCTCTATGCTCCCTCTACTCTCTCTCTCTCTCTCTCTCTCTGTGCACCCCCCTCTCTCTCTCTGTGATCTCTGTCTCGCTCTATGCTCCCTCTACTCTCTCTCTCTCTCTCTGCACCACCCCTCTCTCTCTCTGTGCTCTCTGTCTCTCTCTATGCTCTCTCTACTCTCTCTCTCTCTCTCTCTCTGCACCCCCCTCTCTCTCTCTCTGTGCTCTCTGTCTCTCTCTATGCTCCCTCTATTCTCTCTCTCTCTGTGCACCCCCACTCTCTGTGCTCTCTGTCTCTCTCTATGCTCAATCTATTTTCTCTCTCTCTCTCTCTCTCTCTCTCTCTGCACCCCCTCTCTCTCTCTGTGCTCTCTGTCTCTCTGTCTCTCTCTCTCTCTGTGTGCACCCCTCTCTCTCTCTGTGCACCCCCCCCCCCTTTGTGCTCTCTGCCTCTCTCTATGCTCCATCTACTTTCTCTCTCTCTCTTTCTGCACCCCCTCTCTCTCTGTGCTCTCTGTCTCTCTCTCTCTCATTCACCTTCTCTCTCTCTCTCTCTCTCTCTCCATCTCCTTCTCTCTCTCTCCTTCTCTCTTTCTATCCCTCTCATTCTCTCTCTCCCTCCCTCTCCTTCTCCTTCTCTCTCTCTCTCCATCTCCTTCTCTCTCTCTCCCTCCCTCTCCTTCTCCCTCTCTCTCTTCTTCTCCCTCTCTCTCCCTTCTTCCTTCTCTCTCCTTCCCTCCCCTTCTTTGGTGCCCATTGCGACCTTCTAAATGCGCGTTACACACAAACTCGCAGTACGACAACTATATTAGTGATCACTAAATATCAATAGCACTATAAGGTCCTTATGATAATTTTTGGATATAAATATAGTTATTTATAAATATATAGTTAAGGGATTGAACACAAGGTGGCAGCACTATACAACAGCCAGTATGGCAAAACCATCTAATATGAAGGATGAGACAAAAAGCCAAATATTGCAACCCACACCAGTCTCTTTGCCACGAAAACCTTATGGATTGGCACAACTGGACACAAGAGGTGCCTGTGTGCTTATGTCAATAGGGTCATGGAGAGTCAGACTCAACTTATTCTTATATTTTTGTTTTAATTGGATTTTCCATAAAGTGTTTTTTTAACTGTATTATATTTGGTCTCATCACAATTTTTAGACTGCCCTTTCCTGTACCTTATTAGAGTCCGCATCTAGTTACCAGCTGCCCTTTCTCTTCTTCTCTCTTTATGTTATCAGCAACCTTTGATGCTTTCTCTAATTTGTCACATTTATTCACTAGCCAATATTTATATTTGGCATAATACCATATAGGTGGTATATAAGATACTGGCAGCAGGGGGTACCACTTCCTTTAATCTTAAACTTCAATGTTAGTTTAAATAATACAATTTTTTTCTGATAATAATAATAATAATAATAACAATAATAATAATAATAATAATAATAATAATAATATCCACTATAATAGTTTGTAGATGTGAGTAAGATGTGTGATGCGTACTGCGCAGGCGTTACATCTAATTGCAGGAGCTATTGGGGGAATCACACAACTGCACCTGTTTTGTTTTCGCACATGTGCGGCTCACCACTGCAGGTGGGGGAGAAAGAGATAGAGAAGGTGGCAGAGGGAGGGGAATAGAGGGAGGGAGGGAGAAAGAGAGAGAGAGGTGGACAGAGGGAGGGAGAAAGAGAGAGATAGGGGGACAGAGGGAGGGGAAGAGAGGAAGGGAGAAAGAGAGAGAGAGAGGAGAACAGAGGGAGGGGAAGAGAGAGAGGGAGAAAGAGAGAGAGAGAGGGCAGAAGGTGGGGAAGAGAGGGAGGGAGGGAGATAGAGAGAGAGGGGAGAGCAAGAGGGAGGGGGCAGAGGGAGAAAGAAAGAAGGGGAGAGAGAGTGAGAGTGAGAGTGAGAGAGAGAGAGAAAGAAAGAAAGAAAAAGAAAGAGAAAGGGGGACAGAGAGAGAGGAGGTAGAGAGGGTGAGAGAGGGAGGGAGAGAAAGAGAGAGAGGGGAGAGGGAGGGGGCAGAGGGAGAAAGAAAGAAAGGGAGGGGAGAGGGAGAGAGAGAGTGAGGGAGAGAGAGAGAGAGAGAGAGAGAGAGAGAGAGAGAGAGAAAGAGAGAAAGAGAGAAAGAAAGAGAGAAAGAGAGAAAGAAAGAAAGAAAGAAAGAAAGAAAGAGAAGGGGGGACACAGAGAGAGGAGGTAGAGAGGGTGAGAGAGGGAGGGAGAGAAAGAGAGGGAGTGGGAGAGAGAAGGAATGAGGCAGAGGGAGAGGAGAGAGAGGGAGGCAGAGTGGGGAGAAGAGAGAGAGAGGGACGGAGAGTGAGGAGAGGGAGAGAGAAAGGGAGAGAGAGGAGAGGGAGAGAGACAGAGAGCACAGAGTGCAGAGAGAGGACACAGAGAGTGACAAAGGGCACAGAGAGGGCGCACAGAAAGAGAGAGGGCGCACAGAGACGGCACAGAGAGAGACAGCACAGACAACATAACATATGACACAGTCATTTATGACGGGCAAGTTATTAGTAATAATAATAATACTTGGTTTTAGCTTATATCATACATGGAACCAACCATACGTGTGATCCTTCACAAATATTTTGGGAAACACTGTAGTAATTCAGTTATTAAGAAAAATGTAAATGATAGAATATTAAAAAATAAAAAGGTTTAAAAATATAAAATATTCAATATCAATATTAAAATGCAAGTGTGAGGGAAGATTACAGAGAGATAATTAGGGGACATTGCTAACTACACCCTCTATTAATCCTCTTTGTGTTACAGTAACGGACCTTATGAAGCTTCTTTATATTTAATAAAAAATTAAACTCTGACCATTTTTCTATTTCAAGCGCAGTCTGGATTATTTTGGTTTTATTTTAGGCCAGCCGGGAATGCTGGGATATTTCCATCCTTCTGATATTAGTTTATTTTGGTCGCAGGTCATTACATTTTCATTAGTCTGGATTTTGATCAAATTTAACCAACTTAAAAGAAAAAAAGAAAACAAAATTCACATAATACGCACAATAGGCCACTAATAGGAAATGTATTATTGTAAAATAGAACTTATTAGTGGATATATCAAATACATATTATATCAGACATATACTCTCTGTATATAACTTACTGGAGATAAGTTTATGGCTCTCAGAGCCCTATTAAATTAATTGATTTTGTGTTCCCGTAGCCTGTAAAGTAGCCCACTAAAGTTATGGCTATTAAATTGGCCTCTTACAGTTCCCAGCAAACGATCTGCGGGTTACAGGCGGAAATTCCCTACGATCTGTCAAAATCTGAACTCTGTCCCAGATAAGCCTTTTGTCACAATCTGCTTCTTCAAGGGTCCTTGATATGAACCTAGTTCAAACCTACCCCAGCAAAATTGTGTTTTACTTGTTTTTTGTGGCACAAAAGATGGCATCTGAAGAGGACAATGCCCAAAGGTGCAGGCAGAGAATACTGGATACAGGTTACTAGTGGCCTATGGCAAGACCCTCCCCAATTCAGGGTACAAACACAAAAACAGCCTCATACTGTGGATATGTGAAACTAGAACTGAACATTTATTGAATCATAGAACCAACATATTTATACTCATCTCCCATACCACACCCTTGTGTACCTTTGTCCATGTGTGTGATGTCAGAACTAACTTGCAACCTTGGATGCTATAAAAGCACTTGAGATAAAACTCACCAGATGTCTAAACTACATGACAGTTGTCTGTAGCTAACTAGAGCAAAAAAACTTGATGTTAATCTCCAGTCCTTGCTTAGGACTACTGAAGTGCATGCATCTGTCTTGGCGTCTGTTTATCAAGACCTGTATGTGTGAGGATGCGATGTTCTGCAGTTAAGCTTATGTGCAGAGCATTTTGACCATTTCCATATATATTCTGTTCTATATCACATTTTCCCTCTATGACATATTATAGCTAGTATAAATGATAACAATGTACAGGCAACATATAAGCACACACAATAATACGTAATCACAATGCAACAATGTCATGCTCCTTTGGCCATATCCATAATTAATGGTAATATTACAGTCACTAAACAATGTAATCATGAAACCTTTGATCTGTCAAGCCCGTAAATGTTACACATTCGCTAATCGCTATTAAATTGCAACGATTTTCCAAAGATGCACTGGCGTTCAAATGCCCGTAAATGGCAAATGGAGCCAAAAATCCTACGGGTACTAGAGAGGACCTGCAAGGGCGGTTAAAGGCCTGTCCGTAGCACTGTAAAAGCATTTGAACACAATACTGTATTTTAAATTAAAGGGAAATTGATGTAAGGTATTAATATCAATAGCACATTATTCTCAAGCCCACAAATTGGCAATAAAAAAATATTTATTTTATGTTTAATTTCCGTGTTATATCAATCCCGGCAATCAATGTGTTAATACATATAATAGAACTTGCATTGACTAGATTATTATATTTATTGATTAATTAATATTGCTTTATTTCTAGAATGCAGGTCCGATCGCAACCTAGACTTCAAACCCTAAGTGATTGAAATCTAACCTCCATTTTGTACTACATAAAATATATAATATAAATAAATATGCTTAAAAGGAGCCATTTATAAAGCAGTGTTGGGTTAAAGAGAAAATCTTTTCCTTCTAAAAATATACCTGAATGACTATTTAGCGATTTAGTACAATAATTGTTTGATGTGGATTATTTTATATTTTACATACTCATTATGGGGTAATGTATCATCAAAAACAGGTATTTGGCCAACATGGCCTAGGCCTAGGGCACAACATGGCTTACATCTGTGCACAACACTACCACCTAGTGGTAAGAAAGGATCTGACATGTTTACCTGTTTACCTACACACACTCATATACCACAGGACTGACATCAGCCGCCTTGGTATCAATATTTGATTTGCTGCTGTTTGCAGATGTACATAATTAATGTTGAACTAACAAATAGATAGGACATGAAATGTGCGTACCCTGGCCCTCTAACAGAGAGGAAATATTAGTTATTGGGTCTGTTAACACCTACTTTTTCTTTCCGATGTTAAAGGGTTAATAACATTTCACCTGCTCCCTAGAAAACAAGGGAAATGCAGTAATTACAGGGGCTCTATAAAGATTTATTTCTCAGTAGAATCAGTAATAAATTTTGTAGTATTGCAAAACGAACCCCAAATACCCCCTATAACGGCGCTTTGGTTAGACGCCATATGCAATCTTCCCTTTAAGTGAGAATGCCGAGCTTATCATGACAGACCACATGCAAACATCCTGGGATACAATCTGTGATTGGCTGAGAAGGCGGCAGGGCTGCCTAAGTTTACATGTAACATAAATTAGTTTTGTTTTAGTACACCTATTCCTCTATTGTTTAGATGTTTATCCTAATATCTTTGAGAAAATTGACATTAATTGTGCTGTGTCTGGAGGGGGGTGTATATAATTTGGAGGGGTGTGTGTAAATAATATTTGGAAAAGGGGGGAGTATTATTTGGAGGGGAGGTATATCATTTGGGGAGGGGTGTGCATAATTTGAAGAGGGGGTGTATAATTTGGAAAAGGAGTGTACAATTTGGAAAGGGGGCTGTATAATTTGGATAGGGGGGGTATAATTTGGAGAGGTGGTGTGTATCATTTAGAGAGGGTGTATAATTTGGAGAGGGTGTATAATTTGGAGTGGGGTTGTATAATTTGGAGAGGGGTGTGTATAATTTTGATAGAGGGGGGTATAATTTGGAGAGGTGGTATATCATTTGGATAGAGGGTGTATAATTTGTAGGGGGTTGTATAATTTGGAAAGGGGGGTGTATAATTTGGAGACGGGTGTGTATAATTTTGATAAAGGGGGTATAATTTGGAGAGGGATGTATAATTTGGAGAGGGGTGTGTATAATTTGGAAAGGGGGGGTGTATCATTTAGAGAGGGTGTAGAATTTGTAGGGGGTAGACTTTGGAGAGAGGTGTAGAATTTGGAGGGGTGTGTATAATTTGGAGAGGAGGGTGTATAATTTGGAGAGGAGGGTGTATAATTTGGAGAGGAGGGTGTATAATTTGGAGAGAGGAGTATGTGTATAATTTGGAGAGGAGGGTGTACAATTTGGAGAGGAGGGTGTATAATTTGGAGGGAGGAGTATGTGTATAATTTGTATAGAGGGTGTATAATTTGGAGAGGGGTATATGTATAATTTAGGGGGGTGTATAGTTTGGAGGGGGCCCCATATCACCCGTGCACTTATCTCCCATCCATTTATTAGACCTCATTGTCCTCTGGTGTCTCTTTGGCACCTTTTGCCTGAATGTGAGTCAGTGAGAACAAGGCGGTCTTGTTTCCCCAGTGTGGAGGGGCAGCCCCCCTCACCGCCCCCCCTGAGCTGCCCTCAATGTGATGCATTGAGACTCGGCCGGAGGAAACAGGAGCCGAGTGTCCCCCTGACAGCAGATGCTCGCACACCTGCACAGCACATCACTACTAACCCTGCAGAGCCCTTAAAGGGTCTCCGCATCTTTTTGTGCTATTTTATAGAAATATAACGGATAATGTACAAAAACATTTTTTCGAAAAAATAAAAACAACTTTTACATTTATTACCTATTTATGCAACTACATAAAGTCCTGATTATCTCTTCTATTTCCTCCTCCTATCTGTATGGTTCTTGTTAAGAAGGAGGGAGCCTGTCTGGCTCATAATCATTATTTTAGAACAGAGACAACTGGCCTTGCTTATTTGCCCTTCATGCAGGAAGAGCCCTAGAAGCTGAGACATAAAAAATTAGTAACCCTAAAAATCAATTTTACCTACTAATGCACTAAAGCAATTTAACATCAATATTAGGAAAGACTGTGAAGGTCTACGGAGTGACCTCACTTAATATATTATTATTGCAAAAGTATTTAGGAAATTTCTTGAAGAAAAGTAGAACTGTAAGAACAAGAGGACAGTTGAAGGTTTGCAGCAAGGGTAGTACATACATACATCCTTCCAGCAGAGGACATATGATCAAACACAGTAAATTAATTTAAAGGAACACTGCACTTGAACACATGAAAATATGCTAATAGTTTTAGAATGTAAAAAAATATACATAATGCAGCCTCTAGTTTAATCTGCCATTTTAGTTTCTAGTTATCTACTTCTGGTTGTGTGAGGAGACTTTATACACAGGAAGTTTATATCTACACAATGGGAATTTGGTACAACAATTGCCAGTGCATTCTTTGTCAGGGCCATTTGCAGGATGTTAAGTCAAGTTTTTTAGCTAGATAGAATGGACAGACCGAATGGGCCCTTTGGTTCCTGTCCCAGTCCCTGGCTCTCCCCGCTGTCCCTCCATGATCAGGGGTTAGAGAGTCACAGAGCGACTCCGAGCAAACAGAAAGACTCAGGAAAAAGGAAGCCGACCCACCCTCCGGGAGAATGAGCCGAGGGGCCGCCCAGAAGAGCTATTTCCCCGTCTGGATGGGCTCCAAGTATTAAAACAAAGGTCTGCCATCTAAACACGTCAGGAATGTGTGTGAGGGGCCGTAACCCCTGGGGTGCAGCTATCCCTGTACAGAGAATCACACCCTCATTATATGACCACTGGACAATGACAAGTCTAAGAGCAAAATTAAGCAGAAAAAAGTAATAACGCTAGTTTGTAACTAACAAAAATAGATCTCGATGCCTTCTCTGGACCATGGAGGCATCCATGACACTTAAGTGAAAGGTGTATATATATATACAGTGGATATAAAAAGTCTACACACCCCTGTTAAAATGTCAGGTTTCTGTGCTTTAAAAAAATGAGACAAAGTTAAATCATTTCAGAACTTTTTCCACCTTTAATGTGACCTATAAACTGTACAACTCAATTGAAAAACAAACTGAAATCTTTTTAGGTGGAGTGAATAAAAATAAAAAATACAAATAATGTGGTCGCATAAGTCTGCACACCCTCTTATAACTGGGGATGTAGCTGTGTTCAGAATTAAGCAATCACGTTCCAAATCGTGTTAAATATGAGTGAGCATACACCTGCCATCATTTAAAGTCCCTCTGATTAACGCCAAATAAAGTTCAGCTGCTTTAGTTGGTCTTTCCTGAAATGTTCTCAGTCGCATCCCACAGCTAAAGCCATGGTCCACAGAGAGCTTCCAAAGCATCAGAGGGATCTCATTGTTAAAAGGTATCAGTTAGGAGAAGGGTACAAAAGAATTTCCAAGGCATTAGATATACCATAGAACACAGTGAAGACATCAAGTGGAGAAAATATGGCACAACAGTGACATTACCAAGAACTGAAGCTCCCTCCAAAATTGATGAAAAGACAAGAAGAAAACTGGTCTGGGAGGCTACCAAGAGACCTACAGCAACATTAAAGGAGCTGCAGGAATATCTGGCAAGAAATGGCTGTGTGGTACATGTGACAACAATCTCCCGTATTCTTCATATGTCTGGGCTATGGGGTAGAGTGGCAAGACGAAAGCCTTTTCTTACGAAGAAAAACATCCAAGCCAGGCTACATTTTGCAAAAACAAATGCGTAGTCTCCCAAAAGCTTGTGGGAAAAGGTCTTATGGTCGGATGAAACCAAGGTTGAACTTTTTGGCCATAATTCCAAAATATATGTTTGGCGCAAAAACAACACTGCACATCACCAAAAGAACACCATACCCACAGTGAAGCATGGTGGTGGCAGCATCATGCTTTGGGGCTGTTTTTCTTCAGCTGGAACTGGGGCCTTAGTTAAGATAGAGGGAATTATGAACAGTTCCAAATACCAGTCAATATTGTCACAAAACCTTCAGGCTTCTGCTAGAAAGCTGAACATGAAGAGGAACTTCATCTTTCAGCATGAAAACGACCCAAAGCATACATCCAAATCAACAAAGGAATGGCTTCACCAGAAGAAGATTAACGTTTTGGAATGGCCCAGCCAGAGCCCAGACTTGAATCTGATTTTTTTACAGCACAGAAACTGACATTTTAACAGGGGTGTGTAGACTTTTTATATCCACTGTATATATGAGAGGGATTTATATATTTCTGGAGGAACGGGTCCCGAATTTTGCTACTGTAAGCGGTCTGCTTATTTGTATATATCTTACAGGGAGAAGGAGGTTGGTGTCTAATTTAATAAGATCCAACTAAACAAATCCAAATAACCTCTCACCAGTGATAGATAAAAACAGCACATCCCTCAGTGTTCAGTTGTCAGGAAGAGACGAAACAAAGACAAGATGGAATACTCTATACATAAACATGTACAAATTATTCCCTTTATTTGTAACGCACCAACATATTCCGTAGCGCTATATAGGGGTTAAGAACAAGGCAAAACAATATTAACACATTGTAAAAAAAATGGCGGGTCCTGTGTTTGAGCTAAATAGAGATCTTTCTAGCAACACAAGACTGAAAAGTCACAAATTTACAATTCCAACAAATTTGATTTTCTTTGATTATTTACATTCATTGCTGAATCAGAGCAGGTGCAGAAGATGCAAAGCACAGGGAACCACACAATAGGGTAGGGACCCTCTGCTATTTGGAATAAAGGGCGATCTGAACACCTACATTGTATACAAAAGCTGCAGGGACCCCCAAGTTATTTTGCACCAGGGCCCCCCATTCACAAATGTGCAGCTTCTCCTAAACGACATGATCCATTCAATGAATTAATCTGATGTTGGCGCGTTACAAATAAATGATAATAATAATAATAATAATAATAATAATAATCTCCACCAAACTGTAACCACAAAAAAACAACCAAACAGACAAAGAAATGCAATTTATTTTCCTTTTTTTACACTGGTTACAAAACAAACATAAACTCTGCAGTAGTTTCAAACAGAACAGGAATAAACATAAATAACCCCGTCCTGTGCCAAAAAAGATCTTCAGGGGATCAATACATTTATTACATTTTATTTAATGTGGCCCATAAAAATCAAATGTAATTTTAATTGATTTGGTAAAAAATAATATAAAAGTATTATTTCAAAATTCTGAATAAATTCATAAGTAATATGAATAAATAAATTCACCTCCAATGGGGAATTGAGACTAAAATGTTACTACTGTGTAATAATGTTTTAGGACTTTAAATCAATCGTCATGTCAAATAGACATTGTGTTAAGATCAATGAAATGACCTGTAATTTATCATAAATTAAATAATAATCTGAATTATATATATTTCTGTCTTTTTAGGTTCAATATAATGTTCCTGGTGAAAAAACCCACAAAGTAGAAATTCCAGGAACATTGGGGGATATTTACTAATCTATTGCAAAGGTTGCAGCCTTCCGCAAAAGGCATATACAACCCATGTTAAGCTTAGTAAATCCAGTGGCGGATCTGGCTAGTGAATGGAGTGGCCTGGTGCCAAAACAATGTTGGGCTTACCACTTCGAATTCCTGACCAGGGGCCTCATTCTATTATCGGCCGCAGCCGTTGCGGGGCCGCAAGGACCGGCCGCAAGCTATTCTGCTATTCTATTCCCTTACGGCCGGAGGCTCCGGCAGGCTTGCGGCCGGTGCCTTGCTATCTCTTGCGGCCGCTCGCGCCAGAGGAAAGCCTTTGATCTGAAACGGCCGCAAGAGTTTTGCAATTCAATTGCTCCGGGAAACCTCTCTGCAAGGCTAAAAGCGAGCCGCAGCTTACTTGCAGGAAAGAGGTCCCCCTAGCACCAATTAAGCACATAAAATAGCCTAAATAAAGCCATCCTGCACTTTGAGAAGACTATAAAGGGATTTTAGGTGTTAGAAAAAATAGCACATAATTATCCTGTACTCAAATCCGTAAAATATTTAATTTTTAATATCCGTAAAATATCCATGTAAAAAGTCCATAGGGCTTGGAGCACCTCAGACACACCCACGCCGCAGCCGGAAAATAAACAGTTAATTTGAACTCGGGTTTGGGCAGATGTGCAAGCTTGAGAGTGGGTTCCTTTTAATCCTCATGTCCCCCAATATGATCCCTAGCATTTACAGAGCTGTACAGTGCAGGCTTGAATTTATTTTTCAGTTTTTATATTTCACAGATTACGGCCGGTTCCAAGATATGCGGCCGGCCGTAAAAGGAGATCCTTGCGGGGTCGTATAATAGAATCGCGAGTTAACTGAACCCCCGCAAGGAATCGCAGCCTTACGGCCGATTTACGGCCGATAATAGAATGAGGCCCCAGGTGAGAAATGCGTCAGCTAAGGAGTCATAGGAAGCCTTTAAAGAATGGGGGGGGGGGGGGGGGGGGGGGGGTGGGCGGTGAGTCCGAGGGGGTCCAGCAGGGCACCAGTGGTCTGGGAGGGTTATGGGCTAGGCTGGAGGGCAGGTCCTACACTACAGAAATGAAAATATAAATTGATGAAAAATAGTTAAAAATTGGACTGCACTAGGACCCCCCCCCCCCCCCCCCCCCCAGTGGAGGGCCCCGATTCATCGCACCATGTGCATAGGTAGATTTAATGTATCAATCTGCCTAATTTTGACCCTTTACTTGTAAACAATAATTTTTACCATTTGTGTACAGGCAATATTATTTGACAAAAATAACACTTTTCTCAGAAAAAATATATGTTCTATGAACAAAGCACTTTGGTGAAGAAATAATGACCAGTGACAGATTCCTGCTAATAAAATAATTAATTACAAATATTTTATCATATTTTAGCATTAAAAGTTGTGTACCACTGTTAAAATGGGTACAAATTTTCCAGTGGAATTCAAAATAAGCCCTCACTTTTTAATACTTTTGATGTGAAAATGAGTGATCTAAAGTTTAGTAAATATTTACAAGAACGGAATGTAGACCCACCCCTGCAAAACATTATTTACATCTGTGTATGATCCAGATACTTTATAGCAAAGTAAATGTCTGTTTTATCACTATCTTTTATGCACAAATAAATGTCTGTGAATGCTTATTAGTGCAAAATCCGACTTGCAGCATTTAAGTAGGGCTGGAACAAGCAGTGCTTCACTGTCCCTTTAATTCAGGTTTTCGAAACGTCAGATCACTCAATGGTAATTCAAAAAAAGGCCTGTAAAATGAATAAAGGACAAATTGGGACTTAACTGTTCCTTTAATAAATGAGGGGTTTCCCCTACTCTGACTGGTAGTGCATGCGTTGACCCCAAAATATTTTCTCATTTCCAGTTGTACCCCATATCTTCAACATCCCATTAGTTCTTTTTCGCCTTGATCCTGCCCTTGTGTGGTGAGTAGTGGACAAACGTGGCATAAAATAGTGGTGAATATCCTTAAAAGACAAGTTGTTATTACAACACATATAAAGTTCAGAAACTTTTTCAAATAAATATATTTCCTTGTTAACGAGTTTATAAAATACAGTGTGTAAATAAAAGTAGTGGTACTGTGTCTTCTGTACATACAAAGCTTGCCCCAACTTCTTACAGAGGCCATACAATTCAGCCCAGTTGAGAGGATTCCTTGGGGTTTACATGTTGGTGGTTTGGTGGATTTTCCCACTTTTCAGTCCAACAGTGGAGGGGTGGTAGGTTTCCAATGCTGTAAGCTCAGTGGTTTCATCTCACGAGAGGTCCACACTCTCGTACTCGCAGTGGTCAGAATCCTCTAGCTCAATGCCAGGCACCAGACTGTAGTAGTCCGTGGCCTGGTTCATGTACATCTTTTCTCTATCTGTTGAGTCCTTCATAACGTCTGTCACACTCACGGTTTCCACCTCAGGTTCTTCTCCTTCCTTCAGTTCCAATTCATCTTCCTCCTCTACAGCCAACATCAGCCCTGGACCCTCCATGCTCACCTGACCCTCACCCTCCACTAAAGAATCTGCAGAAGTCCCCAGTTTTATCTCTACCTCCTCATAAAGGTCCCGACTACTGCCCAACAAGGCAGCAGATGGCTTCAGTAAGATAGGGTCCTTTAATGGGTTGAGTTCTGGCTCCCTCCTGTCCTTGTGTATTGGCCGAGGTTCATACCGAGGATGATCCCCAAAGCCCCCAGCTCCATTGCGATCTACAGTCACCAGGTTGCAGTGACGTTGTGTGTTGGAGTAGCTCCCTTTACGTCTACGGCAACAAAGGTACCAGCACATGAGCCCCAACACCACAACTAAAGGAATGCAAATGAGTATCACTGTTAAACGATGTGACCTGCAGATGAGGCCCCTCTTTATATCATTGATCTTCATACCAGAGATATCCCTTGGAGAAGTACAGATGAGATCCTCAAGCACCAGATTGCTGTCATTACCATGGAAATGGGAATGGATGGTGTCAAAAAGGGCACAGGTACAATCCAGGCTGTTGTTGAGGAAACCAAATGTGAGGAGCGAAGGTTTGAAAATGCTTGGTGGGACAGAGGTCAAATTGTTGAAGCTCAGGTCGACCTCTTGAATGAGATCTGAGGACTGAAGGAAGTGAGAAGGGAGGCGCATCAGCTGGTTATATTGAAGGTGCAGAACCTTCAAGTTGGGGGCATTGCTCAAAAACCCATCTGGAAGCTGTTTCAGAGAATTGTTATCCATATATAGGTTCTCTAGACGTGTAGGTTCTTTCCCCCTTTCATTGTCTGTGATATCTGTAATCCCACAATGTGAGAGGTGCAGGACCCTCAGGTTGGATAGTGGAGTGAACATGTTCCAGTCCAAGGTTTCTATAGAGAGACTGATGTTCAAACAGCAAGGCCCAGGGTCAAGAGTAGACCAATCAACCGGCCAACTATCCAATGAGTGGCAGATACAGGAGTCTCCTGCAGCCCCACTAATCAGAACCAGTAATAGATAGCAAAACATGGCCGCTGGATGGTGAGGATCTGGAAGAAAAATGTGGAAATACTAATTTACATAATACTCAAAAAAAAAAGAGATACCAGTAATTTCTGGGGCAGAGGATGTCAAGCACCAGTGCACCCACCACACTTGTGTAACATATTGACTAACATCATTTTTGAGGTGAGGTTTTGCAAATTCCTGTGGTTCTACCGGTCTAATATTGACCCTTTACCTGCAAACAATATTTGGATCTTTCCATTTAGCTGACCTCCAGCATTCCTTTTCGCTGACCTCCAGAAATGGCAGCCATTGGCGAATTTAGCCACTTAGTTAATGTCTTGTTAGTGTAAAGCTTATTATCTGCCAGTACCCTAACCCTAAAGCTAGGAAATTTCCTAAAATCTCGACCGTGCCATTTAGTGGCCGATGGCTTCAACTGCAGGAAAGGTCCCAATATTGTTTACCATTTGTGTACAGGCTAAATTAAATGACACAAATAACACTTTTCTCAGAAAAATAAAAAAACATGAAAAAAATCATCTAATTTTAGTTAATAGCTGCTGTATAAATACTGCTACATTTGTCAAAGGGATATAGAAGGTTCCTGGATGTTAATAGGTATAAAATATAGCTGTGTACTTATTTACTTTTATATACATTATTTTATTTAAGAAGTGCCTATATGCTCTCTTTTTACTGTTTACGGTTTAATGTTTTTACTGCCTAAAATCATACAAATAGTCCCTTTATGGTTCTGCCCTCTGCAGCTCATGAAGACACAGACTCTGTAGTACTGGGTGTGCAGTGTCTCAAACTAATTCAGAGAGTGACCATCTCTCAGCAACATGCTGCTGGTACGTGCATGGTCTCAGATAGGCTAGGACACTACACTGCACATCCAGTACTACAGAGTATGAGCCACATTCAATTGAGCTTTCGGGAGATCCGGGCTTTGCAAATGTAGCCTGCAAATTATTTTGCTATTCAATTGGTGTCTTTTTGCGGGCTCCGGCCTCCAATTCACTGCAATGGTTCAAATCGCAAGTTAATGCCCCCCCCCCCCCCCCCCCCCCAAGCCTTTGATCTTTCACGGCCGCAAGAGTTGCGAACGCTAAAATCGCAAATCACTATTCAATTGCTCCGATTCCCCCTTGCTAAGCAAGCCATCAAGCCCGCAAAAGTCGAACCACAAGTTACTGGTACCAAGGAGGACTCTCAAATGAGTTAATGACATGTCCGGAGCACTTTTGAAAGCAAATAAAAAATAAATACCGTACTTTTATTAAAAGTGAAAGTGATGTTAGGTCTTAGAATTAATAGCACAACATTCTCAAGCCTGCAAATCAGTCCAATAAAATATTTTAATGAAAAATGGAGGTTGGATTTCAAAGTCCTACGGGCTTGAACCACGAGTCATGAACAGATCCACATTCCATTTTGCTAACCGGGCGTTACGGCCTTGCATCATTGATCATGTTCAAGCTCGCAAATGCTCCTTTCGGTAGCATGGATGTTTGCTATCAGGTCGGAACTTGTGGGCCAGGCCAATTGAATAGCACCATAAGTTGTGGCCGCTGCAGACCCACAGATTTACGGCCTATACCTCCATAACTTGCGCCTCCGAATTGAATGAGGCTCTATGTGTCTGCATATGCTGCAGTGGGCAGATCCATACAGGGACTATTTGTTTGATTTTAGGCAATAAAAACAGAGCTTATAAACACTTAATAAAACAAAGTACACAAAAAATATATACAGTCAGGTCCATAAATATTGGGACATCAACATAATTCTAATCTTTTTGGCTCTATACACCACCACAATGGATTTGAAATGAAACGAACAAGATGTGCTTTAACTGCAGACTTTCAGCTTTAATTTGAGGGTATTTACATCCAAATCAGGTGAACGGTGTAGGAATTACAACAGTTTGTATATGTGCCTCCCACTTTTTAAGGGACCAAAAGTAATGGGACAGATTAACAGTCATAAAACAAACTTTCACTTTTTAATACTTGGTTGCAAATCCTTTGTAGTCAATTACAGCCTGAAGTCTGGAACGCATAGACATCACCAGACACTGGGTTTCATCCCTGGTGATGCTCTGCCAGACCTCTATTGCAACTGTCTTCAGTTCCTGCTTGTTCTTGGGGCATTTTCCCTTCAGTTTTGTCTTCAGCAAGTTAAATGCATGCTCAATCGGATTCAGATCAGGTGATTGACTTGGCGATTGCATAACATTCCACTTCTTTCCCTTAAAAAACTCTTTGGTTGCTTTTGCAGTATGCTTCGGGTCATTGTCCATCTGCACTGTGAAGCGCCGTCCAATGAGTTCTGAAGCATTTGGCTGAATATGAGCAGATAATATTGCCCAAAACACTTCAGAATTCATCCTGCTGCTTTTGTCAGCAGTCACATCATCAATAAATACAAGAGAACCAGTTCCATTGGCAGCCATACATGCCCTCGCCATGACACTACCACCACCATGCTTCACTGATGAGGTGGTATGCTTTGGATCATGAGCAGTTCCTTTCCGTCTCCATACTCTTCTCTTCCCATCACTCTGGTACAAGTTGATCTTAGTCTCATCTGTCCATAGGATGTTGTTCCAGAACTGTGAAGGCTTTTATAGATGTTGTTTGGCAAACTCTAATCTGGCCTTCCTGTTTTTGAGGCTCACCAATGGTTTACATCTTGTGGTGAACCCTCTCTATTTACTCTGGTGAAGTCTTCTCTTGATTGTTGACTTTGACACACATGCACCTACCTCCTGGAGCGTGTTCTTGATCTGGCCAACTCTTGTGAAGGGTGTTTTCTTCACCAGGGAAATAATTATTCGCTCATTCACCACAGTTGTTTTCCGTGGTCTTCCGGGTCTTTTGGTGTTGCTGAGCTCACCGGTGCATTCTTTCTTTTTAAGGATGTTCCAAACAGTTGATTTGGCCACACCTAATGTTTTTGCTATCTCTCTGATGGGTTTGTTTTGTTTTTTCAGCCTAATGATGGCTTGCTTCACTGATAGTGACAGCTCTTTGGATCTCATATTGAGAGTTAACAGCAACAAATGCAAATAGCACACTTGAAATGAACACTGGAGCTTGTATCTGCTCTTTGTAAATGGGATAATGAGGGAATAGCACACACCTGGCCATGGAACAGCTGAGCAGCCAATTGTCCCATTACTTTTGGTCCCTTAAAAAGTGGGAGGCACATATACAAACTGTTGTAATTCCTACACCGTTCACCTGATTTGGATGTAAATACCCTCAAATTAAAGCTGAAAGTCTTCAGTTAAAGCACATCTTGTTAGTTTCATTTCAAATCCATTGTGGTGGTGTATAGAGCCAAAAAGTTTAGAATTGTGTCGATGTCCCAATATTTATGGACCTGACTGTAGATACACAGGGATATTCTATACCTAGTAACATGCTGGATCCTTCCATATCCCTTTAATAGAGCCCTTTGTATTTAGGCATCCATAAAAGTATCCTCAGTCCTCTTCCCATCTCAGTATGTTTCTGTCTTCTTTGGTGTTTTTGCTGGACCAGGGCTGGATTTACATTTGAGGTGCCCCCAACCTCCATTACCACACTCAAATATATACATTTTAGTAATAATCTTATATGAAGCAGTCCTGGCATTTTTGGTTATTTTTCCTAAAATGTATTTTATTGCATTTAAAAAAAGACTACAAACCTCAACTTGATGTGCAGATGAGTGTACAATTCAGCCAATCAGAGTGGGGCTACCAGGTCCCTACCACCTACTAGTGGGCGATTCAAGCTTTCATGGTGGGCGGTGGGGTAATCACAAGGTGGCGTCGCTGACGTCACATGCCGGAGACCCGCAGCACCACACAGGGCTGGTTAGAGAGCTGGTGAGAGAGCCTAGGGGCAGCAGTCAGGACCGGGTCACTATCTAATAAGTACAGGGCGATACATAGATAGGGTCGTATGGTTCATGTAACTAGAAAGAGAGGGTAAACAGAGTTACAGTGGCACCAGTGGGCAGTAAGGACATTTTACCATTAAAAGTGGGCGGTAGGAATTAAAAAAGACTGATGACCCCTGATCTAGCATCAGCAATGGAACATGGCACCCCCCAAGTTGCACCCCTAGGCTACTGCATGCCTAGTCTATGGGAAGTGCAGGAGAAAGAACCAGTGTCTTCTCTTGTATTAGAGTTGGTGAGAACATGGTGCTAGATTGGCTCATTGTACCACTGGAAGAAAACTATAAGAGAGCCCCAAGATATTCTATCACTTGGAAATGAGATGAATCCTGTGGGTCTTGTCATGCTCCTAAATGTATTTGTGATAAGACGTTATCTTGTTAGGTTTGTATACGGAGTATTATTGCTCCACACTCTTGTATATTTACGGCTTTTCATTCCGTTAGATACTTTTAGTCTTTTGCTGGTTTCTGATTATAGAACATAACGTCGCACACAGTGATACTTTGTAACTTCTGGGGTGAAAATAGATACAAATCATAACTTAAAATCAAAGTAACCGTTTTGAAATACGTCCCTGGTTTAGTTTAACATTAAAAAACATGATAGTAAATACAACCTTGTCGACATATAATAGTTTCCCAATGATCCTTGCCACTCTATCCTGTAAGCGGTCAGGAAAGTTATCTTCACTATGGACCACTCATGTGTTACCTACTGTAGTTTGGGCAGAACTCCATATGTTTGTGAGGCATGTAACATACTAACAACATACACAGCTATGTAATCCATGACAATAAAAGCACCAGCAATACTTTTGCATCTTCCACACTTCCTGCAGGTTTGGAGCCTCAGGGTGTGTCCTGCTATTTTGTAGTATCTATTGGTGAGTGGAAGGAGGGGGAGGGGGATTTGTTTAGTATATTACATCTTTACCTTCCTCCCAACATGTTTAATATTATTACTTCACGCCTTTAAAAATAAATATTCCTGTCATTGCTAGTGCATGGAAGCTGCCGAGTCAGCTTAAATTAAGATTTTATTACTGTTTTACACCTTTGTTAATGTTGTGTTCTGTAATACTTTATGTGAAGTTTTTCTACAGTGGTCCTTTATTACCTATCTAGTATCCTTTTTTAAAAACTCAGAATACTCACCAGACATGACTGGAAGAAGATAGTTGGTAATGGTCGTCATCTGTAAGTTTTGGCATTAGCAGAAGTCTAAACGAAGAAGATGGCTCCAGGTGGTTGGAGGGTTTTTCATTCTGATGGTGGGCTCTGTTGGGAAAACAGAGGACGTGTTAGCAGGTCATTACCATGTGGATCGGTTCTGGGCAGGAGACCTTTTTCGAGCGTTTTCCTGCTGGTGGTTGTTCCAGGTAAGTTGTCTGTAGTAGGTGAGGACCAGATAAACCATCACAGATGATGGAATCCAAACCACCAAGTTTCATCTTGAATACACTTCAGTTTGAGACCTTAATGGTTTGGAGAGCCCTTCGGTCAGTCGGTCTCTATCAGATACTACAATCAACCTTCACCAGGACTAATATAATAATCTGTCTTTTTATAGTGGATTAAGAACTAAAGAGAAGGTGTCAAAGAAATGCATATTTGTCAGCCGAAAACTACCAAAAACCCTATTCTATCTGAAAACTTGTCCTAAAAATATATGGAAGGTTGTTGGATGTTACTAGGTATATATTATACCTCTGTATCTATTTACTTTGTACTTCTATCTACTTTATTTCATTTAAAAAAGTGCTTATAAGCTCTGTATTTACTGCCTAAAATCAAATAAATAGTCCCTGTATGGGTCTGCCCTCTGTAGTTCATTAAGACATAGACTCTGATGTACTTACTTTGCTATCTCATACTAAAAAAGTCAGTGGCCATCTCTCTCTGCAACATGCTGCCGAGATGTGATCCCTGATAGGCTAGGACACTACACTGAACATCCAGCCCTACAGAGTCCGAGTCTGCATACAGTGCTTTGGGCAGAGGCAGACCGACACAGGGACTATTTGTTTGATTTAAGGCAATAAAAACAGAGCTTATAAGCCCTTCTTAATACAATAAAGGACATAAAATTAAATAGAAACACATGGATAATATACAACTAGTAAAATACAGGAACCATCCAAATCCCTTTAAGTAGGTCTACTTCTTTGCTCTTCTTTCTAAGCTCCCATGTCTATCTATACACTTGTCTGTCTACCCAGGAATGTCTTCTTGTGACCTCATACACTTCAAGAGTATTTTTACAGCTCACACCTTCCCTGCTGATTGTCTCTCACCTTTGAGACGCACCGACATAAAATACCCGACAAACCTCCTCTACCCATCTGCAAAACCAAAGAAGCCCTTCAGCAGCTAACGTATTTAATACCAATTATTCTAGTCAATATAATACATTTAGGTTGCAGCAACTTCCTGAGCTTTGAGCAGACTTAGAATGCAGAGGAAATTTATATTTCCAGAATGGGAATGTGGCAGCTAAAACTTCTATGTTCAACAGAACTAATGGAAATAGTTTACAAGGACAACCCTGCCTGAGAAAACTGGATACAGAATTTGCTCAAAAAAGAAAGTAAAGAATAATTACTAATAAAAGTGAAACATGTAAAGGTTGTGTTTGTTTATTTGCTTTCTTAAAATAGTTTGTCCATTATCAGGTTTTTAAAAACTATATAGAAAGAAAGCTGACCACAGTGGTACCCTAAACCATATATGAATGATAGGATTCCTACAAATAAATTGACTGTAAGCTCCTCAGGGCAGGCAAACTGTATACAATTTTTATTTGATTTAAATAGACGTTGGATGGGTGTGAGGTGTGTTTACTGTGTGATGTAAGTGCAAATAATCCAGGTGTGTATATATTAGTTGTTAGTGAGTATAATCCATGTGAGTATCTATCGGATGTCAGTGTGTATAATTCTGGTGTACATCTATTTGATGTCAGTGCGTATATCCCAGGTGCATATCTATTGGATGTCAATGCGTATAACCCAAGTGTGTATATATATTTGTTGTTAGTGAGTATAATTCAGGTGTGTATCTATTGGATGTCACTGTGTATAATTCAGGTGTGCATCTATTGGATGTCAGTGTGTATAATTCAAGTGTGCATCTATTGGATGTCAGTGCATAAAAGCCAGGTGCGCATCTATTGGATGTCAGTGCGTATATCCCAAGTGCATATCTATTGGATGTCAGTGCATATAATCCAGGTGTGCATCTATTGGATGTCAGTGCATATAATCCAGGTGTGCATCTATTGGATGTCAGTGCATATAATCCAGGTGTGCATCTATTGGATGTCAGTGCATATAAGCCAGGTGTGCATCTATTGGATGTCAGTGCATATAAGCCAGGTGCGCATCTATTGGATGTCAGTGCATATAAGCCAGGTGCGCATCTATTGGATGTCAGTGCATATAAGCCAGGTGTGCATCTATTGGATGTCAGTGTGTATATCCCAAGTGCATATCTATTGGATGTCAGTGCATATAATCCAGGTGCGCATCTATTGGATGTCAGTGCGTATATCCCAAGTGCATATCTATTGGATGTCAGTGCATATAATCCAGGTGCGCATCTATTGGATGTCAGTGCATATAAGCCAGGTGCGCATCTATTGGATGTCAGTGCATATAAGCCAGGTGCGCATCTATTGGATGTCAGTGCGTATATCCCAAGTGCATATCTATTGGATGTCAGTGCATATAATCCAGGTGCGCATCTATTGAATGTCAGTGCGTATATCCCAGGTGCGTACCTATTGGATGTCCATGCATATAATCCAGGTGCGCATCTTTAGGGATTTCAGTGCGAATATCCCAGGTGCATATCTATTGGATGTCAGAGCGGATATTTGCAGGTGAGTACCTATTATTTTTAAGTGTTTATCATGGTCCTCAGTGTTAGAGCATATGCAGTGATATCTGGTGGCTTGCCTATAATTTATTGCGTTTGTTTAGTGTGAGAGGGATGGAAACTGGAGCTGTGAAGGTAACTGCATCTGTCTGTAGGTTTCCTATACACAGATGTGGAGAGTGCCATTTGTGATGATATGGTAGTGTCTAGAAAGTTCACCTGTTCAGCAGAGTAATCCATTTAATAGATTGATGGATGGGTGTTTTTCTCCTTCTATCCATGTGATGAACAGGTCATCTATGTAACGGTAGTATCTGTATAGTTTGTGGATTCTTATTAAATATGTTTGTCACTATATACAGCGATACTCTGATTATTCATCTAGATTACTGGACAATCACAACTATATGTATTAGTATGTGGTTCCACAATGGTCTGGTGGTTAGGATTCGGCGCTTTCACTACTGTTATCTGGTAACCAAGAGGTCACACCACCCTGAATCCAAGCAGGGTGCAACCTGGTCAGTACTTGGATGGGAGAACACCTAGAAATACCAGTAGCTGTGTGCTCCACTGGCGAAGGAACTGGCAACCCACTCCAGTATCGCTGCCATGAAAACCAAAATGGATCAGCATGACCATGAACATAAAGATGTCCCTGATGGGTTATGGTTCATGAGATCACAGAGAGTTGGACACGACAAAACAACAACAACCTATAGGATGTCAGTGTGAATAATCCCGGCGTGCATCTATTGGATGTCAGTGCGTATATTCCAGTTACGTTTCTATTGAGACCTTAGGGGAACAGTTTGAAGCCAACAGCTTGTCAGTCTGCTCGTTTAGATTTGCTCGCTTCAGACAGTATATGGGATTTATATAATAAAATATACATTTAAGTTCAAATAGGGCTGCAAAAAGAACTAGTATACTCATTGACCATTTATTAACACATACCAACCCTGCTGAGAGCCCGTTCTGTGTTCTCTTCCAATGTTACTATTTATTCCCATTTCCTCTGTGACCTCCCCTCTATCCCAACAACACAAGACCCCTGTGAAGGAATGTATTTCCTGCATCTTCTCTGTGACCCTGTCAGGAGGATAAATGTCTAATTTAGCCCTGGTGGCCCCACTAGCGGGAGCGGGGAAATAGCTATTAGTCCATTGTTAGCATTGAGGGGCTTTGGGCTCTCTGTCCATTTAACCCCTTATTTTATTGCGTTACCAGCAGAATTAATGCAGAAATGGTAATAATGATAATAATAATAATTATTATTACAGTCAGAAACACAGTCTGCAGCATTAACCAATTTAATCGCAACCCGGAAGTCTCTGCCGGGATTCTGATAAGGCCAATGCACTCACCCCACTTTCTCTATATGCATCTTTAAATAACTACACTTGGAAATGACCAAGACGTTTGTAGGATTTACATTCTTCATGTTCATATTCAATTATTCTTTACTGCAGGCTTCCATTATCTTTGCAACGAGGATTCTTACAGCTTCTGTTTCATGTGGGCGTGTCCTTGTAAACTAAGCTTTTCATTAGTCCTAATGAAAGCACTGACAGTTTTAGTTGCTGCATTCCCGTTATGACAGTTGAAAGCCAATAGGCACAAATCATCTGTTTATTCTATCTACTTGAAGATTTTAATACAATTGTACAGTTTATAATATAATATTAGTAATAATTATGGGAATATCCAACCTCTGAATTGAAGGTGAAGTTATTCCCTTTTCTTAGCTAATATTGGTGGGAAATTAAAAAAAAATTACGGCCTTTGGGTGGAATTTAAACATACCTGGAATAAGCATAAGGCTTAATTAACCCAGACATTTTAGGTAGAAAGAATGGGCAGACTAGATGGGCAGTTTTCTTCTTATCTACAGTAAAATATGATTTTTTTCTGGGTCTTCAAGTGACGGCGATAATACATAAAAAGCAAATAAATCTATAATAGAATAAAATGTCCCTCAATCTTATTTTCTGTGGGACTAAATAGAACAACAGGCACAATGAAAATGTAATGAGCTCAGCTGGAAAGCCCCAGGGCGTGACCGTACTGCTGTCAGACCATTGAGGGTTAAATCCGGAGCGTTTCCAAACGGAGACAGATCTCCATAGGGATGAGATAAACACCAGAGTAATGTTTGTGATACTCTCAGGTAGTGGCCACTTCCTGCCTTTCATTGCCCAGCAGCAGCTAACGGACAACTGTCGCATCCTATTACTTCTTGCACGCCCTATACACACACACACATATATAAATTCCCTTTGCGAATATAGATAAATTAACAAATAAATACAAATTAAATGTATTAAAAGTGTTAGTTACCGTAATATTAGCCTTTTTTTTAGGTTTTCAACTTTTCTACTGTTTATAAATGTATAGTTTGCAGATAAATAGTTAAATCTTCCTATTTACATCAGGCATTTCGCCAAAATAAACTTGGCGTTGGGAAAAATCTGTTTTGAGAGTTAAAAGAAAAAAAAAATGCTAATTAGTTTATGAACTATTGTATGCTGGGCTGCTTGGATCTATCCTGGGTCCCTCTTCTCCATCGCAAAATCTGCCAGCTGCAGTTCGGCCTCCGGCCGACAGATGGCGCTGCCGATTTTAGCATATGAGGCGTGCCAACAGAAGAGGCCTTGAGCTATGAGAGGCGCGCCTGAGGCCCTGGGGGTTCAAGTGCTCGCACCGAACATAGCGATGGCCTCGTTGTCGATTCAGCACCGTCGTGTTGCGCCACGTCGGAGGGGAGAATAGTTCTTTGCCTTCCCTGGAACTTGATGGTAACCAGAAAACTCACAGCGCCCTCTGGCGGATGGCACCTGTAACTGCAGCTGACAGTGCTGCAGAAGAAATGCGCAGGCAAAGAGGGACAGATCCTTATCCTGTTATTGTGTCGGGACATTCCGCCGCTGCAGTGCGCCCTCCAACTGCTAGATGGCGCTGCCAATATTTTGCAGCGCTGCCGATATGTGAGAAAAGTTCTAAGATTATAATGTTAGTCTACACCTTGAACTAACCTTAACAGTTTACCTAAGCCTTGACTCTGATATGGCACTGTAATCGGCAGCGGCATCTAGTGGATGCTCACCGCCACTGCCTTGTGCTGCGCTAGCATAACGGGATAGGACCGGCAGCTTATCAGACCACATCCTATCTGTGGGCTAATCTTTTTACAAAAGTTGAAAAAGTCCCACCACAACAATACAATAATTGGCCATATCAACTAAAGGGCGCAGCGCTGGCAACTCATGGGGGTCAAATCTTAGTACACGTGCCCCTATAGACTCTACTATTTCTCCCTTTAGTACACTTGGCCCATGGTGTATTGTGATTCCTTTGCCCTTTATTGAGAAAGATGCCGGACTGTATATCTGGTCTTGTAAAAGAGGAGGGAGGTCTGCAGTGGGCCTTATAGTTACTATATTAATATTAGGGTTATTTTTATGTTTCTAAAACATCATATGATGAATTCTAGTTCTTCAAAAGATATTGATACTTTGAGCTTATAATAAAAGTAGCACTGTCTGCTAAAGGGTTAAATTGCATTTTAAGGACATAACATAAATAGTGTAGATTCCTAGAAATATAAATATCCAGCGAGCGCCGCCAGAGTAGGGAGCAGAGAGGAATCCATGTGATATACAGAATATGAAGATAAGACACGGGTCTGGAATTAATTACATTATTTGTATATTTCCTTTCAGAGAAGAGAGTGAAGTTTAACAAATATGGACCATAAATGACACCGTGGGGGGAGATGCACTAAGCTATTCTCTGTGGAAGCACCTGTGATACTTTAGTGAATCTACCCCACTATCTCATGCAAAAAAGAGGTTAAATGTTTACTAAACAATATTCCACATCTTAGCCCTTTCAGTGGCAGAGGGTTAGCATAACAAACAAACAAACAAAACATTACTAATGTATCTGGTGTCTTATAAAAAGTAGCAAAGACTGCGATACATTTCTATATGTTCGTGTTAAACTTTCACAATAAATTTCTCAAGAATGAAAATCATCAAGTCAAAAACCTATAAATGGCACTCACCGTAATGAATGCAACTTTTTTATTTGGCAAAGAACATTTGATCATTTTGTTTGCTTGTTTACATAATGCAGTAAATAAATAATAATGAATTAAATAACTAAACCTGTGCTATCCCACTTCTAACACCAATCAGACATTTTAAACTAATGTAAAGTAAGGAGATTATTTCTATTTTATATGACTCTTGTGCGGTTTTATCTTTCCCAATATGATAATCTTGTGCTATATTTAGGGTCTCTTTACCTTGTGCCATATTCAGAGATCTCTGCCCAGCCCTCGCACACAGGCAGCTTCTGTGAAGATCTAGTCCTTTTCCGCTTTCTTTCTGTCAGTGCCAGAAAGGCTCAAAGTCCCAGCCCTCTCCCTCCTCCTTTCCACCCCCACCTCTCCCTCCTCTCACACATTCCCTCCTTCCTCTCTACACCTTTCTAAGCCCTTTAGATTTTGAATGATGCAGAGGAAGCTGCTAAATGATCCCAGCATAGAAAAGGTTAAAAGACCACTGAAACCCCAACTTTGACTTTACAAAATGCAAAAAGTGTTTACACAGTTTAAAATAAATAAATAACTACAGCCTTTTATTTAGAAAGCTAGGATGATCATAGGAGATCTCTATTCATTTGGCTTGAAAGACTGTCACTAAACATAGTCATCAACAATAGAACTAAGCAAAGAGTAAATCCCTGTGGGATAACAATCCCCCCAGCCCACCCCCAATCTTGCAGCCCAAGATGGATACCCCCATAAAACAAGCAGATTCAGCTAAATATAAGGTTTTCTCTAAAAATGTAGGTCCTATCGTGTTATGCTGGCGCAGCACAAGGCAGCAGCAGCGGCGGTGTGCATCTGCCAGATAGTGCTGCCAATATTCCAGTGCCATATAATAGAGTCAAGGCTTAGGTAAACTGTTAGGGTTGGGGTTAGGGTTAGGCCAACATTATAAACTTAAAGCTTTGCTCACATATCGGCAGGGCTGCAAAATATCGGCACAGCCATCTAGCGGTTGGAGGATGCACTGCAGCGGCGGACCTGTCCCAACATCATAACAGGATAGATCCAAAATGTATTTCTGCTCAAACATCTGCTAATGTTATTTGTTTGTTTCACACCTCACAAACGTGTGAACATTTTCCCAAATTACAGTGATCCAGTAATCATTTCACCAGGTAATGAAAGGGAAGCTAGGGAGGATTGGGTTGCGCTCTTGGGGTGTGGTTAGTTGCAGGAGGTGAAAGTTTGGGCAGATTACTAGCTCTGTGCAAGTATTTATTCAGTTTAACGATAGGATAATGAGGTGATATGATTAGGAACTGAACAAGGTCCATGTCTACTAAACAGTACATCATAGGCACAAGTGAGAATGCCCACTATTGTTTAACCCTATATACCTCAGTATACAAGACCAGTTTGGTCCTTTCCCTCTTCCCCTACGCAAAAGATTGGCAGCAGCTGTGCCGCCACCAAGTGCTAGATGGCGCTGATGATTTTCCCAGTAGTACTGCATATTGCATATAAGGCGCGCCAACAAAAGAGGCCTTGAGTTATGAAAGGCGCGCCCGAGGCCCTAGTGGGCCGAGTGACCGCGCCGAACATATCGATGGCCTCGCTGTTGATTCAGCGTTGTCTAGAGGAGGGAATAATAAGGGCTTTTCCTGAAACCAGATGGTGCCATCTACCGGCTCCTTACTGGCACTGCAGCTGTCAGTGCTGGCGGGTTCTTTGCGCTTACACAACGGGATCCACCAGTTCTATTATTTGTATTTCAGAAACAAACTCCTCCACCCACATATGGAATAGATGGGAGTCCAGCAATGAGCTACAAATCCTCAACTGAGAGCCAAATACCCCAGAGCCATGATTAGACAGGAGCCACACATAAGCCACAACACATTGATACAGCCAGAATATGTCACCTAAAATGGACACTGAGCAGCATCTTTCTTCAAACTGTTTTTTGGCTGATTGCATGGACTCCCCACCTAGCCATCCATGGACTCCCCATCTAGCCATCCATGGACTCCCCACCTAGCCACCCATGGACTTCCCATCTAGCCACCCATGGACTTCCCATCTAGCCATCCATGGACTCCCCATCTAGCCATCCATGGACTCCCCATCTAGCCATCCATGGACTCCCCATCTAGCCACCCATGGACTCCCCATCTAGCCACCCATGGACTCCCAATCTAGCCATCCATGGACTCCCCATCTAGCTATCCATAGACTCCTATCTCGCCACCCATGGACTTCGCATCTAGCCACCCATGGACTCCCCATCTAGCCACCCATGGACTCCACATCTAGCCATCCATGGACTCCCCATCTAGCCACCCATGGCCTCCCCATCTAGCTATCCATGGACTCCTATCTAGCCAGCCATGGACTCGCCATCTAGCCACCCATGGACTCCCCATCTAGCCACCCATGGACACCCCATCTAGCCACTCATGGACTCCCCATCTAGCTATCCATGGACTCCTATCTAGCCACCCATGGACTTCGCATCTAGCCACCCATGGACTCCCCATCTAGCCACCCATGGACTCCCCATCTAGCCACCCATGGACTCCCCATCTAGCCAGCCATGGACTTGCCATCTAGCCACCCATGGACTCCCCATCTAGCCATCCATGGACTCCCCATCGAGCCATCCATGGACTCCCCGTCTAGCCATCCATGGACTCCCCGTCTAGCCATCCATGGACTCCCCGTCTAGCCATCCATGACCTCCCCATTTAGCCATCTATGGAGTCCCTATCTAGCCATCCATGGACTCCCCACCTAGCCATCCATGGGCTCCTACCTAGCCATCTATGGACTCGCCACTTAGACACCTATAGACTCCCCATCTAGCCATCAATGGGTTCCCCATCTAGCCATCCATGTACTCCTCGCCTACCCATCCATGGACCCCCCCCCCCCATATTGCCATCTATGGACTCCCCATTGAGTCATCCATGGCCTGGGAGCAAAGAATATGGATTTCTGTGGAAGTTGGGGCTAATTACATTGATTCCACCTAGTGATGTGTGGCTGGTACATTTGGTAAGTGTGGCTCACAGGAAAGTTGCCACTCAGAGCAAAGTCATTCTGTCCTGGTGGCATTCTGCTTGTTAAAGGATTAATAATATATTATGAGTTTTAGTCTTCAATGATGATCTCAAATGCCATGTGTAGCCATTCTGGGTGCCAGTACTTTCAATAGGACTAAGGAAAATGGGATCTATCCAGTTATGGTGTCGTATCAGATCCACCTCTTTAGTGCGGCCTCCAACCGCTTGATGTCGCTACTGATATTTTGCAGCGCTGCAGATATGTGAGAGAAGATCTAAGCTTATAATGTTAGCCTAACCCTTGAACTAACCCTCACCCTAACCCAACCCTAACATTTTACCTAAGCCTTGACTCTATGACATGGCACCGGAATATTGGCAGCGCCATCTAGCGGATAATCACCGCCACTGCTGCTGCCTTGTGCTGCGTTACCATAAGAGGATAGATGCGGAAAATGTAATAAGTTTGCAACACTCCTCCATGGTCAGAAAGCAGCTTATACAATGCAATGGCTGCCCCCAGTAACAATTATTACACATTATAGATAATTATCTAAGATTATTTTTATGCATAATATACATTTATAAACAAGAATTATTTTTCTTCAGTAGAAAAGTGGAAAACCTCAAAAAAAGACTCATATGCACTAATTAGCACTTTTTGGGGAATTTTATTTTTATTTATTAATTAATCTGTTTATGCATAGGGAATGAAAATAATAAAGAGACTGGGATCATTCCTGTTATGAGTGCAGTGGCAGCAGCAGTTGCACCAAGCAGCTGCTAGATGGCGCTGCCAAATTTGTGCACAGTTTGCAAGCGCTGCTCAGATCATATACTATTTCCAAGCTTAAAAAAAACTTTACCCTTACCCTAATCATAAAGCTGTGATATCAGAGGCAAAAACAGTTTTTTCAAAGTGCAATCATTATATATATATATATATATATATATATATATATATATATATATATATATATATATTGTCTGTTTTTTTTGCAATTCAAGGTGCATCACACTTTACAAATAATAGGAAATAAATGCAATTCCAGAGCAGGTTCCATGACTGAGAGTTCCTGCACCCTCCCTCTCTTGCACAAGGCTGGTGTTTCTCTTATCTCCCGCTCCCTGCCGTCCCCACCTCTCCCTGTGCGGTGTTGCAATGTCTGCAGGAGCTGGAATGCTGGTCTACAGGTTCTGTTTGTCAGTGACCTGGGCAGGACAGTCAGCATGGGAGGGTGGGCACAGGGCCATATGCCCCCAGGATAATATTGATGTATTGTCCTTGGTGCTGCACCCTCGCTGAGAGCCAGATCACATTGCTCTGGATGTTATCAGCAGGTGCACCTAAGAGGCATCTCCACTGAAGACTATAAACATTCCTTTAGGTGGGCCTGCTGATAACATCCAGAGCAATGTGATCTGGCCCTGCGGCTGCCATACAGTCATTCTCAGCACCTGCTAAGGAAGATGTGACTGGTCTCTTCCAGCCTCGTCCAAAACCATCCTCAGTGGCCACATTAGGCCAGATTTTTAGGATATTCAATTTAATAAATTGAAAGTTAATGATTGGCACAACTATATTAGGTATGATACTGGCCTGTTTGTGTCATTCTGGTTCAATAGGTGTGTTTGTGTGTCTTTTTGTCTATATGTGTGTCTATGTATTTTTGTGTGTGTCCGTGTTTGTACTTGTGTGTGTCTGTCTTCATGTCTATGTTTGTGTGTGTCTTTGTATGTCTATGTTTGTGTGTGTCTATGTGACTGTACTTTGATGTGTCAATGTAGTGGTGTGTCTCTATCTGTGTAGTTTTGTGCCTCTATATACTGTATTTGTGTGTCTATGTGTGTCTGTTTATCTTTGTGTGTGTGTGTCTGTGTGTCTTTGTGAGTATCTATGTATTTGTGTGTCTATCTTTGCATTTTTGTGTGTCTATGCATTGTGTGTGTGTGTGTGTGTCTTTTTATCTTTGTGAGTGTCTATGTGTCTCCCAGTGTGCGTCTCTCTCTTTGTGTACTGTATATGTACATCTCTCTCTGTGTGTATTCTGTCAATATTTTTAATGTCAATAAATATTGGGATCTATCCCTCTTTGCCTCTTTCTTCTTCTGCAGCACTGACAGCTGCAGTTACAGGTGCCATCCGCCAGATGGCGCTGTCAGATTTCAGTCCTGGTCAAGTTCCAGGGAAGGCAAAGACCTATTCTCCCCTCCGATGTGGTGCAACTCAAATGACGTTGAGTCGACGGAGAGGCCATCGCTATGTTCGGTTCGGGCACTTGGCCTTCATGGCCTCGGGCATGCCTCTCATAGCTCAAGGCCTCTTCTGTCGGCGCTCCTTATATGCTATTTTCAGCAGTATCCAAAAATCTGCAGCGCCATCTGTCAACCGGTGGCGGAACTGCAGCTGTCAGATTTTGCGATTGTGAAGAGGGAAAGGACCAAATATTGTACTGTCCCTTTAAGCAGTGTGTGTCTGCACTTAGATGTGTGTCTGTCTGTCCATAGGGTGGATTACACTTAGTCTGTCGGGCCCTCTGTCCAAGGCCTCACATATCACTCCATTACCGGTTGACCCCAGGGTGTGTTCTGTGCAATGCTCTGCCTGGTACACAATATCACATTTTCTACCTCTTTGTAGGAAATACAACTTTTATGTTAAATTGCCCCAAAAAGGGCAGTGAATATAACAGGGGTCCCGGAGGCTTAATAGTGGAATATTATACTGTTATATACATAATATCAGACATATATATACACCCAAGGTCTGCTCTTAATACTAAATTAAATGGCTACTGAGCTTCCGTTCTTATAATTTGCTCTTTTGAAGAACTAAACTAAATAATAGTCAAAATATTTTGGCCAGTAAAACCCCTACAGCCTCATTTAATTGCAATTTGGCCAATTGAATAGGTCTCTAAATAAGCAAATAACATATATTTTTTTAAAGAAGTTTTTAGCTAGTAAACATCTATCCAAAAGCAAGGTATTCACTGACTAAAAACTTCTTTAAAAAAATATGCTATGTGCTTATTTAGAGCCCTATTCAATTGGCCAAATTGCAATTGAATGAGGCCCATATTATTTACCTTTTTATACTTTCAATACAGGTATTTTTTATTCTTAATTGAGCTGCTTGTTTGTGGAGTTTTCTCAGCGGGAGATTCCCTTGGAAATAAATGAAATTTCATTTAAAGGAGCAACGTGCTCAATTTTTTCCCCCGAATTTTTTTTTTAAACTGAACAGGATATTAAGCAAAATGTTTTATGAATGCAAATAAATAAACATAAACTTTTTAGCTTTTATATGCACTTATTCTAGCTTAATTTCACTTTCTTCCCTGCTGCTGCATGTTACTTTTTCAGGTGTTAACTAATGAGCCTTCATTTAGCCTTGTTATGAGCAGTGGCAGATGTAGCTGCCACATTCCCACTTCACGGAAAGACCTGGAGCATAATTGCTTGCAGCTGCCTATCTGCTGCACAGCTTTGGTGGCAGAGTCTAGAGATATGTACTGCATGCTCATCCACAGTTTGCAGAAGAAGGGAGGAGCTCCAGTCTAAATATCAGGAGACATTCGGGAATGTCCAACTTTTTTAATCATAATAAAATGAAAAGTTGTTTATACTGATAATTACTGCTTCAAAGTCATGAAGCTGGACCATTACAGGTGCCCTATAACATACCTGCCAAAAATACATTGTAAAAATTTATAACATACAAGGGAATGATGGAGAGGAGGTGATGGGCGAGGAGTTGATGGGTGAGGGGCTGATGGGCAAGGAGGTAATGAGGGAGGTGGTGATGGGCAAGGGGCTGATGGGTGAGGCCGTGATGGGCAAGGAGGTGATGGGGGAGAAAGTGATGGGCGAGGTGGTCATGGGCGAGGAGGTGATGGGTGGGGAGGTGATGGGGTGAGGTGATAAGCGAGGAGGTGATGGGTAAGGAGGTGATGAGGGTAGGTGATGGGTTAGGAGGTGATGGGCGAGGAGGTGATGGGCGAGGAGGTGATGGGAAGGAGGTGATGGGCGAGGAGGTGATGGGGAGAAGGTGATGGGAGAGGAGGTGATGGGCAAGGGGCTGATGGGTGAGGAGGCAGTGGGGGAGGAGGTGATGGGGAGGAGGTGATGGGCGAGGGGCTGATTGGCCAGGGGGTGATGGGTGATGGGCGATGGGGTGATGGGCGAGGGGGTAATGGGGGAGGAGGTGATGGGGAGGAGGTGATGTGAAAGGGGCTGATGGGTGAGGGGGTAATGGGGAGGAGGTGATGGGGAGGAGGTAATGGGGGAGGAGGTGATGGCGAGGAGGTGATGGGCAAGGGGCTGATGGGCGAGGAGGCAATGGGGGAGGAAGTGATGAGGAGGAGGTGATGGGCGAGGGGGTGATGGGCGAGGAGGTAATGGGCCAGGGGGTGATGGGCAATGGGTGAGGGGGTAATGGGGGAGGAGGTGAAGGGGAGGAGGTGATGGGGACGAGGTGATGGGGGAGCAGGTGATGTGCAAGGGGCTGATGTGCAAGGGGCTGATGGGAAGGAGGTGATGGGTGGGGATGTGATGGGGGAGGAGGTGATGGGTGAGTGGGTGATGGGGAGGAGGTGATGAGGAGGAGGTGATGGGTGAGGGGGTGATGGGTGAGGGGGTAATGGGGAGGAGGTGATGAGGAGGAGTCGATGAGTGAGGGGTGGTGGGTGAGAGGGGGATGGGTAGGCCCTGTCCATAAGTTTGAATCAATTTCCTGAGTGTCTCACTTTTGGTAATCAAGGGGAAGCTGCAACTAAACATAAATTGTTCTTATATGAAATAACTTATTATAATAGTTGTAATATACGTGAAAACGTTTTATCAGATTTGTTTTATTGCTGCAAGATCTCTACAAATAAAGGTTATTAATAATAATAAATGTGATACTTTGTATCCCCGATCCCTTCCTATCTTATTCTTCGTTACAGGACAATCTCTGGGTATGAATCCTCTCTGTGTTTGGTTTGTGCGTCTCCGGATCTCCTGGTAACTGATTGGTCCCCTCTGACATTAACCCATCATCAGAGACTAACAACAAGCCGGGCCACGGGGGGCCCCTCGGCAACGCCAGGAGAGCCCAACAAAGGGCACAAACCTCACCCTGGGCTGTGCCACTAAAACAGCTCCGGACCATCACGTAGAATAATCAAAATCAAGATGATACGTGGAATAATTATTTTAAAATGTTGCCCTGTTAGCTTTTATAGCCAACAACCTGTTTGCTTACATTGAGTCAGCGGGAGTCTGGCTTGTGCCACAGACCTTATGGGAACATTATCACAGGTTCAGAAAGGGCCATAAATTACAAGCGCCCTCTAAACAATTTATTGCAGCGAAGAAGAGTATGTATTACTATGTTACCTTTAAAATGACAAAGATCCCACAAGTATAAGCTGACATTATTTTGGTAGCAAAAGAGTTTATGGTGTGATTTATGGTCCTTGGAGGACCTGCTGAATGAGGGAAGCTTAATATGGTTTTTAATTGGATGATATAAAAACTTTTATTAAAACAAGAGAAATATTCATCATTTTTAAAAATCTAAATGTTTTTCCCTTGGTTCTCAGTGCCCTGAAGAAGTAGAGCAGGACTGATGGAGTCCAAGTTACACCAAATGAGGAAAAGTAACAAAAACAAGTAGTGTGTTACAATGGAAGACTTCACCTTCTGTATGAAGAATTTCCTGAAAAAAGCAGTTTCGGATCTTTCCTGTTGGGTGACCAGCAGCAAGCGGCTGCTATATGGCACTGTTGACATTTTACAGCATTTCTAGCCTTATATTGTTACCCTAATCCTTTACCCTAACCCTTACCCTAACCCTAGTCCCTTACCCTAACGCTATGAAATTGATTGAAATTTTAGATGAAAATCAGCAGTAAAGTCTCGCCATCGCCATCTGGTAGCTGCTCGCCCCCACTGCTGGCGCCACTGCTGGTGGCCATCCAACAGGAAAGGTCCACAGTTTCTTTACTCCTAAATAAAAACTAATGCTGCATTTTTAATAATCATATGAACTCTGCAACACCTCCTTGTACTGTAATAAAGAGTTGATGACGTAAATGTTCCCATAAACAGCATACCCTCCTTGAACTTCTCTATTCACCCGTTACGGTCAATATAAAAGCCATATATATATATGTAGATGATTAGATTACCTTTCTATAATGCACATTTCTGCTGTTATCATCTATAAACTAAGATTCCTTATTTATTTTCAGTAGCAGAGGGCCCCTGCCCTGTTGTAGGTTTGGAGCTTTGCACCTGCTGCACCTGCACTGCCTTTGAGACATTCAGCTTATTTAACCTGTTTATGTCTAGCAATCAAGTCCCTAAAAACAAGACTTGTAATTAAAGAGCTTTTATCTCCCCCTAGTGGTCATTATATAGAATTCAAGAGCCAAATGTCACTGTTGTACTGTAAGTGTAACTTGTCTCTGATATGGTTTGTAGATGAACTTATTCTTATACTGATCAGTATCTGGGGTCAGGAAGGAATTTTATTTTTTTCCCATTATGAGACAATTTGCAATGTTTCTCTGGATCAATAAATAATTAGTCCACATATTACAAAGGTCTAATCTAAAAAAAAATAATTTGATGGACTAAAAGTATTTTTTCATCCTCAATTACTATGTAACTATGTAATTACAAAATTGTGTATTATCTCGCCCTAAGGTGAAGCCAAAGAACCAAGATCCACTTTCTGCCATTTTGTTTCTATAGTGAGATTCCCATTCTAGACTCTCAGCCAATCACAGGGCTGTTCCACGGATGCTTTTCCTGTAGTTCAGTTTCTAACATATATATTTTGGAGAGTTATACTGGCTAATGAGTAAAATGTTTTAAACATTTTTAAATACTGTATAATACAGGCTGCCGTGTGTTTATATACAGGCTGCCGTGTGTTTATATCTTGTATAATACAGGCTGCAGTGTGTTTATATCTTGTCCAACACGGCCTAGGCCTAGGGAAGCACATCTGCCCCAAGTTACCCCCACAGTGCATGGGACACAATACTATCTGGATGCAGTGATACATATTCCTGGCACTCTCTAAAATACTATAAATATATACACAAACATATATAGAAAGAGACTGTGACTTAATTCCCCTTTTTCCCTGATCCTCCTTAGTGTCGGCGCTGTCTTTGGGTTACAAGGTTCCTCCATATTAATCAAACAGGGCAATGGCAGCGCCCGACACATACTAATCACATATTATAGATAATACATTATGTTTTACTTCCTCACTTGTGTCTGTTATCAAAGCCAGAAAATAGCAAATACAGTTTATACTTTATCCGTTTTATTGCTTTTTTCTTGCAGCTTTGCAGGGGTGGACTTTGAAGTTGTTTTATTTCTCAGGAATGTTACACTTTAGGGCCATTATATACATTTATGGTGAGATTATATATAACCTCGAAGCCACCGTGAGAGGGAATGGGGGAGGAGGTGAAGGGGAGGAGGTGATGTGCAAGGGGCTTATGGGCAAGGGGTAATGGGGAGGAGGTCTCTCTTTCTCTTTCTCTCTCTCTCTCGCCCTCTCTCTCTCTCGCTTTCTCTCTCTCTTTCTCTCTCTCTCTCTTTCTCTCTCTCTTTCTCTTTCTCTCTCTCTTTCTCTCTCTCTTTCTCTTTCTCTCTCTCTCTCTCTCTTTCTCTTTCTCTCTCTCTTTTTCTCTCTGTCTCTTTCTCTCTCTCTTTCTCTCTCTCTTTCTCTCTCCCTTTCTCTCTCTCTCTTTCTTTCTCTTCCTCTCTCTCTCTCTCTCACCTATTGCTCGCCACGTAAAATACCAACATGATAAGAGCAGTGAAGTTTTATCCTTCTGTAGACGCAGGCCCAAGGAAAGGAGATATTAAAAAAAAGTTACTACAAAGCGAAGCTCAATGGATTTATAAACTGAAAGCCCAAACACCAAATGCATTAAATGAGGGGTTTACTTTTATATCTTTTATCTGAAACTATAGGTAAATGGTTGTGCTGAATGCTTGAAATGGGTAGTTTTTACACAATGTGGTATTGGGAGCAAGCGTGACGACGAATCGCAGCTTGGCAACTATTATATGTGATATGCTCTCTATTTAAGGTCGCTGTATATTTGTGCATTAGCAGCATATCGGTTTATTAGATTTTGAATTGCACACTCAAAATGTAATTCTGGAGAGAAATACGTTGCCAAGGTAACGGATCTCCATGAAAAACCTGTAACCACGGGTTTACTCATCCATCCTTTGACAAAGACGTCCTTGTTGACGTCGAAACGCATGTTTGCTGCCCTGTTTTACCCAACCAGGTTTGCGCTACATGCACTGTAGAGACCTCCTACCCTTACCTGTCCTGTCCCAAATGCTCATCTTTATGTATATTCTAATGGACCATCTCCCTGTCTTGGAATTTATCAGTTAGAGGGTACTTGGCCTCCCCTGTGACTACTTAGTCATCTCCAGCACGGTATCAGGGAGAAGGCTGGATGCACAAGTGAGTGAGCTTTATACGTAGTCTTCTATTGTGTTCTGTGGGGTATAAAGTGGGTTGTGGAAAATACAGTTTGAGCACACTTTCAACACACAAGCACAGTGTATTTCTTGAGAAAAACAGTGGAACTAAATGACTGCCGTTTTGCGAGCTACGTGTGCGGCTTATATTTGTGAACGTAAAATTACTGCCGATATGCGCAATTGCGAGTTAAGGGTGCCGATTTGCGTGCTTGAGACTGCGGTATTGTAGCAATTGAATAGCGATTTACGGTTTTAGTGATTCTAACATCCTGTAAGGCCTGTAACCTGCAAAAGAAGTTACAATACTAACTAGAAAGCCTGTTTCTTGCAATGGCAGGTCACTTGGAGAGAGTCTTTATCTCTCCAATTTTATTGGTGCGGCTTACATTCGAGTACTATCTTTTTTCTATTTTTCCCCTTGAATTTTATAGGTGCGGCTTATATGCGGGTGCGGCTTATATTCGGACCAATACGGTACTTGTATCCTGTATCCAGCCATTATTGTGAGTGCACATCGAACCACAGAAGAAGACCTAGGTGACCTTGTTGCTAAATTGGTACAAACACCATTGGAAGACAAGGTTGTGACAAACTGGTGGTAGCAGTTGTATCCTCTTTCACGACAAAGGATGGCCGAGTATGAGGAGCTGTCTACAGCAGTACTATGTGATCAGATCAAGCTCCAAGGGATTGAACTACCTGGCTCCCAAACCAGAGGTGCAATGAATCAGGAGCTGAGACAAGTCAGTGAGGTGGGCCAGCAGCCAGGAAGGCCAGAAGGGGTACCCCTATCATCATGTGGTAGTACTCCCACAGCAGGCCGGGCTGGTGACTGGACCGAGAAGGATAATGAGGTCTTGCAGAGGTACAGGGCTAGGGTTGGTCTATTGCCTGGGGACCTGACCACTGATCAGGCCATTGGATTTCTGAAACTGATTAGTCAGGAGATCCACAGTGTAAAGGACCAGTGATCTACATCAGTTTCCCCTTGGCAGTCCCAAGATGATGCTGAAGAATCCCGTACCTCTCAGCTGATGCTTGCCTACAGCAACTTTAAGAGGTTTGACGAGGCTACAGAGGATATAGACAGTTTTCTCCAGGATTTTGAGATACACTGTGAACTACATCATATTGATCGCTCAGAGTGGATGAAACTACTGGTGACCAGACTTAGTGGCCGTGCCAGCATCGCCTATCAGGCAATCCCCAGGGAACTAGCCAAGGATTATGAGGAGGTCAAGCAAGTTCTTCTGCATTATTATGGCATAACAGTAACATATCGCCAACAGTTTCGGACCTTGGTCAAAGCTCCTGGTGACACTTATTCTGGGCTGGTTGGGCAACTGAGGCATGCCTGTGAGGGATGGTGGAAAGACGTCCGCACCCTAGAAGAAGCGATGCAAGTTGTGTTACTGGAACAGTTCTACTCCCTCTGCCCTACTACCATGAGAGGGTGGTAACTGGACAGGAGACCCACAACCATCGAGGCTCCTGCAAGTCTGGCTGATCACTATAGGGAGATCAGAGGAGACCACCGATGCATGACTCCTTGCAGCTCAGCTCCTCACAGAGGGCCAGTGCGGACCAAAGCTACCAGAAGAGTCCCTCTACCACCCCATCCTTCTGGTCCTTTACCTGCTCAGGAAATGGCCCCAAGATCCAGCTTGAGGACACCAGATAAGATCACCGGACCAGGGGGACCTCGACCTGCAACCAAAGAGCTTCGTTTTCAGCCTTGGTGTTATAGTTGCCACCAGTGGGGCCACATTAGGAGGGATTGCCCACAACAGGCCCACTTGGTGGATTCTGGGCCAAACCAGCCAGTTTATTATTTAGTCAATTGGGTTGTCGCGGAGGGGGAGGATGAGAGAGACCAATTCCATGATTGTACAGGTTACTGGGAAAATTAACCCTCCATTATCACTGTGCAGCCAGAACACAGGAGCAGCCCTTACTATTATCCACCCAGATTGCGTTAGCCCAGCAGCCCTGCTAACAAAATAATTGGATGTTGTGTTTGCCGGGCAATCTGGCAAACTGATTTGCCATTTTAGTTGACTGTGATTGTAAACAAAGTGATATTGTTTGCATATGTTACAATGATAGTCTTTACTTAGAAAATAAAAATACATTTTCAGACTTTCGATCGTTACTTTATTCTTAAACTTGTGATATCCACATAGAGGGGTCTGTGCGTGACATCCACATAGAGTGGTCTGTGCGTGACATCCACATAGAGGGATCTGTGACATCCACATAGAGGGGTCTGTGCGTGACATCCACATAGAGGGGTCTGTGCGTGACATCCACATAGAGGGGTCTGTGCGTGACATCCACATAGAGGGGTCTGTGCGTGACATCCACATAGAGGGGTCTGTGCGTGACATCCACATAGAGGGGTCTGTGTGTGACATCCACATAGAGGGGTCTGTGTGTGACATCCACATAGATGGGTCTGTGCGTGACATCCACTTAGAGGGGTCTGTGCGTGACATCCACATAGAGGGCTCTGTGTGTGACATCCACATGGAGGGGTCTGTGCCAGAGACACTGATGTAATGCTAATGGAAGCTTATACACACCATAAGGATAGATAGACAGACAGATAGATAGATTTGATTAGTGGTACAAGGATGAGCTGTAGTTTCCAAGTCTATCACATATTATAATTATCGAACTACGAGAAGTCATCACACGTAGCGTGGCGTTAAATCGCAGCACTTAGGCGATGAGCGCCAAAGGTGCTCATCGCCTGCAAGCCTCGCATAGCGAGGTGAGCCGTTAAGGCACTAAAACTCGCCGTACTTGGGCAATGAGCGCCAAAGGCGCTCATCACCTGCGAGCCTTGCGTTGCGAGGCAAGCCATTACCCTGCAGCACTTTGGTGAGTCTGACGTAGCAAGGCGAGTCTCACGTAGCGAGGCGAGCCGTTAAGGCACTAAAACTTGCAGCACTTGGGCGTTGAGCGCCGAAGGCGCTCTTTGCCTGCAAGCCTCGCAAAGCGCTTCGGCTGCAAGCAGTTGACGAACGCGGGACTTAGAAAAAAAAATTACGAGATGCGGAACTTAGAAAAAAAAAATACAAGATAGGAAAAATACGAAGTTAACAGCCGAACCGCGCAAAGCAAAAAACACAAAAAAAATAAAGAATACAACAAAAACATCACACACTGCACGGGGGGACAGCCAGGACGTCTGGGAGTGAGGTGGAATATAAATTTAAGTAGATTTTGCCGAGTTTCGGCACTCGAAAATCGGCTAAGCAAGAAAAAAATGGCGGCCAAACAAAATGAAAACAAGGCTACACGACTCTGGACCACGCGAAACACCGCTAACCATGTACCACTTTCAGCCAGGAATGTACGAGGTACAAAATGCACTATTACAAAGGATGGCAAATGTTCCCGACCCGCGCAGCACATAGACAAACAACGCTATTTTACAATCCTATCATGCAACTAACAACATTACTAGCGCTTTACACAAATAAACCAACGGTTTGCCCTCGCGCACGCAGCCTATCTCTAATGCACAGTTGAAACATTCATGACACTTTCTCCTCAGGGCCCCAACAGTCCCACTGGACATTATATGCTGCAGGACAATAAAAAGAGATTGTTAGCTCTTCAGGCTATTGATTGTTACATATATTAATTAGAAAAAGGTAAACTATATTAATTTATTATGTAATTAATTCATTAATTAGTTTTTTTAAAATTTAGAGAGGAGCCAAACGACACGCGAGGAGAGGCCCGCAATGAGCGTCGAAGGTCCTTAGAGTATATAAAGCTTAACATTGTGTGCCAAACCGGCATGCCACAGCATTTTATTGACTGTCATTTTTTGATGGGCAAGTCGCTAGTGATAAATAATCATTTCATATTTGGAAGAGAATGAAGATATACTATATGTGGAGACGACATAACGGCTGGTTATGGCAGATGGGGACAATGAGTGTGCATTGTGTTGGGGGCCCAAGTATAATTCATTTGTACTGGACCCCAAGATGGCGTCTCTGGTAATCTGGTTGGCGCAAATGTTCCAGTGGCAACCAAACCACAGCGTCAAATCTATACAATGACAGTTGGATTCATTGGTCCGTGTTCTTCAGCAGCTCATATCATTGTATAAGTATTGTGCCAATCCCACATCAACTCTGTACATAAAACCACATATTTTCTTTTTACCTATAATTAATATAAATATTCCATATTATCCCTAACGCCAACACTGCCTTGACTAAGTCACTCATGCCCGAGGAATGTAACGCCAACACTGCCCTGGCTCAGTCACTCATACCTGGGGAATGTAACGCCAACACTGCCCGGGCTCAGTCACTCATGCCTGGGGGAAGTAACGCCAACACTGCCCTGGCTCAGTCACTCATGCCCGGGAAATGTAACGCCAACACTGCCCTGGCTCAGTCACTTATGCCCGGGGAATGTAACGACAACACTGCACTGGCTCAGTCACACATGCCCAGGGGATGTAACACCAACACTGCCCTGGCTCAGTCACTCATGCCCGGGGAAGTAACGCCAACACTGCCCTGACTCAGTCACTCATGCCCAGGGGATGTAACACCAACACTGCCCTGGCTCAGTCACTCATGCCCGGAGAATGTAATACCAACACTGCCCTGGCTCAGTCACTCATGCCCGGGGAATGTAATACCAACACTGCCCTGACTCAGTCACTCATGCCCAGGGAATGTAACGCCAACACTGCGCTGGCTCAGTCACTCATGCCTGTCTGCTTCTAGGTAACACAGAATTGCAGAGACGTACAGTGGATGAGATCTAGGTGCCTGTAAGCATTTTGTGGCATCACAACCCGGCTCCTGGCATTTGTTGAGCCCTGAAAATTTTAATTTTAAGTTAAAGTACAGGATTCAATTTTTTCTGGTTGCTTGAGAGTCTGCTGTATTCAGGTTGTATTCAGTGGCTGCGCTACTGCTGGAGCAGCAGGTGCAAACCACCAGGGCCCCCTGCTACCTAAAGTAAAGGGTGTCTCTTACATTATTTAGGGAGAATGTCAGATAATTATTTAGATCTAGGTGTGTTCTTCCCTGCTGGATCTCTACCTTGTCCTGGTGAGGGGGCTTGTGTACCTCAATGAAGCTGTGATCCATACCATGTAGGGTCACCTAAGATGTGCAGGTCATAGCAGAGAGGTCTGACAAATCGCAGTCCATTGGAGAAGAAACTGACAACCCACTCCAGGATCTTTGCCAAGAAAACCTTGTTAATAATTACAATATAGTGTTATACTTCAATGCAGGTTTTTATTTCAAAATCAAATAACCATTATAAACATATAAGTAACTCTTTTACATTGTCTCATTGTGGGAGCTTTAATCAATAAGACACTTTTTCAGCTTGAGATGGAACGTTTGGAGGTCTTGGAACTACTAATCTGATGTCTGATCTGTTTCTACTTTGAATTTGTGTAAAACTGTTCTCTGGTATATTTAATGGGATATGGAAGGTACCTGGATGTTACTAGGTATATAATGTACATGTGTATATATTTACTTTCATGTACTTTATTTTATTAGGAAGTGTTTATAAGCTGTTTTTACTGCATAAAATCAAACAAATAGTCCCTGTATGGGTCTGCCCTCTGCAGCGTGTGCACACACAGACTCAAAAATAGTTGTTATTCTTCACTAATATTGCTTGTTATGTTATAGCTCTAACTGCCATTCTTTGTATAGGAAAATGATTGATAAAACCATCTCTGGTGCAACATAGCTGAGGTCCCTGCTCTGAAGAGCTTACAATCTAAAAGGTGGTGGTGATCAAGGCTGATACAAGTGTGTGTTGTACTGAAGATCATGTGTGTGAGTCATTTTGTATGTAGTTCCTGGATTTTACTAGGTATATAATATACCTGTATATTTATTTACTTTTATGTATTTAATTTTATTAAGAAGTGCTTATAAACTCTGTATTTACTGCCTGAAATAAAGCAAATAGCCTCTGTATGGGTCTGCCCTCTGCAGCATATGCAGACACAGACTCTGTAACCCTGTATGTGCAGTGTAGTGTTCTAGCCTATTAAGGACAAGATCTCAGCAGCATGTTGCAGAATATTGCTGAGAGATGGTCACTGATTGGTTAGTATGAGACACAGCAAGTACAGCATCTGTGTCTTTATGAACTACGGAGGGCAGACCCATATAGAGACTATTTGTTTGATTTTAGACAGCTTATTAGCACTACCTAATAAAATAAAGCTGAAGGTGGTGAGCTTCTTTAAACAGATGATTTTTTTAGTGCGTTTTTGAAGGTTTTGATGCAGTTTAAACTAGTGTAGCGAGGCAAGGAGTTCCAGAGAATAGGGACAGCATGAGAAACGTCCTGAGGAGTGAGAGGGTGATAGGAGCGGAGGAAAGAGGAAGGTCATTACCAGAGCAAAGAGGGCAATATGACACACAATAACGAGCATTGATTGAACCCAGATATTATTAATACATTGTATGTGTTGTCTTCCTGGTGAATAGTGATTATCTTAAGGAAATAAGGATTTGCTGGTAATTGTAGAGTAGTGGCAGATAACATGTATTACTATGTGTTATCTGCCACTTCCCTAACCTTAACCCCTAATCCTAAGAACAAATGCAACAAAGTTCAGCAAAGTCTGTGGTGCGCTGGCAGGCAGATAACAGGAAAGATCCTAGAGCTACAGATACAGATACAGGGGCTATTTGTTTAATTTCAGACCGTAAAAACAGAGTTTATAAGTACCTCATAATAAAAAAAAGTACATGAAGGTAGATACACAGGTATGTTATATATATAGTAAAATCCAGGAACCTTCTATACATTATACATATCCCAGATAGGCTTAAATTCCGTAACTGGGTCTGACCCAAACCCCTCTATTGGATGCTATTCCACGTATCTGCTGTCCTTTCCCACATGGCTACTAAAGCTTCCACCTACCAACTCTCAATCATGACCTCTTGTTCTTATACATGATGACTGGATCCTGAAAATGCAGCAAAATAAGCATCAAAGCTCCTTCACAATCACATAGAAGTTTAGTTAATATGGCCCTTTATTAGAAGCTGTCAACTGCAGAGTTTATTGGAGTGATCTCCAGGCTCCTCTGCCCTGTGGAGTGGGATTTATATCCCGATCGGATTCTCCTTGCTTTTCCGGAGTAGGCGGTCCCCTCCAGAGCTGTGTCCGATGGGTTTATCACTGTCACTGTCCTCGGCTCCCCCCACCCAGGCCCCTGCTGTGACCATCAGGGCCAGAATCCAGAGCCCCTTAATATACCAAAGACATCCATTGATGCGAGTCCCCTTCCGTGAAATAATTTGGGCATTTTATAATATCCAGAGGAAACCACATTGGGCAGCACATGTAATCCACCAGTTTTATGTCTCTCTTACAATTCATATGTATAAAAGGATTATAGTAGTGGGACATAAAGGGACTTAGGCCTCCGTGTATATCAGGTGCACTAAGTACTAACTACTGCCGTAAATCAGCTGCGTGAGCTTTATTTTCCTAAATTCTACACTAATGTAAATCTTTTGCGGCCCCCACATTAGAGCAGTCAGCCTACAGCTTTAAATCCTGCCTTAGATTTCTGTGCAGGGAGCAGCCAAACCAAACTTTACGGATGAGACGGCTGTAGAAGCCACTAGGAAATGCGAACATCATGAATATTATAATGAGACTTAACAAGTGCCGTAACTGCTGGGCAAGGAAACATTAAAGATAAATATAAAGTATTTTTTTAAAATAATTTATTAATATATTTTGATAATAAAAAGATGTGGCAATTGTATTTATAGCTTCAGTACATGAAGATGTGGTTATTTTGTGTTAAAATTTGATATATTTATAGACAATGCATTAGAGTATTTGTTCCTAGGCAATGTGGTCTCGTGACACATATTAACCATGTGAGTACTGGGTTATGTGTTACCCTAGATGTTGTATCATATAACGGGTTTAATATTACCATATCAAATTTTTTTAATTACACATTTGTTGATATCAGATTGTTGAGCGGCAAATAATGATGACATTTCATAATTTTGAAATACTTTTTGTGCTATACTGTCATTTTAAATGATTCTGGGGGACTCAGCAAAGTTTTGAAACTTACTTGAAAGTGGTCTTTGGTACACGTAAATCTTTCTTCTGCTTTTTGCAGTTGCGGCAGTGCCCTGATTTGTGAGTGATCCGTAAAATATAATTAGCATAGTGTTTTGGTGTCAGAGGGTCACGGAGTAACTCATAATTTATTGTCAGTGCAAAACTCAGTGGAGATTTATGCCTTCCTTTCCGATTGTGTCTTGAAGTTTACTTAGAGCAGTGGCTCATAGCAGTTCTCTCGCAATGTTTTAGGGATGGGTGAATAACATAGCTAGGCACGATTTACTCTGCTGCTAGAGCACTTATAACTGCTTTGGAAGAGATTTACATAGGGCCCCTACTTGGGACATAATGATGAGGAGGGGGCAGATTACACAGCAGAACAGACACAAGATCTGTATAGTCTGACAACAGAGATGTGATATCATAGCGGACACAGAAAAGGTCCACTGTGATCACTTGAATAACTAATTTTGACCATATACATACATATAAATAGGGTTATGATTAAATTATAAACCTAAAAAGAGAAAAAGATGCACCTATTCAGAGTAATGTGGCCAATTAGTGACTTAACATATAACTTTTATTACATTATTATATTACTAATTAATAATTAATATTATTATTATTATTATTATATAATGAAGATATGAATGATTATAATACCTAAAATAAGGACAATTAAGAAACCACACCGGTTTAAAGCAGAAATCAATTTGAGTTCCTTTAAATTAATAAATATTGACAACCAATAGTCAGTTATGATATAATGCCGTGTTAGCCAATGAGTGAGTGAGTACAATAATCAGTCTTCATGTAATGATAATAACTTATTTGTTCTCTCTGTGATTTTTTTTATTTCTGTTCAAATAATCTAAAATGACAAAGTAAATCAGGAATGGAAGTTTAATTCAACTCTTCTACCACAAGATGTCACTAGAATGAAAATGTATTATTATACTAGTCACTTGACCGTCAAAAATGATGGCAAAAAATTTGAAGTCTTGCAATGCTGTTGTTTGCCACACAATGCGGGCTCTTCCCCCCTCAAAATTACGGGCCTTTGGGCGCTCATTGCAAGACTCTCCCCCCCCCCCCTACATTACAGGCTTTGCAATAATCGCGTTTGTTGCTCATCATGGGCTCCGTAAGTGTCTTGACCGCTCATTGCAGTCAGCAGCATGCGCTGCACATTCACAAGCCTGTAACTTTGCTCTCCCTCCCCTGTGCCTCTTTCCCCCCTCTCCCTTACCATGTGTCTCTATCCCCCTTCTCCCTCCTCGGTGTCTTTTCCCCCTCTCCCTCCCCAGTGTTTCTTCCCCCCCCTCTACCTTCCCTTTTCTCTTCCCCCCTTTACCTCCCCTGAGTCTGTTTGCCCCCCTCTCCCTCCCCAGTCTCTTTGGCCGTCCTCTTCATTTGCAGGCTTGGCATAAAAACCCATATTTTTTTCGCAAATATTTTTTCGCATATATATCGCAATTGTTCAAAGCCTTGCGGGCTTGAAAAAAAGTTACGTGTTTAACCGCAGCCATTTTTTTTTCAAGCCTGAAGCTCCATATCCTTGGGAGGCCACCAAAAGACGCCAATTAAATAGCAAATTAGCCTGAAATCGCAGGAGGAGGCAGGAAGCCCGTAAGTGAGGTTGCAAGCTAATTTTCTATAGAGTCCATATTTTGCCCTGGTCATTTTATGTGGCCTCTAATACACAAACGCCACATCATTTTATGGGGAAAAAAAGAATAATGTTGATTCAGATGTATAAGTTAATTGGATTGACAAGCACCTGACCCCCAGAGACCTGGACCCCCCCCCCCCCCCCCCAGGATGGACATGCAGATCTGACAGAGCAGTGATAAGTGACCCCTTTGTGTTACAGGAAGAGGTTAATTAGCCAGGTCTGGTCCTAGATAAAGGCTGTAACTGGCACCTCTGTATCCACAACAAACCCTGAATGGGCTCTGGGCCGGGTTGTGTATTCACTGAAAATGAACTGCGTCATGGCCATTTAAATATGAAAGTGACATGATGGCTTCATATCCTGAGCATCCTAACGGAGAGACTCATGTGACCTGTGTGTAATCAGACATTTACAAGGGCTCCAACAGGTGGAATTAGACACATTGCAAACTACTGACATGTAACCACTGGACTAGGGTTCTATGGTGGTCCAGTGGTTAGGATTCAGTGCTCTCACCGTCAGGGAACCAAGAGGTCACGTCATCCTGAAGCCATGTAAGATTGGGCCTGGTCAGTACTGGGATGGGAGACCACCTAGGAATACCAAGAGCTGTATGCTGCGGCCTACCGGAGAAGGAACTGACAACCCACTCCAGTATCTCTACCATGCATACCAAGTGCAACAGCATAGTGTATTGTGGTCCATGAGGTCATGGAGAGTCGGACATGACTGAGAGACACAAAAACAGATTGCAAGCTGTTAGGGTAATCTGTATTAAAGAAAACTGATTGTAAGCTCTTAGGGTATTTTGCATGAAATAAAAATAAAAGCTCTTAAGGTAGAGTGTAATTTAAAAAAAATAATAGACTGCAAGCTCTTTATCACAGTATTGAGTATCTTAATCTAGATGATTGGGAATACAGATTATCACATTGGGCCAGATTCACTAAGAGGCTGCAAAGTGGTTCTCTGAGGATCATTTCTCTTCAATTATTTTATTACTATATATACTTTCATCCCCTGGCAGTAATATTGCTATTAATATACTATTGTGTTACTGGTCTTTAGTGTATCTGAGGACACTTCCATTAGATGGATAATTATCTTTCTCTAATTAAACGGCTCAGGAAAACGTCGGACCAATCCACTGATTTATTCCTCCTATTCTACCCGAGCCCTTTTGTTTTTTGGAAACATGTATCTTGTAGACTTTATGGAAACTTTAGATTTTTATACAGCAAATATATTCATTAAAACTTCCATTTGAGATATAAAGTAGGTGACGTTGGTGAAGTTGATGCTACATTAGCTATGAAGATGACAACTGGAATATTGGGGGTAACACGTGGTATTACTTTATTTTTCACTAGTCGTTTGCCCGTCATAAATGACGGGATAATATATACATTTTTCTCCGACCCCCCTTCCCCTGTATCTCTTCCCACCCTCTCGCTCCCCTGTGTCGTCCCTGCCTCTCCTGTGTATCTTTCCCCCGTCCTCTCTCCCCTGTATCTCTTCCCCCCTCCCATGTCTCTTCCCCCCTCCTCCATCCGCTGTCTCTCCCCCTTCCATGTGTCTCTCTTCCACCCTCGCTCCCCTGTGCCTCTTCCCCCTCTCTTCCCTGTATCTTTTCCCCCTTCCCTGTGTCTCTTTTCCCCATATCTCTCCCCCCCACCCCACCGTGTATCTCCCCCCCTGTATCTCTACCCCCCTCCCCTGTGTCTCTTCCCTCCCCTGTCTCTTCCCCCTCCTCCCTCCCCTGTGTCTCCCCCCTCCCCTGTGTCTCCTCCCCTCGCCTGTCTCTTCCCCCCTCCTAACTCCCTTGTGTCTCTCCCCCTTCTGTGTCTCTCTCCCCCCTCCCTCCCCTGTGTCTCTTCCCCTGTATCTCTCCCAGTTTCTGTGTCTCTCTCCCCCCCACCCCTGTGTCTCTTTTCCTTATATTTCTTCCCCCCTCTACCATGTATCTCCCACTGTATATCTACCCCCCCCCCCCCCCGCCCCTGTGTCTCTTCCCTCCTTCCCATGTCTCTTTCCACCCCTCCTCAGCCCTCCCCTGTATCTCTTCCCTCCTCCCCATGTCTCTTTCCCATCTTCACCCTCCCCTGTGTCCCCCCCCCCCCCAACCCAAGCGTATGGCAAGGAAGCGCACGTAACGTAAGTGTATTCGCTACTTATGGAGCGTTACTCACTTAGGAAAAATATACTAGTGATTGATCAAAGTGGATCCCTTTCAATCAACATTGTATCCCCCTGCAAAGTTGTTTTGCTAAAAAGTGAAAACAATAAACGAAGAAGCATCATGTCCCCCCCCCCCCCCCCCAAGGGCGAAGGGTGACTCTTACTACCCCTCAGGCTATAAACTTGTCTGTGCTCAGAGCCCCCCATCATCGCCCCGGCCCACCCTGATCAGGTTGTGTATCTCACCTTTGTCTAATAGAAATTCAAATGACCTCTCACTAACGAGATGATCGGAGGCTTTGTCTGAATGGAACAAAACAACAAATAAAACCTTTACTAAACTTGCGTGTGATTCCTGCCCCCCGGGTATGATTTGTACCCTCACACTGGCAGACATCCCCAGCTGGGACTGCATTTAGCAAAGCCTTCAATAATCATATTTTATGTGCAATTATGCAGAATCTACCATTTTGGTTTCTGCTGGTCAACTTCCTGAGGTGGTACAGTTTATATGCACAGGAAGCTTCCATCCGGCATGTACAACTGCCAGTGCTTTCTATATGAGTATGGTATTATAGACCACAGTGGTCATTTTCTTCCTATATGATCTTTAGACCTGATAATGTGAAAATATTGTGAGAAATTAAAAAAATAAACATAACTTTTATATTCACTTGCTTTTATATGAAATTATTCTTTACTGCAGACTTCCATTTTATTTACTGAGCCTGCTTCCTGCAGTTCATGCTCATCTGGGTCTGTCATTTTAAACTAATTCCATTAGAGCTAATGAGAGCACTGGCAGATTTACGTGCCACCTTCCCATTGTGCAGATAGAAATTTCCTGTATCTCTTTCCATCCTCAGGACGTAGGTCACTGGAACCTACAATGGTAGAGCCACGGCAGCATAAATGTAATTAAAAGTAATAAATTAGCGGATGCAATGTTTCTCTAATCTCCCCTTCTATACATATTAATGGCAAGGAGTCCACTTATAAGTTGCGTCCATTTTAGTCGCCTCCTTTGAATTGTCCTTTAGAGATATAGAACTGGACACAGTATCTAGGTGAGATGTGACTTGGGTCTGTAGAGAGATATTTTTGTTGTTTAGTCGTTCAGTTGTGTCTGACTCTCTGTGACCTTATGGACCGCAACACTCCAGGCACATCTGTCAGCCACTGCCACTCCAAGCCCACTCAGGCTCATGTTAATTGCTTCAATGACCTTGTCTACCCATCTGGCCCCTTCTTCATGTGTCTTCTTCTTGGGATTCCTGTCTTCTCATGATATGGCCAAATATTTCAGCTTTAACCTCATGATCAAACCTTCCAGTGAGGGGTATTAGTACTGAAATTTATCTAATTTATCTAACTGGGGGTCTATAGAGGGTCCGTAGTCCTGACCTTTATCTGCTGCTAATCTTCCCGTGCATCCAGACGTCCTATTGGCTTTTCCTGCAGTTTTGTTGCATTGTTTGCTACTTTTACATCATCTGATACAATGACTCCCAAGCCCCTGATTTATTGTATCACAGAATTTACCCAGAGATTGTCGGTGTGAATATTCTTTTGTACAATTATCTAACACTATCTGGGCCAACACTGAATGCAGAGCGTTCCCGGGCCGGGCGAGGAGACAATAAGACAGATAACATTGTTCCTCAAGCTCAGGCTCCTAAAACAGGGACGAGAAAATCACAGGGGTCCCCACTGACCCTTCTTTGTACTTTTATGTCAACCCCAAAGTCATTTTTGGAATATTTTATTATACAATGTGCTGCCAGAAATCTATTTTTGCAAAGCAGTGCACCTATTAAAGGGATATGGAAGGTTCTGTATATCTGTGTATCTATTTACTTCCATGTACTTTATTATCAAGAAATGCTTATAAACCCTGTATTTGCTGCCAAAAATCAAACAAAAAGTCCCTGCCCTTTGCAGCGCATGAAGACAGACTCTGAATAATCTCATACTAACTAATCAACATGCTGCTGAGACCTGGACCCTAATAGTCTAGGGCACTGCAAATCCAGAGAGTCTGTGTCTGCATAGGCTGCAGTGGGCAGACCCATACAGGGACTATTTATTTGATTTTAGGCAGTAAAAACAGAGCTTATAAGCACTTCTTGATAAAATAAAGGGTTCCCTGATGGCCCAGTGGTTAGGATGCAGGTGCTTTCACCGCAGCATCTTCAGTTCAAATCCAATCAGGGAACCACTGGTCAGTACTTGGATGGGAGACCACCTGGGAATACCAGGAGCTGTATGCTGTGACCCACTGGAGAAGGAACTGGCAACCCACTCCACTATCTCTGCCATGAAAACCAAGTGGATCAGCATGGTGTGTTGCCCATGAGGTCACAGAGAGTCAGACACAACTGAGCAACGCCATTTACATTTTTACAATAAAATAAAGTACATAAAAGTAAATAAATGCACAGGGATATTATATACCTAGTAACAACCAGGATTCTATCATATCCTGTTAATAAAAGTCTGTCTTGGCCGCCTGTGCATGAATTATCCCCAGAAATGAAAGTGATAACCCTGCCTAGGTGGGTAATCAATAGCCCAGGGGGTGGTTAATTCATCTGTATTCAAGCAGGGAAGATTCTAAGTGGGACACACAGATCTCAAGGGGGTTACGGAGGAAAACCTAAACACAAAGAATAAGGAAATGTTTCCAATTTAAACGGAAGACTTCATAGAATAGCTTAGACCTGGAGAGATGTAATTCCAATGGTAAGAAAGCTGTCACCTTAGTGAATATGCCCCACATTGGATGGTACCATTGATTTCAACCAATTAATTTCCCTCAAGATGGAATGGTAAGACATTCCAGCAGGGGGTGCTAGGGGCTTTCTTTTCCTTATCCAGACAGGTCTGTCGGCTTCTCTTGCTGTAAGAATGTGGTTATCAACACAAAACATGTTCATTATATCACTTTATATAATTATTTGTAGATCAAAATAAATATTGTAAATAATGACAAATGGTAAGGAGACCCCAGCGTACCCTCGTCCAATAGGAAGCCATCCCAATGACATGCATCTTACTGGTGGCCCAAGGTGATCTCTGAATTGGCCGCCATGTTGTCTTACATGTAAGACTGCGCTAGGTCCCCATTACTCCCCATTCTCTTCAGTATTTATTAATCTGTTAAAAAAAAAAAAGAATAATATTTTATAATAACAGTTTTACGCAACATATTTATTAATTAATTTTCCCCTTAAGAATAATTACCACTTCAGGAAAGGGAAACAGTAAATGTAACGGGGTGCCGGGGTCCAAACATAGGGGCTGTGGTGTCAGATTGGAATTAGAGGGGATATTTACAGACAAGGAGGGTGATGGGTTCAAGTTCTGCAACACAAACAATACATAATGTCTTCCTTAAAGGGGCCCAGAATGGAAACATAATAATAATACAGGTCATGGGGCTAAAATACCACCTTCAAGGCAAGTTTAAACTAGCAAATGATTTATTTGTAAACAATAAAATAAGTTGTTTGTCATAATCCTTTTTAGTGTCCCTTTTATTACACATGATATAGATGCTTCCCTTAAGTTTCAAGATAATATTCAAATAGTTGTTTGTCCTGATCTGTACTATTAAAGTATATTATCCCTGGAAACAGCCGAGATCTGCGGGCACCTTATAAGGAGGCTCCTTATAATAACATAGGAATGAGACAAATCTCATCTTAGTGAATAGAGCCCAAGATGTTGGTGGATGTTTGCTCAGACACAGCAATCAAAGGGTTAGCTAAACATATCTGCAGCCAGGACCTGCCCCACCACACCCCTCCCCTGTCTTATCTCAGGTTGGCTGTTTATCTTTTTCAGTTTCACTCATTTTTATGGCATTATAAAGAAGGCAAGCCCCACATTCCAGGTACAATGTCACCTCTATCCGCCGCCCACCACATTATGTTTATTTTACAGTCACCGGACTTATGTTGTAGCAACTAGGTCAGCGTTCACTGCCCAACAGCAAACAGAAATTAGTATACTAAAGCAAAAATGCTGGTATAAGGCAGTAGTCTCATTGTAAAACAAAATGCTGCATCCAGTTCTCCTTTACAATGAGAAAGAACTCTCAGCCAATTACAAAGGGTCCTGGAGAAAAGCATCCCAGGATGCCATGTGGGATTCTCACTGGCAGATGGTGGAAGAAATCATAGGACCCGTCCTTGGTACATTTATTAAGTTTCTTGCATTAAAACCTTAAGACAGAGAAAATCTCCGCCAATGGCAGGTATTAGAATTAGATCTATCCCGTTGTGTATGCGCAAGGAATCACCAGCACTGACAGCTGCAGTGCCAGCAAGTAGCCTCTAGATGGCGCTTTCAGGTTTCAGGGAAGGCCTATAATGTTTTCCCCCTCCGACGTGGCGCAACTCGACGGTGCTGAATCGACAGCGAGGCCATCGCTATGTTTGGTGCGGGCACTCAGCCCTTTGAGGACCTCGGGCACGACTCTCATAGCTCAAGGCCTCTTCTGTCGGCGCACCTTATATGCAATGTGCAGCAGTATTCCGAAAATCGACAGATCTTGGGCAGAGCAGCAATGTTACAAGTTAGATTTCACGAAGATTCATGATTTAAAAAAAAATATATATATATATATAATATTTTAGTAATGGAAACCTCAGTCATTTACAAGGACACACCCTCCTGAGAGAGTAGCAGACAGTATCAATTGAGAAAAAAAAATAAAGAAAAAAATAAATGCATATAAAAGTTACAAATGTAAAACCTGTGTTTATTTTTATTGGCTTTGGAAAACATTTTTTTTTTTTAAATCACCACAGGAGTCTGTTTTCTCCATGATTTCCATAAACACGGGTCCCTGTGAACATCTGTGCACCTTAGTGATTCTGGGCCAGTATTTGTGGCAGGGTCACATCCGGCTCAGATCTGCTTGCGCTGTGAGATACAAAGTGAGGATATTTGGCTGCAATTTCATAAAAAAACAAAACATTTTCTCATATCCTGTTTTAGTGAACTTGCTAGCCCTTTAAAGTGGTTTGATGCATGGTATATATATATATATATATATATATATATATATATATATATATATATATATATATATGAAATATAAAACCTTTCTGCAGCAGATACATCCCAAGATACCTCCTCATTTATACATCAGACTGAGCCTGGGGGGATACAACTGTTACATATGAGGATCGATCATACCTTGTACACATATGTATGAGTACGCCGTTATATGATACTAACAGAGTAGAGTAGGACGTGATACCCTTAATTGGTAATTAATATGATACAAATTCATAATTAATATTAAGACTGAGTTAGTATTCTCGTATTGATCTAGGGCAGAGGTGGGCAACAGGTGGTCCAGGGGCCACACATGGCCCTTATACACTACCCATGCGGCCCCCAGCCATCCTTCTCTTCAACAATACACAATGATGTCTCAGATACTTCTCCTTATTATTTATATTTCTGTTACCAATTCATTCCGTCCTTTAATGATTTTACCATATTGCTTTGTGTAAAATAAAGAGGTTTGAAGCTCTGTGAGGCGTCCTTAAGGAAAATGTTAGCTTTTGAAGACTCTGTATATAGAATGTTCCATCCTGTCTGGCTTCAACACTTCCTGCTAGCTTGGAGTCAGAGGGGCTGTGGTTATCTATCAGTGGAGGAAGGGGTGGAAGAGGAGGGAAAAAGAAAAAAATGTTATCATTGGAAAATATATAATTTGATGCCTACCACCTTATCCACACATGCTTGGAAGGAGGCAGCTTGCAAATATAACTGCAAATACTCCTACTGAAATGTAAAGAAGAAAACGTCTTGCACAAAATTAAAACTACCCTTATTACATCCCATCCACCACCCCAATTGTGCTCTTTGATTCTATTTGACTTCATTTGCTTCATTATACAGTGGGGCTTTAAGATGAAGCTGGAAAGTGGCATTATAAGTATTATAATTGTAAGCCTTTGAGTATCTGAGGAAGTATTGGAAACACTGTCAGTGCAACTAGGAGGAAAGTGCTATATATGTTATTATTATTATTAATATTAATAATAATAATAATAATAATAATAATAATAATAATAAACATATCTTAACTTTGATACACTTGAATGATGTAAAAAATTAACTTTATTATAGGAAAAATACCTGGTAATGCACGTGCTCCATTGTGAGTAACACAGTATTGCTGTGATATAACTGGAATCACATCCACATAACAGAACTAAATGCTGGATACTAAATTCTGGCTACTAAATTCTGCCTTCTAAATGCTGGATACTAAATGCTGGCTACTAATGTCGGCTATTCAATACTGGCTACTAAATGCTGGCTACTAATGTCGGCTACTAAATACTGGCTTCTAAATGCTGGCTACTAAATGCTGGCTACTAATGTCGGCTACTAAATACTGGCTTCTAAATGCTGGCTACTAAATACTGGCTTCTAAATGCTGGCTTCTAAATGCTGGCTACTAATGTTGGCTACTAAATACTGTCTTCTAAATGCTGGCTACTAAATGCTGGATACTATATGTTGGCTAATAAATGTTAGCTAATAAATACTGGCTACAAAATGCTGGCTAGTAAAGGCCCTGCTACTAATGATGCTGCTACAATGTTGCAACTATATTTGTGTACAGTCTGCAAACATTGTAACAGCTGCGTCCATTTAATGTGTAACTGATACATTGTACACCTGCTGGATGTGCTTTTCCTGCAAATACTTTTCTTTAGGGATAAACAACATTATATCGCAGTCCACAAACAGTTAAAGGGTCTCAGACATGATTAATACTGATCTACATCATCAGGCAGAGCAATGATATAAGTAAGTGATAGAATAATAAAATGGATGCATATTTCAATTTTTGTAAGTTTTTTTTTATACAGGTCAATCAATTCTCAAACATGTCCAGCTAATGGCTGTTGTGGCTTTTGACCCTTGGCAGGTTGTACAAAGACCAAAAATAACAGGCATAAAATCGTGTGGAATTTTTTTCTCCAAAATGACAGCAATGGACTGCGAGTTGCGCATGCCCAATGCGCCGCTTGAGCTGCACATGCGCATTGCGTGGTGGGTGTCGCGCATGCGCAATGCGCGGCATGAGCTGCGCAAGTGCATCGAGCAGTGGGTGTTGCGTATAAACAATGTGCGGCATAAGACACAGGGTAGGGAGTGGGGGGAAATAGACATTATTATTATTATTATTATTATCTTTATTTATATCGCGCCAACATATTCCGTAGCGCTGTACAGGGGTTGAGTACATAGCAGAAAACAAATTAAACACCTTGTAAAGAATGAAGGGCCCTGTTTTTGAGCATAAAATCAAATGTACATAGAGCTTGTTTCCAAGGCACTGACACAAGATTGAAAACTCGCAGACTTACAATCTAAGGGGAGGGAGTGGGGGAGAGACACAGCCAAGGGAGAGGGACGGGAAGAGACACAGGGGAGGGAGAGGGAGTGGAAGAGACACAGGGGAGGGAGGGGGAAGAGACACAGGGGAGGGAGTGGGGGGGAAAAGACATAGGGGAGGGAGAGGGGGGAGAGACACAGGGGAGGGAGAGGGAGGGGAAGAGACACAGGGGAGGGAGGGGGGAAGAGACACAGGGGAGGGAGATGGAGGAGAAGAGGTACAGGGGAGGGAGGGGGGAAGAGACACAATGTATAAAACTATATCATGCCATTATTTATGACGGGCAAATCACTAGTTTTATAATAAAATCCATCTGCAAATAATTGTATTATTGGTATTTTATTATTCCACCATAACTGTCACCTCCACTGTGGCCCTATAAGTGGGTTATTTTGCCACCCGGCAAGATTGCTTGGAGTTTTTCTTCATCTCTTGGGGAGGGTGGAATATACAACATTTTTTTTGCAGCTTCCAAAGGGACCGAAACATCAAAAATAAAATGATCAAAGTTCCAAAAAGTGATTAATTTTACAGCAGGGTGTGAGCGTGCAGCGCTTTGTTTTGGGATCTGCGGGTTTGGAGGATGTTTATAGGGTGACGTTATGGGATTTCTGTCTGTGTCTCTCTTATCTCTCACATTCTTTTCCTGACCCTTTCTGAGTCCTGTCACATTAATTAAAGCTGTGGGAATAACTTATTAAAGGGGTTAAGACCAAAGATCTCCCATAAGCCAGTGGGGTGATGTCTGGACACACTTACACATATGTTTGCTTTTAAGAATATTTTAAAAATACAGTCAAAATCTATCACAAAATGTTTAATATTTTTTATTTAATTTTTATATTTAAAAAATACTGTATTTAGATTTAATAAACATCCAGGAAAGAAAGATGAAGCTGGCGTGTTACAAGTAAAAGATAATAATTCCTTAACACTTAAAATACCGGACTTAACATGGACTTGGGTTTTCTGGCACATTACCAGGATTTCTTGTGATCCGGCCACATTCTTTCTTAGGTTGTATTGTTGTTTTTCAACTTTCTTAATACGTTGGGGTATTTACGGCCCTAACTGATAACTTTGTCTATCCTCTTATCTCTTGTCTATGGCCTTGTGTATAGATCCACACAACTCTCACACTTGACTGATCCAAGAAACCCGTCTTCGGCCGAACTTAGGGTTCTTATTACTTAGAGTCCTGTTTAGCCCAATACTCATGTGAAGCCTTAATCAGTATGGACTTGATAAAGAGACGCGCAGCGATCCAAAGCTGTCACTATAACTATAATGTTGTCCAATATAAATGTGTCATATAGATAGATAGATGGATGGATAGATAGAGCAATAGATAGATATAGATAGATAGATAGATAGATAGATAGATAGATAGATAGATAGATAGATAGATAGATAGATAGATAGATAGATATGAAGAGAGAGGTAGCTGAACTGTCACTCTGGAAAGCTTGTCTTTTCACTCCAATGTAAAAATGTATCACTATATACTGCAATACTCTGATTATTATTTGGGATATGTTGGCGCCTTACAAATAATAACAATAATAATACAATACAAATGTGCCATAAGACAGGTTGAGGTCCCTGCTCCGAAGAGCTTACATTTTATGCATCATGGTTTTATCCATATATATATATATAGTGGACCCTTGGTACTCGTCATTAATTGGCCCCAGGAAGCACAAAGAGTGGTAAAAACGGCAAGAACCAAACTCCCATAAGAAGTAATGTCAATTGGTTTTAACAAGTGCGACAAGTACCAAGGAAGCATCAGGTGCCAAATGATTTTTTGCTCATGAAGATGTGTGCCAGTCAAGTACAGAGGGCCCACTGTGTGTGTATATATATATATATTTTTTTTTTTTTTTTTTTTTTTTCCAGTGGCTCTCTGTATCCGATAAAAACATAGCAGAGAGCACAAATACATCTCTGTCATTCCCAGATCTTATAATGACAGAGAGAGAGAGAGACTATAATAATAATAATAATAATAATAATAATAATAATAATAATAATAATAATAATTTTTAAAAAATTATAATAAAAAATTATAATAAAAATAATAATAATAATAAATGGACCATATAGCAATAAGTGATTTGCCTCCTTGTGTACACAGCCTTGTCACATGATTGCAGTATCTTGTAGAAGAAGCTTTTGAGGACTTCACTGCAGACAGTAATTTTTACTTTATTATAAAAAATATATATTTTCTGATCACTCACAAGCTAAGCAAACACACACGTGGCTCCTTTCTCTGGTCTGGGACCACGCCCAGGACACGCCCAGATAACTGAAAAGATTCTCTTTTCTGCAACACGACCACGCCCTGCAGATACATAGAACCACGCCTTCTACAAAAAAACACGCCCACTCTGTTAGTTCTGCATAGGGGTAATCCCCGCCCACCCCAGTGAGGAGGGCAGTGCGCTTGCCCATGACGTCACGCAGCGTTTCCGATTGATAAAACCGCTTTACAGCATCTGCCGCGCGGACAGTCTGAGCTCGGTCACCAATCAGCAGCACTGGAGCTCGCCCCATGAGCACACATGGAATCCGCCTGTTACATCCAGTCTCACCCCTTCTATGGTAACCTCGTGGGCATGGAGCCCCTCAGGACCCCCACAGCACCCCGGGTACACAAACCGGCCCAGGACCGGACTGCACCGGCACAGCAACCCAACAAGATCATCACTGACCCGGGGACAGGACGGGCGTACAGCAAGGGGAGGCTACTGGGCAAGGTACTGATTGATGGAGGCTACTGGGCAAGGCACTGACTGAGGGAGGCTACTGGGCAAATGGAGGCTACTGGGCAAGGTACTGACTGAGGGAGGCTGCTGGGCAAAGGTACTGACAGAGGGAGGCTACTGGGCAAAGGTACTGACAGAGGGAGGCTACTGGGCAAGGTACTGACTGAGGGAGGCTACTGGGCAAGGTACTGACTGAGGGAGGCTACTGGGCAAGGTACTGACTGAGGGAGGCTACTGGGCAAGGTACTGACTGAGGGAGGCTACTGGGCAAGGTACTGACTGAGGGAGGCTACTGGGCAAGGTACTGACAGAGGGAGGCTACTGGGCAAATGGAGGCTACTGGGCAAGGCACTGACAGATGGAGGCTACTGGGCAAAGGGAGGCTACTGGACAAGGTACTGACTGAGGGAGGCTACTGGGCAAGGTACTGACCGAGGGAGGCTACTGGGCAAGGTACTGACCGAGGGAGGCTACTGGGCAAGGTACTGACCGAGGGAGGCTACTGGGCAAGGTACTGACCGAGGGCGGCTACTGGGCAAGGTACTGAGGGAGGCTACTGGGCAAATGGAGGCTACTGGGCAAGGTACTGACTGAGGGAGGCTACTGGGCAAGGTACTGACTGAGGGAGGCTACTGGGCAAGGTACTGACTGAGGGAGGCTACTGGGCAAGGTACTGACTAGGGTAGGCAAGTACCACCTGTGGGCAAGATGATGGGAGGGGGGGGGGCACGGTACCACCTAGAGGATGGGGTATCACCTCTGCTGCTGGGCAGCTTGGTAAATGACACTGGATCTATCTGTACTGATATATATTCCTGGTGTCTGGGCCCCTCTGGTCACTGCATTGTGACCCCAGGCTGCCTCCCAACAGACATGGACATTAGGGCTTCAGTCATTCTCATCGTTCTGTGTTGTATTTATATTTTGTTGTCCATGATATTTAATATATATATATATTTCTCTGACTAGGAGCCCCCTTCTTTGTTATGGTCCTTCTGGTATATGCAGTTAGTGTATGATATATATATATATATGTGTGTGTGTGTTGGGCTGAGATCTGGATCATACACCAGTTGCACTGGGAATACCGTCAGAGCCTCTGATTGATATATGTGTGTGTGTGTGTATATATATATATATATATATATATATATATATATATATATATATATATATATAATGTGGCCATTTCCATCCTCCTGTTCTGTCTTTGTCCTGCGCCGCACTGCAATATTAGATTATAATATGTCTTATCACACCTCTGCTGCTGAGCCCCCCCCCCCCCCATAGGTTGCTGAGATTGGTGGTCTGTGGTTGGATTCCTTCTGTATGTCATGTAGCGGTGAGTGGATGTGTTGGTATGTGACAAGCATGCCCAGGCAGGGCTCACTAGGTGGCATCCATAGACCAGCACTGCTGCATCCTCTCCCAGCTCCTTCAGAGGCCCTGAGTCATGTTCTGTCTACACCTCTCCCTTTCCCATCTTCGCTGCTACCAGGTCAAGGGTCTGACTCCCTGTTCCTCTGCATTCCTTATTCATTAAAGCTTCTTGGTAAGAGTAAAAATACATTGCCACATATTTACTAGAATGTATCTTATGCTCTTGTGATTTATTATCAAATGGTTTGGTGGAGATCATATTTTACCTGAAGCAGCACTCTCTTGGATGTAATCTATTCTGGATTGTAAGCTTTCTGGTCAAGGCAAGTGTAATCGTTACAGATTCATACAGATCTTGTACCATAATGCAAAAAAAAAATACAAAATATAATATTTTTTATATATATATATATATATATATATAATTTGCGTTATGGTACAAGGTCTGTATATATTATAAAATCGTATGGCATGTTTCAATCTGTCACAATTGGTTAGATCACATTGTTTATCAAAATGTATGAATCTTTCAGGGGACTTTTGTGAATTCTGCCACAAATTTCATATATGTGATGTTTCCAGTGGATTTTTGTTGGCGTCCCATGGAAGTTCGGTGGTGGGATCATGTGAGCCCTATTTGTTTAGCGCTCACACTTTGGCTCCTGTTGGCGCTCCGTCTGATCCTTTTTGTTTTTATTCAACACAGAATATTAATTGCCTCTTTGTGGTGATCGGTGTGTTACCCTGTTGCTAATCTAATTAGTGTTGTGTGAATGGGGTGATCACTTTGTGCTATTGTGTATCACTCTCCTAGTCACCAAATGTTTGTCTTTGGTGTGTGTCCACACATAATGCATTGTATTGCGATGTCCTCTTATTACTGGTTTATGGCCACTCTCTGGCCGTCCTCGCGTTCCCATTTGTTAGAGGGCCACATGTTGGAAAATGCGCCATAGGCAAACCTAGGAATTGACATGTTCTTAAAAGGCTTTACTATTTAGTTAATCTGGCCTAGGGGCATTTAGTGTTAAATTAAGTGTATAGCCATTCCTAAAATATTGTTTATAGGCTGACCCTATGTTTGGGAGTGCCAACGTGGTTTTGATTGTCAATGCTCCAGATTTTATATTAATATTTATAATTCATGTCGATGAAATGCTGATCTCCTTCCTTGCGTTGTATGATATATTTCCAAAAAATGAGTGTTCATGAAACCACAAAAAACACCAAAACAAGAATGATTCCAGGCAACGTACATGTTTGTTTAAGCGGAATACTTTCATGTGATTCTTCTGTTACTGTAACTTGTGGGAGACTTTTTTTTTGTTGTTAATTTACATAACAGCTGTGGGGTCGGAGCGGTGTGACTGCTACATTTTGGTAAATTCCATTCATGCATCGTGAATTTTCTCACTTTATCTTCTAGGGTGGGTTTGCAAGATGCTATGAAATGACAGAAGTCGCCACAAACAAAACATACGCAGTTAAAGTGATCCCTCACAGTCGTGTGTCCAAACCTCACCAACGTGACAAGGTAAAGCAATATGGAGGTGCTCATGGTTTTGGGTGGATGTCTTGCCTTGGGTTTAATCTTATTGGAGAACTGAAACCCATTTTTTTTTTTCTGTGTGATCTGTTCATTTTGAAATGATAATGAGCAAAGTTATGATTTTATTTATTGTTACTTCTGCTTTTATGAGCAGTGCCAGTCATACGGCTACATGGCAACTAAAATGTTACTACTTGCCCCATCATGTATTTTCGTTGCCATACACATTTCTATATATAATATATATTCTGGCTCCTAAATTTCAGATACATTTATCAAACCCTGGTTTCAGTAACTTATTTTGTTAAATATGTCCACACTGGAACTTGAGATTGCGTCATTTAAATATTCAGGCTATTTTATTCGGTGTAATGTCCAGTGGGAGAAAATCCTGGGAAAAGGTGGTAACCATATTACTGTACATTTTTAGGCTTTTGTATTTAACAATAACTCTCTAATTCTACTTTCTGAAGTGTAATTATTATTATTTTTTAAGCTTAATTTGGAAGTCATCAAACAGGAAACTAGTATTAACGTGCAAAACTAATTCCTCAAATATTCATATTATGTAAAGTTATTGTTCTCAATCAATATGGCAGAAAAAAACTTTTTTATAAAACAATTGAATGTGGGGGAGACTGAATATTTTATATACATTTTTAAACAAGGTCCTTGTTTGCCCATTGTCCTGAGCCTCACATACAGTATAGACATGAGCATGACCTAAATTATCACTTGGTTAATACCGGGGAGGCTGTCTACTTAAAATAGAGCAGAACTGTGTCAGTGAAACTTGTAGCCACACACCCATGGGTATAAAGCCATTAACATCCCATAATGAGCATTTGCTGCTATATTTGTACTTTACAAGATCAAAGGTTTGAATTTCTCCCTGAGCTGTGAAACCAGCCACTATATCACTAAACTGTGTAATTTTATTTTTTTCTTCTAGATTGTAAATGAAATCGAACTTCATCGGGAGCTTCATCACAAACATGTCGTCAAATTCTCTCACCACTTTGAGGATTCTGAGAATATTTACATTTTTCTTGAAATCTGCAGCAGAAAAGTGAGTTTTTGTGCCTATAGGAAAGATTCTATTTGTATAACATGTGGTTGCAAGGCTCCTCGAGGTGGAGTCAGCCTGGGAAGTGTCTTCTCAGGAAGTTCCTGTCTGTTTTCAGTGATTCAGGATGGAGAAATCTCTCGTCAGTCTGTGATATTCACTCTGCTTCCTTAAGTTGCTAAATCTTCTTTTTTTTTATTTAAATGGGACTTCATGATATTTCTTTTAGACGGCCCAGCATGAGAGCTTCCTTATTTCAATAGCCCAGGAGGGGCTCCAGTGTCCACCACACCCCATAGAGGATATTCATCAATCCTCCTACTTGGCAAACCATTCAGCAGAGCTGTCAAACGCCATGGCCGTGTTTTATTTATATATTATATATTTAAATGGAAGAGAGTGCTCTTCCCAATTATCTAAGCCTCCTGATTAAGAATCCCTAACAGTTCATGACTATTATCTATCCAGCTGGTTGTCATGATCATGTCAGATGCATTTAATTGTTTTATAGGGCACGCGACCTTTGAGCATATGTCTCGGGCGCGCCGAGTAATGGGCGCCTGAATACAGGGTGCGACAATATAACAGGCCGACCATTCTCTCCCTGGAGAATTTCAGTAGTCGCCCCATGACAGTACCCGACTTCTGTGCGCATCTTATACTGCAGAGCCAGGGTGGCACAATCATTGCACATTATAACAAATGCTTGTATAAAAGAGGACATTGGCCCCATTACACTGGCTAGTTACACACAGCATCTTCTGTATGTCAAGTATTTATTATTATGTGCAATGCCAGTCTCTGATGGAACATATAGAGCACTACACCTCATTGTGCCACCTGGATGGTATAGATGCGCACAGAAGTTGGGGTGCCGTCATGGAGAAGCTCATGATCTGTCGGAGAATTGTCAGGCGTAATATTGTCGCACACCCTGTTTCATCGCATAGGTGTTGGTGTGCGCATTTCTCGGCGCGCACATGGCAGACGTGGAGACGTGCGCTCAGAAGTCGTGCTACTGTTTTGTTCTTTGTTTTTTTATGGCGGTATACTCACTGGGCACACTTTTTCTTATGGCACCTCTTGCTTAAAGTGCCTAAACCTTCAATTTCATTTTTCCCACTTCCACACAAAATGTTTAACCAGTTTGAATTAGAACTTTTTGTAAACGTCCCACCTCTACAATAACTGGGGTCTCTGCTCTGTCACCTTAACTGAGCTAGCAATGCTTGTTCTCCTAATTTGATTAGTTCAACATTGCAGAAATACCACTAAGGAGTTAATTGCCCCACATGACTGCTGTCATGGTAAACTCTTCCTTGAGATCAAGTCTTTCTATAGAAGATAACACACAAACTGTCTGTTCACTTATCTCATGACGGAGCTATTTTTAATCTCTCTGAATTTTTGTGACCCCCCCCCCCCCCCCCAATCTGTTAAAAGGAAGTGGGAGGGGTGCGACAAGCTGTATAATAACTCTTTGTGAGTTTGGCCCATAATATGTAATCTAATCTGGGTCTGGTGAAATGATAACCAGCTGTTCTCTCACAGCTGCCTCTGAAGGGGCTTTGTGATCGGCCGCCCCGTCCCAGACTTCACACGCAGACAACATCTGGAACGCATACAAAGAGCGCACTGTATGGCAGCCATGTCACTCCCATGTTACCAGGGCCGGCTACAGTATTAAATAGTCTAATTGTATCTCTTTAAACTGACAAGCAGACATCCCACATGTGGCATCATTTATAACTATAAAGTGCTTTTTATAATGTTTAATAAATGCATTTTCATACAATAAACTTGGACATTTTAATATTTTTACCTTTCTGATACAACCTCTAAGGACAGATTCCTAATCTCTTGCTAATGGGCAAATCATTGCTAATAATTACCTCCTTCGACTCAAACGGTTTTCAGTGTACAACATTGTATCAAAGACTTGACCGTTTACTATATGATATTTTTTACTTAATATCTTATTGCCTGCAGTGTCACTCTCTTTTTAATGGATTAATGGTTTTCCAGCTTGAAGTCTTTCATGGAGACCAAGCTGACCTCTTATTGCTTTCTTAATGTTGACAATGTAATACAATCCAGACATGTTCATTATTTAATGATTTGTTCCTCTTTATTTCAGTCCCTTGCACACATCTGGAAGGCTCGGCACACCCTCCTGGAACCAGAGGTGCGATATTACTTGAAACACATAATTTCCGGGCTCAAGTATCTGCATCTACGAGGAATTCTGCACCGGGATCTCAAACTAGGTATTCTACCCATTGGAATTTATTATTTTTATTATCATCATCCAGCCCATCTGTCAGCTATAGGGTTGGAGAGCTTTTTACACCCAGATGTTTAATTGTGTTATTTTGTGCTCAGGTAACTTCTTCATCAATGAAAACATGGAATTGAAGGTCGGTGATTTTGGGTTAGCCGCCCGGCTGGAGCCTCAAGATCAGAGGAAGAAGTAAGATTTTGCATCTTTATCTTGGATTCAATATGGCTTACATAAATATTCATATTTGACTGGGAATAGTACAACACCTGGTCAACCATAGGCTATGTCACTGACAGTCAAATGTCATACCTTAGTACTTAAGAACCTATAGGATATAATTCGAATGGAGATTCTTCAACACTTTACCCATTAGAACATCTGACCCAATGTCTTAATATCTCAATGTAATGCAGTCTGTCAGAGCTCTAGCGATGAGCCAAGCCGGAGTCGTCATGATTTGTATAATATAATTTTTTGACTTGCACTTCACATTCAAACCTGCATTGCTCGAGTTTCTTGTTCTCATGAACTTTTTATTTGTGACACCACAAACTTGATTAATTCTGACACTGGGATATTAAATAAACAAAAATAATATTGTAATAAATTGCCCTCAAACATAACAAACTGACCAATGTGATATTATGGAGATGTGTACTCTCTAATGTAGATCCACAAGACTTTAGACCGGTCTCACTGATCCGATTTCTATTTTTAGGACAATATGTGGAACCCCCAATTACTTGGCTCCTGAAGTTCTTTACAGACAAGGTCATGGTCCAGAATCAGACGTGTGGTCCTTGGGATGTGTCATGTAGGTATTTGTTGGAGTTCTATCTTTTCATTTCCCTGTTTGTTTTTTCTCTCTTATTTGTAATGTGCCAACGTGTTCTGTATCCCATCATATATCCGTATAATTGTTGACTTTATTCATTTAATCTATTTTAGTAGCTTCTAAAAGCTGTAGTTAATGGGAACTACTCCAGATTTCTCCAGTGGTTCTTGTGGCAGACCATTAACGTTATAGGACATGATAATAAGATTGCTCTAGTTTACACAATCTCTTATTTTAGCACTCACAGGAAGTCTGTGGCTTGTTTTGTAACTGATCGGCTTCCTGTGCTAATCTCTCTATGCTCGGGGTCTAGTGATGGCCCAGATGCCTTGTACACCCTTCCCTTGTCCTTGAACATTACATAATCCGGTGTCCGGAAACGACAATAAATTTGAGCTCCGCGGTATGCTGATAAATATTTTGCACCCCTCCTCTGAAAAATGGTTTATAGTATGTTGAGCCCAGACACTTTAGAGAGGCAGAGGCACTTGTCAAAGATTTTAAGTAATGGGCAAAATGATTTTTTAAAAAAATTAAAAATTCAGACTGTCCCGCTGATTTAAAAAAAATAATAAATAAATTATTTATATATATATATATATATATATATATATATATATATATATATATATATATATATAAATTTATTTTTTTATATATATAAATAATTTATTTATCCTACCATCTCCAGGTATACTTTGCTCTGCGGCACTCCACCTTTTGAGACATCTGACCTGAAGGAGACTATATATATATATATATATATATATATATATATATATATATATATATATATATATATTTACTATATTTTTTTATTTTTATTTTTTGTCTTGGATGATTGACATCTGTATCTTCTTAGTAAACAGGTCTGCCTTGTTCGGTATTGATTTTTTGAAGCCTGTGGGCATTTTGAGTGAACACTTAGTAACCTGACCGCTAAACTTGGAAGTGTTTATTCTCATTCACTGGATCAAATGTCAGTCCCATTTTATATCTTATGTACAAGCAAAATACTTCCAGGCTTACAAGGTTACCTGTATGTTTGCTCTGAATAAGCTAACGCAAAATGTTTCCTACCATCTCCAGGTATACTTTGCTCTGCGGCACTCCACCTTTTGAGACATCTGACCTGAAGGAGACTTACAGATGTATCAAGCAAGTGAAGTACACCCTGCCAGCCTGTCTGTCCTCCTCTGCAAGGCACCTCATTATGGGGATACTAAAGCGCACGCCGGGGGAACGTCTCACCCTGGAGCAGATACTGGAGCACGAATTCTTTACCAAGGTCAGTCCCAATATGTCAGTTATGACATTCAGCAATATGAAGACAACAGCTGCCCCTTTAAATGTATGTATTAAATGTGTGTTTTTTTTATTTTGTATTTTTAGGGTTACACACCAGAAAAGCTGCCCCCCAGTAGTTGTGTGATGGCTCCTGATCTACACCCACCTAACCCGGCCAAGAGTCTCTTCTCTAAAGTCGCTAAAAGTTTGTTTGGAAAAAATAAATCAAAATGTGAGTTTTCAAGAAAGAGCTGTAAATATGAGATTTGATTGCTAGATTCAACAAATGGGTCATCTAGTCTTACTATCTCATCTACCCATAACATATCCTTGGCTTTCTTTCTGTGTCCTTACAAGAACTGCTGTAAGGCTGCTCTACTTATTTACTACTTTCTGTTACATTATGTGAAATAATGACCTTGTTCTATTAGCCCTTTCTGAAAGATGCTTCTTTTCTTATCTTTGTTTAATTCCTTAATATGTTGGTCTAGAACACTTGGTTATTGATTTGATACACCATAATCTGTGCTCCATATTAATATAGTACAAGATGCTAATTATAAAGTAATCCTGATACATTGTATATTGTAAGAATTAGCAGTTCAGGTTGGCAACATTATCGTAGTTAACTTGTCCTGAGTAAACATTTATCCTGAGATGACCCGCTTTTCTCTGCCACCAGACCCAGTGTTGGATGCATGTTTTAAATTTTTTGTTTTTTTCTTTAACACAGCAAAGAAAAGTCCCTCCGAAGATAAAGATGAGTTTTCCAAACTGGTCACAGGGCTGGTGAAAACCTCAATCTGCCGTCAGCTCAGCTACAAAACTGTGGATGGAAACGAGGTGAGAGTCTGGAATTAAAGGGGTGCCGAGTTATGATAACTATTTCTGTAATGTGCTTCATGGCATATAATGTTCATCGTTACACAAAGTGCACATTCATGCGCATCATTTCCTATGGACTCTAACTCCTGCAGAGCTGTAATTCAAGAACACAATTAAGTACATAATATCCTTATTCTGTGAAATTAGGTTACATGGATAGAAATGTTGTTGGTCTCCCTGACACCTGTTTGTCCATTCAGTCTTTAGTTGTCTGCCATGCCTTCCCATTACAATCAGACCTGTACAGTTGGTGCACGCATCTGCCAGTGTGGCCAGCAATATGTTGGTAATATTTGGAATACAGTTCAAATGCACTGTACCGCCCCAGCAGTTGCTTTAATCATCTATCATTTATACATGTTTATATTATATAAAATGGCCAAGATCAGTCTTTGCTGCCCATAAACATTTTAGGAAAGTTGGGTTTATGACCTCTGCTATTTTACTTTCTACATGCTTCCCAAATTAAAATGTTCTCTGTTTTTTAGGGTGCCCCTGTCACTGGCCAAGTACTCACTGGCAACTTGAGCCCTGTGGAGACTCTAACAGAAGAAGCTTCTGGGAAATCTGTGTCACGATCCATCCGTGGGAGCTTGGTCAGCAGCAGTGATGGTAAGAGACTAAGGATTACCAAGGAATGTGGATAAGTCACATGTATCCATTAAGAGTTGATAAGAAGTACTCATTGTTGGTTTAACAACTTAAAAAAATGCACAAGGATACATCATTTCAAGATTTTAACATTCTTGCATAATAATTTTTTTTTTTTTTTTTTTGCCAAACAGCTTTTGAAGACTGTAAATCTGTTTCAGGCGTTTTGGAGAATGCCCTTGAGGTCTTGAAGGATTGTCTGTCTTCTATGCCAACAGGTAATTCCCTTCATCTTGCTTAAAGTCTAACACTCAATCACTTTAAACAAACATTTCATGTGAGGGTCCTTAATGACTCTGTGCTTCTTTCAGCTGAGGGTACCCCTCCTTGCTTGGCCAGATATGAGCATTTTGTGTGGGTCAGCAAATGGGTTGATTACTCCAACAAGTATGGCTTTGGATACCAGTTGTCCAACCGCAGTATTGGCGTTCTCTTCAACAACGGGACCCACATGACACTACCGGCTAACCGCAGGTAACCTTTATTTATTTTATTTATTTTTTGTTCTTTTTTAAATAAAGGGAGTGGTGAGAATGATTTGCTATTTATATTTGACTTTACTGAATCTGTCCCCCATTCTCAAAAACAGCCCTCACTGTATAATGGATGTCTTCAGGAATGAAGAGTGGCATAAAAATTAGTTTTTTCAAATTAAAAAAATGAGCTTTGACATTTTTGCATGCTATTTTTTTAAGTGATCCCTTTTTAAATCTGTTTTATTATGGAATACGAGTTCTATTTAGATATGACTGCTTATGTCTCAGTGACTTCTCAGACTACTATTCCATGCAGCTGAATACACAAATTAGATATCCCATTTAGTTATATTCTTAATCGTCCAGCCGCTGGTTTATGAAGCTCTGCCGCATTAACTATTTTATTTGGCATCTTAACCAGTAGTTTATTCCATTGTTCTGTCCGTGTCTCCGCTTTAAAAAAATTCTCTCTGCGCTCTACCCCCCAGCATTTTGTGTTCTGTTGATGACTCTGAGGCTCATGAATTCTGTCGACTAATGTGTTACTCTGGCTTATTTCCAGGAATGTTCACTACAACCTCACAAACAGCCGCCATTTTGTGTTCCCGACTTCTGCGGTTCCAGAGCAGCTGCAGGGGCAGATGAGCATACTGCAGTACTTTGCTTCATATATGGAAAAGAACCTCATGAAGGTGAGCTCCTGGGACATGGGTGGAGCAAGCGGCTCCTATAATCACGGCTCTGATTGTAATGTGTGATCACTACTAGTCTCATCATACAACCTTCAATGCGTTTACTTCTAGGAGATGTGTATTTAGTAACTTCATTTGCTATTACTTGTTTCTATCTCTAGCATTAAATTACGAAATCTACTTTACCTTTAAATCCTACACTTGGCTGCATAGTCACGATTTGCTTTTCTCCGTCTGAAAACTTGCATTGCAAATAAGTCTGATAATTTGCATGGAGATTACTGGCAGCCTGAGGTTTGCTGATTCGATTAGCATAGAGGTTCACGAGACATGACTTTGTGGCTGTCATATTTTTGCATATAGATGGTATTTCTTTTCCATTTGGTGATTTAAAAAAAACAAAACTAAAAAAACAGTATTCAGGAAAGTGCCTCAAATGTTGTGTCAACAGTTTTTTGTACAGACTGGCTTACATAGGGGGGGGGGGGGGGAGTATTAATGTTTTTGTAACGTGCCAACATATTCCATAGCGACATACATAATATTCGATATGTCCTTGCCTGGAAATTAACTTAACACATTACAAAGATGGTGGGCCCTGTCTTTACGCTTAGAATCTGGTGTCCATAGGCAAGGCACCGTGCAAGATTGAGAACTTGCAGAATTGTGGGATATTTTATATGCCTTAAAGAAGATTCAAATAGAAATCTTGCATTCTGTAATAATAATAATAATAATACCTATTGGTCTCACTGATTAAGGAAAAAGCTGGAAACCCCCACACACAAAGCAGCCTGTTCTTGGATAGTTGCTACCCCTTTTTTAGTGTGAGGCATATTTCATAACCATGAGCTACACATCATATTCTAAAACAAAAAAAAAGGCTAGTTATACCTTTTTTTTTGATCTGTGATGAAACCCTCCACCAATCCTTCCCACGTGTGGAGTGGTGATATTTTACCTTTTTATATTAAGTATTCTGGCTAATCATGCAAATGGAGTGAGAAGTTTAAGTCTTTAGAATTTTTTTTTTTTCTTCTTCTTCTCCCTTGGTTATTAGTAGTGAGATCTAAGTTTTTAGCCAACCCCAAAATCTCCTAATGGGGTAAAGCTGGTGTTAAGCCTCAGGTGGCTGGTTTATATTAAGATCAGTTGAATCTTGGCACTTTCTTCCTTTCGGTTGTGATTCATCTCCTTCCTCTCAGGGAGCGGTGAGCGTTACATTCATAAAATTGGTGACTAAACAGTTTCTAGTGTGAAGATCCTGGAATGTCCCAGAACCCGTCCTGCCGCTCTTTAATGCTGCCGAGTCAGCTGGTTATTGGCTGGACAGTGACCCTCATGCACTGTATATGACCGGAATTCATGATGAAGCTGTCACCAATCCATAAAATCAGTGGCAAGCATTTAAACAAACTATCTCTCTCTTATGAAAGTGTGTCATATGTTGGAACGTCAATCCAGTTTAGGTGCCAGATGCAGTCAATTGCATGCTAAATATCTCCATTTAAAATTCTTTGCTAAAACTTCTGTGAACATTTTGTATACTGGTGAAGTTTCAATGATGGATGTTTTTTGTGAAACCACAACTAGGCACTCAACTCCTAACTAAAATACCTTTTTGTTTTTGTAGGGAGGGGACCTACCATGTCATGATGAGGGTGCCCAACCGCCTCTACTGCTGCTACAGTGGGTGAAAACGGAGCATGCGCTATTGATGCTTTTCAGCAATGGAACCCTCCAGGTGAGACATGACTCATTGATCACTTCTACTGCTGTAATTTTAAATGTATTTAATTTTTTTTCACCCGTTTGAGACATGAGTCTAATATATTTTTCTCTTCCCAGGTGAACTTTTACAATGACCACACAAAGCTAATCCTCAGCAAGCCCCACGACTTGTACCTGCTCACTTACATCAACAAAGACCGCAACTCTCAGACCTTCCTCTTGAGATCCTTGGTGGAGTCTGGCTGCAGCTCTGACATGTTCCACCGACTGAGATACACCCTGAGGCTTCTTCAGCAGCAAGCAGACTCCTAGACTGGCTGGTGTACTCCCTACAACCCATCACTCTGCCATGTTCCCAGACATTAATGTAGAGGGGACTTGTCTCTGGATATCATTTATGGATACTAGCGGGGCCTGTTATCTTCCTCAAGACTTGAATACCTAACACCAAAGAGTGGAGGGCCTCTGCTGCACCTCATTCTTACAAGACATTCTCCTTGAAGGCTGGGAGAAGCCTGAGATGACTCGACCTCTTTGCTCTTAAACGCAAACTGTTCTGCAACATTTTTAGGCCATCTCAGGAACTTGAAACTGTTCCTTAAGCGGATTTACTTTGACTAAAGTTTACTTCGATGCCTTCCTCAACTGTGACTCTCCATCAGATAATGGGGAGTTCAAGACACTAAACTGGTCTCATGCCAAATATTATGCTGTCATTCCAAGGAGGTACTGACTGGAGAAGGTGTCTTGGGAATGAGTCCCTCCGGAGTAGAAACCTTCTAAAATTTCGGACGGTCTTTGTCCCAATTTCTTTGGGTTTTTTTTTTTTTTTCTTGCTGGGGTAGTTTAATGAATATATTGTCTGAAGGCAGCTAAATCACTGTAGGGCTGGGCAATGAGAGGATTAAGTTCCTTAGCAGGAGCAGGTTATATTACAGACAGCTGCCTCTAAGTTAACAAATGCAGTGTTCTCCTTGGATAACCAGAAGGAGTTCTCATTGTGACTATTTATGGCCAGACCCTCCCCCACTGCACAAAACTTAACTTCATACAAAAGACCAGCTGCTGCTGCCTGCCCTCCATGGGTCGGATATTCCAGCTTTTTAGTGGTCAGACCCGTTTCTGTGGCCACCAGCTGCTTCTAATGAATTGCCAGGCAGACAAGCATCCGTATCGGGATCCGCGCATCCAATCCCCAGTGCAATTCATGACTTCCTTACAATGAGTGCTGATAATGGGCTATTTAGGACCAGGCGAGGTCTGCAATCTGTGCTAAGGAACTGGATCAACAAACACTTTGCCCGTTCCAGCTCTGTGACTCAATACAATGTGCCATTACATAGCTTAACCGTTCATCTTCTTGGTATTTAAACACTTCAACACTCTGCTGTGACTGTTAAATCTTGAAAGCCAGTGAGCCTCTTATCCGTCCGTTTAATCCAGAGGACCTCTGCTGTCTCACCTCTGCAACGGAACTTGAAATTACAAACTTTTTTTTTTTTTTTTGGCATATGGTGCACTCTTAGGCTTATCTCTGATTTTCAAGCAAAATGTGATATATTTATTAAGCACTCTTAACCCTTTCACTGCCTTGGTAGCTTGCTGTGGAGGGGTCTAAACGCACATTGCCTCCTCTGCTACTCCTAAATCTACTCACACTAAGTCACCAAATGTTTGTGTTTTTTTTTTGTTTTGTTTTGTTTAACACTTTAGGAGTTAAAGAGAAAAGCCTGTGCATTTTTTTTTTTAATGTAGTAACTCACTGAAATGTAAGGAAACAAAGATCGTATTTAACACCAAAGACCCAGGATGTGATTTTTTGGATGGCTTCAATGTCAGTGCTGTCACTTTAAGAGCTTTTTTTCTTTGTTATCCCATGACTGCTACATACATGGGGGTCTGTCTTGCTTTCAGTTTCTAGCAGAGGCAATCAGACTGGCACATGTGATGCTTATTTACACCCCCCACCCCTCCCTTAAAGCCGAATAAGCGGCTGTTACTTGAAAAAGTGAATTTCTTTGGAATTCCAGCGTTTTCCTGGTACTGAGCCCCCAGCAGTGAATGGGGGGCTCTAATGTTATGTATGTTCTCTTGCTTAATTATAAGGTTTATTTATATTTAAGTATTTTTTTATTTATGTAAAGTTATTTATTTTAATATTTGTGTTTTTTGTTGCCTCTTCCTCTAAATCCAAGTTAATCATGTGAAGAGGAAGATGGATTCAACTGTTTTATACACATGCAACAAATAAAATTATCTCAAATGACTGCTGATCTTTATAGTTTCTATTTTCTTGGACCTTCTGGTTTAATATACTTTTTTTTTTTTTTTTTGTCACATGTATGTAAATCAAAAATAAGGCATGGTAGCAAAATAATCCCAGTGTTATCATGCACTGAAGAGCAGATTTTCATGCATAAAACAGTCTGCAATACCAGATTGGGAACAGTTATCCTATTTGCTCTGTAACTAGAGAATATATTTTGCTGGCCCCCGGAGGCATCCATGACACTTTGCTGAAAGTTGCGTGTGTGTGTGTGAGGTTTTTACAACTGCAAGAGCAGGGCTTGCAATTGTCAGTGTAACCTGCTTTGGAACCTATGCAGACAAATTGGGTAGGTGTCAAATACAAAATCCAGTTTTCTCAATCTGGTATACAGTGCCTTGCAAAAGTATTCACCCCCCTTGGAATTTTTTGTGTTTTGTTGATTAGCAACCTGGAATTAACATAGATTGTTTGTTTGAGGATTTGCATCAATTAATTTACAGAACATGCCCACAACTCCTCCTTTTTTTATTTTACAGTAGAAAAATTGACCAGTAAACACAACACAGTTTAAAATTAAATTATTTGAGTACAAAAATACATTTTAAATTAAAATTGTAAATCTTACATATAATATAGACAATCTTCCAATTCATTAAAGGACTCCTTATAACAAATACATATGAAAAGATAACTCACACGGGTTGTTACTATTTACCTAAGGCCAGAACATTCAAACAGAGAGGGGAAAAGGAGAGGAAAGTCTTTCTCTGCCTCTATTCTTCCTCCGTAATTTAGATCCCATAGACTCCATTTAACCATTTTGTCTTTGTTCTTTATATTCCCCAAGTAAGGGGAATGTTCTGTTTCTCTTTCTGAACGATATATTCAAAGTCCGACCATGATATTGGATAAATTGATCTCAGCATTTTTTTTGCTAGCAGCCAAGATGCCCACAACTTTAAAGATTTATTTATTTTTTATTCTGAAGCAAACCACAAATAGGACAAAATAACAGAAAAAGTCAATGTGCATAACTATTCACCCCCCCTAAAGTCAATCCATTGTAGAGCCACCTTTTGCATCAATCACAGCTCCAAGTCGCTTTGGATAAGTCTCTATGAGCTTGCCACATCTTATCACTGGGGTTTTTGCCCATTCCTCCTTGCAAAACTGCTCCAGCTCCTTCAAGTTGGATGCTTTGTGCTTGTGAACGACAATCTTTTGTCTGACCACAGGTTTTTCTATTGGATTGAGGTCTGGGCTGTGACTCGGCCATTCCAACACATTTACATGTTTCCCCTTAAACCCCCCAAGTGTTGCTTTAGCAGTGTGTTTGGGGTCATTGTCCTGCTGGAAGGTGAACCTCAGTCCTAGCCTCAAATCACGCACAGAGTGGTACAGGTTCTGCTCAAGAATATCCCTGTATTTAGCACCATCCATCCATCCTTCCTCCAACTCTGACCAGTTTCCCAGTCCCGGCTGCTGAAAAACATCCCCACAGCATGATGCTGCCACCACCATGATGGTGTTCTTTGGGTGATGTGTTGGGTTTGTGCCAGACATAGCGTTTTTCTTTTGATGGCCCAAAAGTTCAATATTAGTCTCATCAGACCAGAGCACCTTCCTCCATAAATTTTGGGAGTCTCCCACATGCCTTTTTGCAAACTCAAAATGTGCCGTTTTTGTTTTTTGCTGAAAGTAATGGCTTTCTTCTGGCCACTGCCATAAAGCCCAACTCTATGGAGCATACGGCTTATGGTCGTCCTATCTACAGATACTCCAGTCTCTGCTGTGGAACTCTGCAGCTCCTCCAGGGTTACCTTAGGTCTCTGTGCTGCCTCTCTGATTAATGCCCTCCTTGCCCGGTCCGTGAGTTTTGGTGGGCGGCCGTCTCTTGGCAGGTTTGCTGTTGTGCCATGTTCTTTCCATTTTGGTTATGATAGATTTGATGGTGTTCCTGGGGATCATCACAGATTTGGATATTTTTTATAACCTAACCCTGACTGGTACTTCTCAACAACATTGTCCCTTATTTGTTTGGAGAGTTCCTTGGTCTTCATGGCAGTGTTTGGTTAGTGCTGCCTCTTGCTTAGATGTTGCAGCCTCTGGGGCCTTTCATAAAAGGTGTGTATATGTAATGACACATCATGTGACACTTAGATTGCACACAGGTGGACATCATTTCACTAATGTGATTTCTGAAGGTAATTGGTTGCTTTTTATGGGCTTCATAACAAAGGGGGTGAATCCATACGCACATGCCAATTTTCGGTTCTCTATTTCTAAAAAATAGTTTTATGTTTATTTTTCTCATTTCACTTCACCAACTTAGACTATTGTGTTCTGATCCATCACATAAAATTCAGATTAACAAAACATTGAACTTAAGGCTGTAATGTAACAAAATATGTAAAAAGTCAAAGGGGGGTGAATACTTTTGCAAGGAACTGTAGGTTGGTGAAACCGCTTAGGACATGTATAAATCTATTTAAATAACCAATTAAGGTGGACAGTGAGTGGGAGGAACATTTTTAAGACTTGCAACACTGGACCATTAAACAAATTACTTTTTAATGTATACAGTTAAGATTGAGCAGATCCTTCCATATTGTGGCATCTTCACTCATAAAAGACTACAAGGAATAAAAAAGGTTTTACGAAGCAATTTAATGCGCTGCTTATCGCCCATGATGGGGATGTCCAACAAAGCTTTAGGGACATTTTTTTTTCACGGTTAATGTTTAATCCATAACTATTTTTCTTAACTGTTTAGTAACCTGAATCTGCAGCTCCGGCTCTATGTGGGGACAAGTCAGGGCTGATCCCAGGCCAGAAAAAGCCAAACGGCCACTAGAAAGGCTTCATGTTCAATGGCCAAGACATTAAATCACCTCTGTAGTATACAATACGGTTTCATTCATTTAACTGGTTAGCAGATAAGCCAGCATCTAAGGAAAAAATAGACTTTAAAACTTACATCTGAATATTAGTGTTTCAGATGAGCTGCTCCTTTCTACCACTTAGCAATTTTGGTGTGGGTGTGGGGGAGAGAGATCTGCCCTAGAGACTTTATTTTATTTTTTCCCTCCTAATTATTGCAGCAAAGTCTAGACCGTAAAGGTATTCAGGGCAGCCACTTGGGCAAATACTTAATACTTCCACCACTTAAAGGCATATATAAGTTTCCTGGATTATGAAGCGTCTGATGGAGAAGAATCAGTAGTGTATGAAAACATTTTTTTGCATGAAAAAATACCAGGATAGACTAAAACAAACTAACCCTGTCTGCTAGTAGTTGCTTTTCAGAGTTAACACCCCTACATATCCAAGCTAAAATTAGCATAATTCAGAATTCCCTTTGGCCAATCACAGGCAGCTATATATTTTAATATATTGTAGCAATCTGTAGTAGCAACTTGTGCAGGAAGGAATCATGGGATGTGTAGTCCTCTGCAGCAGGAGGAACCAGACACTGATCTGTAAATCTCTGTACTGAGCTGCTGCTGGTTTGAATGTTTGTTGTTCAGTCATGTCCAACCCTCCATGACCCGATGGAGCCCAGCACCTCTATCTGTCTCTGGAAGTGCTTACCCATAAGGTTTTCATGGCAAAGTAAAAGGTTAAACTCTGTACCCAAATGCAGTGTTTCTATTGGAAGGTACACTGTGCTTATGTAAGCAGCTCTGGGGTGTGGAAAACAAGATTTATTTTGAAATAACATAAATCTGTAAGTGTGTGTCTGATATAAGCAGCATGTGTCAGATTAGAACAAGTTACACACATGGAGACTTAGATATACCGTTAAACACCTGATAAGAAGGAGCGGGTTAGAAGACTCTCTGCTAGTCCCTGAAACACTGAAGGTAAAGTATAAATTTCCATAAATCCAACATGGCTTTTAAATGAAAATTCAGATTTTTCTTTGCGAATTCCTTATTAAAAAAGCAAAACCCTATCCTGAGTTCTGCAGCCTTTTGACACTGAGTTACCTCCAGTGTGGGATGCGGAATAGCGTTAAATGTATTTAAAAAATGATAAAAATGTATAAAATGCTTAGTTTTTTTTAACCAGAGCAGAACAATGCATGTGCACTATTTGAGATTAAGAATAATGCTGACTAACTGCTCCATTATGTGACGTCGGCCATCAGTACATTTTATATATTTTAGTAGATCTGCCCCATCTTTGTCACAGAAGCATCCAGTTGAATGGAGTGTATCTAAAAAATAAAATGAATCCATGAGCAGTAAACATTAGTAGTCCTATGTCTTATAGATGCTGCATTTGTCTTATAGTATGTCTTATAGATGCTGCATTTGTCTTATAGTATGACTTATAGATGCTGCATTTTATACAAACAAATTTTCTATTTTTTTTTTACAGAGAACACAAGCTCATTTCTGTAGTGTGGTGTCCAATAAGGATGGACACATTAGTCACATGACTTACCACCTAGGTAACAGCGCTCAATGCCAAGCAGCAGCTGCAAAGGCAATTAAAATATTAGCATGTATTAGGAAGGGTATAGAAGCAAGGGAAGCAAATATAATTCTGCCATTATACAAATCTCTAGTACGCCCTCATTTGGAATATGGAGTATAATTTTGGGCACCACTTCATAAAAAGGACATTTTAGAACTGGAAAAGGTACAAAGAAGGGCAACAAAACTAATAAGGGGAATGGAGGGGCTAAATTATGAAGAAAGACTAACCAAATTAAACTTATTTAATCTAGAAAAAAGGCGTCTACGAGGGGATATGATTACCTTATATAAATACATTCAGGGTCAGTAAAAGGCTTTGTCACGGGAACCATTTGTGTCAAGAAGCTTACAACTGACAAGGGGACATCCTTTGAGGTTAGAAAGAAAAACATTTCACCTTAAAGAAAGAAAAGGGTTCTTCACTGTAAGGGTGGTTAATCTGTGGAATTCTCTGCCAAAGAAGGCAGTGACAGCAGTTTCGATAGATAACTTTAAAAAGGGGTTGGATAGATTTTTTAATTAAACAGGCATTCAAGGTTATCCTGGATAATTAGAGAGGGAGTATTGATCCATGGAGGAGTCCGATCGCCAGTATCTGGTGTCAGGAAGGAATGGCAAGATTCACTGTTTTTTTTATGTTTGCTTCCTCTGGATCAATTAACAATCCCCATATTACAAGGATCAGAGGAGAACTAAAAAGGTTGAACTAGATGGAGTAAAAGTATTTTTTTCAACCTCAATTACTATGTAACTATGAAATCTTTCATCGTTATTCACATTTACATTTCTGGAGAGATGTGGTTGCATTGAATGATACAAGGTGCCTGCTCCTGGGATAGTGGGGGAAGAGGGTGGTGTCAATTTCATCATTTTATTATCAAACAAGGGCTGTATCTATCTCTTCCATCCGCCACCACTCCTTCCACATATAACTACAACCCTCCCCCAATCATCCAGCTCAGGATGTGATGTAACAAACACAAAATGGATTCCTGTAGTTATAAACAGTCTTCAAAATTTATATTTTTTTCTTTAACTACAGAGATCCTTTAAATCTCACATCTCATACATAAATTTTTTCATTCTTAAATAAATCTGTGGATGGTCTCGAGTTCAGAGGAGAATTGCCTGGTATTTTAGGACTGGGTCTTGTGTATGTATGTGTGTGTATATGTATATATATATATATATATATATATATATATATATATATATATATATATATATTTGTATATTTATATTTGTATATATATATATATGTATATAAATATATATATATATATAAATATATATATATTTGTATATATACAAATATATTTTTATATATATATATATATATTTATATATATATATTGATTATTTATTTATTTTGTATTTTTATATACAACTAATTAATTAATAGTTAATCCGCATATTGCAGATCAGAGGAGATCTTAAAAGGTTGAACTTGATGGACTGAAAGTCTTTTTTCAACCTTAAATACTATGGGCCTCATTCAATTGCGATTTAGCCAATTTAATAGGGCTCTAAATAAGCACATAGCATTTTTTTTTAAAGAAGTTTTTAGTTAGTGAAAACCTTGTTTTTGGATAGATGCTTACTAACTAAAAACTTCTTTAAAAAATATATGTTATGTGCTTATTTAGAGCCCTATTCGATTGGCCAAATCGCAATTGAATTAGGGCCTATGAAACTATGTAACTATATATATATTTTTATATGTTAGAATATGGAAAAACTGAGTGAAAAGAGACCGCGCTCTGTGTCCTAATTAGAGTTACCTGCTGCAAACTTCTATAAATGAGGGCAATGTATTGTCACATGGCCTTCTGGTTCTTAGAAACCTTAAATCTCAGAGCTTCCTCTTTCTATTGAAATGGAAAGAAATCTGAAGTGGAAAATATTATCAGCAGCAAAGTGTATATCGGGGGTTGAGGGGTACACGGTTATTGTGGGCTCAGAGCGGAATAACTTTGCATTTGAGACTCTCAGGCACCTGCAGAGGAAGAAACCGCACACAATAAAACTTACTAAATTAGAACCTTGTAGTCCAACTTAAACAGAAAGAACATATATTGCAATATTCAAAACGTGGTTAAAAATGTATAATACAGAATTATGATTGTGTTCCTTTAATAGCCAAAAAAATATTATTATTGTTTATTTGTAACGCGCCAGCATATTCCGTAGCGCTATACATACGTTAATTTCCAGGCAAAGACAAATTAAATGTTAACATATTACAAAGATGGAGGGCCCTGTCTTTGATCTTAGAATCCGGTGTCCATAGAGCTTTCCCCAAAGTGCTGTGCAAGACTGAAAACTCACAAACTTACAGTACCATTTTTTTTTTTTGAAGAACAAAACTTGAAAAAAAGACGACGTACAAAATAACAGCCACTAATGTATCATCTTATATTTTCATTCAACCTAGGAAATAGAAAAGATCCCTTTTATTGGGGCACAACTCATCAGAAAAGGGATCTTTTCTTTTTTGCTATGTTGAATGAATTGATCTTTTTTTTCTGGGGACAACTCCATTTAATTTGTGTCCAGGATAACACCTCCGAGCCACCATGCAACAAAAGAATGTGTGTTATCTTCTATATGTGATGATGCTGCTGTGGAATCTGCTATTTTGGTTATCGGATCCCCCACCCATCTAAATTACGGGTTGCAGAAGATTCCTACCCTGTTGTTGGCCCCAGGTTTTTGCACCTGCTGCACTAAACCCCTTTGCGGGCTTGGAGAAATTATTCAATTTCCCAAGCCTGCAAATGTTTTCACACCCCTAAATGGACACAGGGGAGGTAGAGGGGGGGGGGGGAAGAGACACAAGGGAGGGAGTGAGGTGGAAAGAGACACTGGGGAAGGAGATAAGAGGTAGGAAAAAAACAGGAGAGGGGGAAACAGAAACAGGGGAGGGAGAGCAGGGCAAAGAGACACATGGGAGGGAGTAGAGGGGGAAGGAGACACAGGGGTGGGAGAGGGGGGAAAGAGACCCGAGAAGGGGAGGGAAGAGACACAGGAGAGAGAGAGAGAGGGAAAAGAGACACAGGGGTGAGAAATGGAGGAGAGGGGGGAAAAGACACAAGGGAGGAAGTGGGGTGGAAAGAGAGACTGGGGAGGGAGATAAGGGGAAAAAACAGGGGAGGGGGAAACAGACACAGGGGGTTGGAAAAGAGACACAGGGGAGGCAGAGCAGGGCAAGTAGACACAGGGGAGGGCGTGGGGGGAAAGAGACACAGGGGAGAGAGAGGGGGAAAAGAGACACAGGAGATGGAGAGGGGGCAAAGAGACACAGGGAGGGAGAGGGGGGAAACACATGGGAGTGAAGGGGGGAAGAGACACAGAGGAGGGAAAGGGACAGAAGAGACACAGGGGAGGGAGAGCGGGGCAAAGAGACACAGGGGAGGGAGTGGGGGGAAAGAGACACAGGGGAGGGAGAGGGGGAAAGAGATGAACAACAGATAGAACATAAACAGACACAATGAAACACAATGTATAACACTATATCATGCCGCCATGTTAGATGGGCTAGTCGCTAGTATACATATAATTGCATTCTGAAGAGTAATTTTATATCTGTTGCTATGTGATTGGAAACTTATTCTGAACAAATGACACTGTATCCGCTTGAAGTAGCCACTGTGCTGTGTAAAAATATAGAAGCTCCTTGAGTATCTGGTGCATCTTCTCTACTGGGTTTGTGGTAAGATAAACTGATGGTAATATCTCGGTCAACAAGCCGCCCATTGTCCATACCGGTAGATGAGCTTTAGGTTTGCTTATGGACGGTGTTTGTAATAATTCAGCTAATGTATCAGTTGGACTCTATTCATGATAAATCCCATGTACCATGGCTACAGCAAACAGAGACGCGTTGGTGAAGGTAGCAGAAGCCACATTATCATTCTGGGGATCCCACAAGGAGCGGCTGGCCACCATCACCCCTTGGTTGCCCCTTGGGCCCAGCACTACATTGCACAGCAGCTTGTATCGGGGGGACATGAATTCCTTCAGCTTGCTGCGGATGAGGTCAGACAGGCTCTGAGAAAGATGCCCACTGGTCAGGGGGTTGTATGCACTGCCCCCAAGGTAGCTGTTCAAAGTGGACTCTAGAACATCTTGGACTTTTCTCAGGTTAAACCTGCAGTCTTGGTCTGGCTCCATCTTGTATGTGTTTTCATAACAAATTTCTTGGATTGGCTGAAACAGGGGGAGGCCTGAGAAGCTGACCCTTCCATAATGAGACCAGGGTCCGAGAGACAATCGCTTGACCGAACCCCCAGCACATATAGAGCTCTTGCGAGAGAAAGGCATGTTCATGGTGCTTATGGTGGAATTCCTTCGCGATTGGATAGAGCCACGTTCCTCGATGCTTCTCAAGCGCAGAAGAGGTCGTGGGGACATATCAATGGAGTGTGAGCTCCGCCGAGTGGAGATAGAGGCTGCCCTTGCCCGTGACACCCCCGGGCTATCTGAAGACAAGGCCTGGTTGAACTTTTCCAGAACCTCCTCTGAGAGAGGAGATGGATTGGCTGCCATTGGCCCGGTGGCAATTCCTGAAAGATAGGAGATTATGGCAGAGGTTTCTTATAATTGTATGTTTTAAATGTATAGCCAAATGCTATTTGAAACAATATTACATTTTCTTGCAGTAAACCTACATTGGTAGTCAGCCTTTCTGATCCACCTACTAATCATAGACTGATATAACTGATGATTATTGCCAATATTTGCAAATTATCGCCCAAGGTCTCTGGCTGTATTGGTTGGATTGTCTATAAAATAACTAATAAAATATCTATATTTTCCAGTCGCATAACACCAATATGTGTATGAACAATGAAAATTGAAAATAGGAAAATATTTATAACTTATTAAAATAACACCACTTAAAAGGCGACATCTATAGTAATACCTCCTAACTGGAAGGCTCAGCGTGAAGATAGAGCTCCAAAGCTAGCTGGAATGACCTATATAATAACACAACTAAAGCACGTATCCAAAAATAATATAACCACCAGACACGCTAAAAAGAGTCAGTGATACATAAATGTGGTGGAGTGTGACAATCGTTTCGCCATGTGATCAATGTCCTGTAAGGAATGTCCAGGCAGCCTCCACTCCCAGGAACATAAAGCAGATAAGAGATTGGTTCAAGTTGCAACTTGTTTAGTGTTTGCAGAGATACAGAGGAGGCTCAGGAGATTAATACTGACCCACAAGACCAGGACAGACTAGATGTATCTTCGTAAACTAGACAAATCATTAAAGGGATATGGAAGGTTTCTGGATTTTACTAGGTATATAATACCCCTGTGTATCTATTTACTTTTATGTGCTTTATTTTATAAAGAAGTGCTTATAAGCTCTGCCTAAAATCAAATAGTCCATGTATGGGTCTGCCCACTGCAGCGTATGCAGACACACACTCTGTAGGGCTGGATGTGCATTGTAATGTCCTAACCTGTCAGGGACCACGTCTCAGCAGCATGTTGCTAAGAGAGGGTAACGGATTGGTTAGTATGAGACACTGCACAGCAAATACAGCAGAGTCTGTGTCTTCATGAACTGCAGTGGGCAGACCCATAAGCAAACTATTTGTTTGATTTTAGGCAGTAAAAGAGTTGGAAGCATTTCCTAATAAAATAAAAGTAAATAGATACCCAGGCATATTATATTCCTAATAACATCCAGGAACCTTCCTTATCCCTTTAAAGTTGTTAATTTAGGACACTGGGTCGGGCACGGCAGATAATGACATGAGCAATGGTGAAATCACACAGGACTTCTATTAAAACAACTTAATTTGGCCAAATGATCCCTTAACAGCCCTTTAATGACCTGCCTGCTATTGGCAGCACTGTGATCAGGACGGGCCCAGCCAGGCACGTCACATCCCAGCCTTAATAGCCCCATTTACTTCAATGGAGCCTCTGACTTTGAGGTCTGGGTGTTTTATTGAATGGCCTATTTCATTAGTCATTATTATTATTATTACTCTTTATTATTTAGTCACTGGCCTCCTGCATCATCCTCCAGGGAGCTGTGGTCAGAACCTATTGATCAATATTCACTAAATGCCGCTGAGCATTTTATCTTAAAGTGAAATCTAGCAAATCATAATCCCTGAATATACAGTCTCAAGCCCATAGGATAGGCTAGGACACTAACCTTCACACCCAGTACCACAGAGTCTGTGTCTTCATGAGCTGCAGAGGGCAGACCCATACATGGACTATTAGTGTGATCTTAAGCAGTAAACAAAGCTTAAAAGCACTTCTTAATAAATAAAGAACATGGAAGTAAATTGATATACAGGAATATTATATACCTAGTATCATCCAGGAACCTGCCATGTGCCTTTAAATACATGAATAAATATGGAGGACTACAAAAAACTCCAGGAACCTGCCATGTGCCTTTAAATACTTGAATAAATATGGAGGACTACAAAAAACTCCAGGAACCTGCCATGTGCCTTTAAATACATGAATAAATATGGAGGACTACAAAAAACTCCAGGAACCTGCCATGTGCCTTTAAATACATGAATAAATATGGAGGAATACAAAAAACTCCAGGAACCTGCCATGTGCCTTTAAATACATGAATAAATATGGAGGAATACAAAAAACTCCAGGAACCTGCCATGTGCCTTTAAATACATGAATAAATATGGAGGACTACAAAAAACTCCAGGAACCTGCCATGTGCCTTTAAATACATGAATAAATATGGAGGACTACAAAAAACTCCAGGAACCTGCCATGTGCCTTTAAATACATGAATAAATATGGAGTGTTACAAAAAACTCCAGGAACCTGCCATGTGCCTTTAAATACTTGAATAAATATGGAGGACTACAAAAAACTCCAGGAACCTGCCATGTGCCTTTAAATACATGAATAAATATGGAGGACTACAAAAAACTCCAGGAACCTGCCATGTGCCTTTAAATATATGAATACATATGGAGGACTACAAAAAACTCCAAGTTTAGTTGTTATGGCCCTGAGCCCAGGGGATATTCTGGCGATTGAATACAGTGTAAGAAACAACATCAGGGTCTATAGATTGGACTGAGGTTATAAATAGATAAGATCATAAATTCCAAGGGCTGGATCCACTAAATTGTGAGTGAGGGCTGATGAAGGGATGTGTCCTGTATTAATTAAGCTAATCATCTATTTACTATTGATGTATTCGTTTTTTTTTTATAGGTTTGTTCCAATATTAAATATTACCCGCAAGCCCCCCCACCCTATACTCTCAATAGAACTCTATAGGCCCCATATATTTAATATGCTATGTTAAAGAACCTGTCATTGCAAATGGAAATAAACAAGTAAATAAATATATATAGTTATATTTTTGTTTTTAACCTTTTTTTGTCACCTGGGAGCCATTCCATTCGATAGAAAGACGTGCAATTACAATAAGATTCAACTGATCCACAAAGGAATGTGGCATAAAAAGTCACCCAACTCCCAGCCGGCAGTGCAAGTAAACAACAACAACAACAACAAAAAAACAATGGACATCTCCAGGAAAGAAACTAATCATCTAAAACAAGAATAGCTTGAGCTGAATGAGTTTGCTCCACCCCTGTCCTGTCACATATTACACAGTCTAGTGGTAATTCAGTCAGTTGTATTTGCTTAGCCAGCTGAGCATTTTAAAGTATGGGACCGATTTATAACAGGTCAAAAGAAAAGAAGGGTAGTATATATATATATATATATATATATATATATATATATATATATATATATATATATATATATATATATATATAAAATTGGTTTCAGAATGAACACAGTTCAATCAGTATCAAAAGAAGCATAGAATGACTATTTCCTGCTTTATATTGTGTTTTTTCTCCCCTCCACAAATTATTCTCTTTGCTACTTTACATATAGCTTTAGACTGTAAGTTCTTCAGGACAGCTTTTGGATCTATCCTGTTATATGTACGCAAGGGAAAGCAAGAGTTGGGAAACCTCAGAGGTCCAGATGTAGCGGAGTAACATACTGTGAGATGCTGTGCTGCCGTGTACTAACCCTCTAACCTCCTAACCCTATCCCCCACACCAGTTACCAATCCTAACCCCCTATACCAGTTACGGGCCTAACCATATCCCCCACACCAGTTACCAACCCTAACCCCCTATACCAGTTACGGGCCTAACCCTAACCCCCTACACCAGTTACAGGCCTAACCCTAACCACCTACACCAGTTACTGGCCCTAACCCCAACCCCCTACACACGTTACTGGGCCTAACCCTAACACCCTACACCACTTACCGGGCCTAACCCTAATACCCTACACCACTTACTGGGCCTAACCCTAACCCCCTACACCACATACCGGGCCTAACTCCCAAACCCCCTGCACCACTTACCTGGCCTAACCCTAACCCCCTTCACCACTTACCGGCCCTAACCCTCTCAGCCTAACCCTAACCCCCTAAAACTAACTTCCTAAGCCTAACCCCCTAACCCTTTAAACCTAACCCGAAAACCTAACCCGAAAACCCCTAACTCACTTACCGGCCACTTAAAGACAACTACATCAGGACCTCGGCGGCTTCCCAGCACTTGCTGTCCCTTGCGTACATATAACAGGATAGGTCCCAGCTTTTCCTTTGATAGATATTTTCCCTGTATTCATACTTAACATACATACATAAAATTAACATACACATTTTACAAAATCAGTGTAACTCCATGCACCTAATGATGCAATAGATTGTAAGCTCCCAAGACAAGTGCTCTTTCCTGTATGGGATGAGATGATGGATCAGTTGGCAGAGTGTATGTAATGTACTTACCTGTTGAGTGTGCAGGGAGCTAATGTCCTGTTATCTGGATCTCTCTAGGTTTTATACCACCTGCAGGTCAGCATGCCCAGGCTCGCCCACAGATCCACACCACTGCCCACTTAATGATTCCTCAGGCCACTGTAAATCATTGCCAGGGATTAGGGACAGCCTGGTGCCAGCCGGGCGTGTAGGGCACCATGCCACCCGCATACACCATCACCCGGCAACACTCAAAGCTTCCTGCTTTTGTTTTCTTGTTTGTTGTATGTGCAATTAACCCTGTAACTACCACTTGCATCCATTCATTTGATAACAATGTTCTAATTAATAACATCACATTCTAATGAAGATGGGCCCATGCGCTGAGCTCTGCATTTCTGTAATAGCCTGCTGGAAAAGGAGGGCTACTGGCCAGATCATCCAGAAGCCTGCGACCTCGGACACTGCTTTAATCATGGATCAGGACTATTTTAATATCCAAACTACTTTTTCCATAAAAGACTGTACCTCATTGACCACTGATTTTGGCCAGCACATCCAGGATGGACATATCCCCGTAAACCAAATACCAGAGACTCAAGAGACTAATTTATGTAATGGTCAGAGCCTTGGGGTTAATGGCTCATTTTGGCTTTTTATATGCATTTATTTTATATGTGTGATATTGCATTCCCTGCACCTCAAGCTCATTAGGCTTGTATGGGGATGCACTAACTATGTATAGTGAACAAGGCTGTCAGATAGCAATTAAAACCCAGTAATAGCTTTGTTTCATGTGACAAAGGTCAAGTGATGTCAAGTACTTTCTAAGTTAATTAACTCTGGGGTTCCCGTTTGTACTGCAAAGCAGCCTGGGATATGTAGTGTATCACTATGCCAGCAGCAGCACATAGCACACATCACAGACAGGAAGCTGCAAGGAGATTGGCTGAGCATGCAACAGCAGGTAAATAATGGGTTAATATTGGTCCCCTAATGCTGCATGCTGATTGGGGGGATCAGATGCTTGTAGATACACCCCCGAGGGTGTTAACGTACTCAGTAGAGAGATTTTTTGATATTAATAAAAATAACATAGGCTGCTTTTTGCCTATATAGTACAGAAATGTATTAATCCATGAACCTTTCATATCCCTTTAAGAGTAAGAGTGTTAGTGTGACCTCCCTAATGCAATCACGAGAAATAGTATCAACCTACACCCGTCAGTCCAGAATTGATGGTGCCCCAGCCCCTGAGGTAATCCCGTAGCCTGCTCCCGCTAGCCTATACTTGAAATATCCACAAATCAGCATCCACCCTGGAGTTTGCTGATTGTTTAGGAGATGATTCTGCCAGCCAATCCGGATAGTGTTGTGAGATGGCTTGGTGCATACAGTATATAAGGTGACATGTCGGTATACTGCAAACATATCAACCATCGCTGTCACGGCTGGTCACTGCGCCCATGCTGATGAGGGTTCATAATCAGAAAAAGCTTCAATTTGCACGACAGTTCCGAAATTGGACCTCTACTGATTGGCAAAGCGTTGCCTTCTCTGATGAGTCCCATCGAGAACCTGCGGGACCACCTCCATCACCATATTCATTGTATGGATCCTCCACCACGCACGCTTCAGCAGCTGTTGGATGCACTGCAGTCTGCATGGCTCCAGATACCCTTGCCAACCTTCCAGCATCTTATTGACTCACTACTACGCCGTCTAGCTGCTGTCCTTGATGCTCACGGGGGTTATTCAGGTAATTAGCTGGTGGTCATAATAATGTGACTGGACCGTGTACATGGTGTGTTTTAATAAGAGAAACCCTTTACTCCCATATGATAAATAATTTGAGTCTAAAAGCATAAAAATGTCAGAAAAGCATTTTTTTTATTGAGAAAACAACATGACTGGAACCTGGAGGCATCCATGATACTCTGTTAAAGCTTACTTGTGTGTGAGTGGATGTTTATATTTTTGCAAAAACAGAGCTTTTATTATTATTGGTTATGGTTGCAAGCTCCCAGTTTCAAAAGGAAAGGGGAAGGTGTAAAATACCAAATAGATCCATTCATTTAACAGAAATGTAACACCCCTCCCTGCACTGTTCAGTAGATAATAACTAGAGGGTGATCAAGTCAGACAAAATTAAGAATGTCGTTAGTTTTTTCCATACTTCCCAAACGTGAGGATTTCGTAAAGTACACTGGTCCTTTAAATGAGTTAAAGTTGCAGGAAGTCTTGTTTGGTGATTATTAAATCAATTAGCGATGTCAGCAATGAACAAAAAAATATAGAGAGCAGGAGGAGGAACAAATTCCCCCTGCAGTTTCCCCAATCACTTACGTTTATAGGGCCATAATCAATACGAAGCCCGCAACTCGATCTTTGTCAGCAATATGTCTGCAGGATGTTTTGCGGGCTCCCGTTCGTTTCTTGATTGCGATGCTATTCAATTGCTCAAGGCCGCAAGTTACGGGCCCAACCGTAAACCATGCACTAGTTCGCAGCAGTTCAGGGCGGGAACATGATCAATTAAGCAAGCCCCGTAACCGCCCATTTCGAATCAGCGAATAGAAAATGAGTACTGTCATTATTATGACAGTAAAACATGGAGGTTACATGTCAATCAATTAGGTTCGGGGGTCCGATATGCGATCAGACTCGCAACCCCTAAAAAAAAAGAATTATGAAAATGAATACCAATACTGTTCTAGTCCATGTAGGTGGCCTGATAAGTATTAACGCATTGACACCCAAGATCACTTTAACCCTGAAATGAAACCTAAAAAGAAATCTTACTTCCTGACGATTTGCGGGCTTGAGACTGTTGTGCAATTAATTCTAATGTCTATCATCCCTTTCCCTGTTATTTACAGTGCAGTAGTGATTTGTTATTTGCATTTACAGTGCTACAAATAGGTGTTTAACCCCCTTGCGGGTCCTCTCTAGCACTCGTAGGATTTTCTCCTTCATTTGCTGTTTATGGGTTTGAAAACATTTGCGGGCTTGGGGAAATTGAGCAATTGAATAGCTATTTGCAATTTTAGCCTTGCGACAGTGACAGATCAAAGTCTTCTGGAGGCTGTAAGTCACAAGTTTAACTATCACCATTTTTTTCAATCAGAGCCCGCAAAAGGACTCCTATTAAATAGCAAATAAGCTTGCGACCTCACTCAATTGAATGTGGCTCATAGTTTCTAAACTATAGATCAGTCACAGCTAGAGTGCTGCTAAAAGATGCAACGTATCACACAGTGAATGTTCATTGTAACCGTGACCAGGACCCTGCTGCTATTATCACACTGTTAATGTTTAACTTCAGATAATGTACAGAATATGTATAAAGTCCGGTGGCGGAGGAGTGTGGCGCCCTCACAACACTTTGCATGCACTTTACATCTACGTATCTTTATTTGAATATTTCCATCCATGTACACAGAGCGCCACACGCTAGAAAACCAGATAAGGAAGAGATTTTACATAAAAGCAGCATTCCGTAATGAATTCCTGGTCTGAAGAGCTTGCAATCTATTTTTCAGAGAGCTGGAGATTACAGGAAACTGAGAGGTAGTAATAGACAGTCAGTGAGAGAATAAAAGAGGTTTCCTACATTGAATGTCGCAATATTTACCTGAGAGCCAGCCTTTCTGACTCACCCCCATGCAACCAGTCAAATCTCTTGACAATAACTAATGATTACCCCTGGGGCTCTGAATCTATTGGAATTTATTAAAGGGATATGAAAGGTCTCCGGATGTTACTAGTAGGTATGTAATATCCCTGTGTATTTACTTTTATGCACTTTATTTTATTTTATAAAAAGCTCTGTTTTTATTGGCTAAAATCAAATCAATAGTCCCTGTATGGGTCCACCCTCTGCAGTTTTCGGAGACACAGACTCTGTAGTAGTGGGTGAGCTGTTTCTCAAACTAACCAATCAGTGACCATCTCTCAGCAATATTCTGCAACATGTTGCTGAGAGGTGGTCCCCCTGATAGGCTAGGACACTATACTTTCAGCCCTACAGAGCTTGTGTCTGCATACACTGCCACCCATACAGGCACTATTTGTTTGATTTCAGACAGTAAAAATCAAGCTTATAAGCACTTCTTAATAAAATAAAGTACATAGATGATAACTTCCATGTCCTTTTAAGCATAATAAAAACAGGACTAGTTCTTCAAAATGGCCTACTATAAAAATGTGACTTATAGTGGTCTATTGTTTGCCCTCAATCTCGCCCTCCATCTCTTCCCCATCCCTCCCCCCTCCATCTCTCACCCCTCCATCTCTTCCCCATCTCTCACCCCTCCATCTCTCCCCCCTCCATCTCTTCCCCATCTCTCCCCCCTCGATCTCTCACCCCTCCATCTCTCCCCCCCCCCATCTCTTCCCCATCTCTCACCCCCCCCATCTTCTCCTCCCTCCATCTCTCCCCCTCCATCTCTCGCACCTCCATCTCTTCCCCATCTCTCACCCCTCCATATCTCCCCCCTCCATCTCTTCCCAATCTCTCACCCCTCCATCTCTCCCCTCTCCATCTCTTCCCCATCTCTCACCCCTCCATCTCTCCCCCCTCCATCTCTTACCTCTCCATCTCTCCCACTTCCATCTCTTCCCCATCTCACACCCCTCCATCTCTCCCCCCTCTATCTCTTCCCAATCTCTCACCCCTCCATCTCTCCCCTCTCCATCTCTTCCCCATCTCTCACCCCTCCATCTCTCCCCCCTCCATCTCTTACCTCTCCATCTCTCCCACTTCCATCTCTTCCCCATCTCACACCCCTCCATCTCTCCCCCCTCCATCTCTTCCCCATCTCTCACCCCTCCATCTCTTGCCACCCCCCCCCCCCCACACACACACACACACCCTACGTATCCTTCCTCTCTCATAGGGTTTAGCCCTGGGGAAGACGGCGAAACATCTTCCACTAAAAATATCAGCGCCAGCTCCGCCTATTTTTCTGCAAAATAATTAAACACATTTCTTGGCTGCATTTATTTTTTTCCAATAACCAGTTGCCGCGGGGCAATGATGTCAAAGGCTGCAAAAAAAGTGTAAAATGCAATATTTGTGTATAATTACCAGAGGCACTTACATTAGATGACATTAAAAAAAATATACATCACTGTGTGTGAGAGGGGTATTTGCCTGTTTGCAGGATGGATCTTGCATTTATTGATGCACGTTGCCTGCTCTTGTGCATGTGCGGGGGAAGGGGTGGGTATCAAATTCCAAATGGTCTAAAGACTTATGAAATCCCCTCACCCAATCCTTCCTACAAGGGGTGGAACCAGTGAGTAAAGGGTCCTGGTGCAAAATAATTTGTGGGCCTCATTGCACATGTCTATACACCCTATAGAGTCAATAAAAAAGTCCAAAATATATGTAGTTGGTCAGATCGCTCAGAAGGTGACCAGATTATCATTTAGTTAAACATATCTGCCCTCCTCTAATAAATTAAGAGGAGTGTAGATAGCAGGGGGACCTGGATCTGCTGTGGATCCTGGTGCTTTGCACCTGTTGCACCAGCAATAGCTCTGCCACTGCACCCTACACTGTTAAGTAGATAACATATTCATTTATTTACATTCAGTCCTTATTTTCTGTAATGGAATAAATGGCTGATATTAAGAGATTAATTTTATTAAACTCTACTATTGTCCAGTTCTAGCTCACTATTAGTAACTGACCGGTAACACACACTTCCACTATACGTCCAATGAATACAACAGGTCACCAAACTGATGTATTGTTATTTATATCAAAAATATCAGAGATTTTGGGCTGATCTTTAATGGGTTAGTTCCATACTTATAGTGTACTCTTGTGAAAAACTAGACTTAGTAATGGACCTACTGCGTTTAGTGCTTTATTGTTACTTGATGGACTCAGCCTCACCAGACCCCCTCTCTTGTGATCTTTATAGGGGGATCCGGGGAGTTCATTGCTGGTTCTTCTTCTAAGCCTCCCCTTCCAGAGCTGCTTATTGCTATGACAGGGAATCCCAAATTATGTCACATACACATGACGTCATTTGGGATTTCCTGCCAAGGTTAGAAGATGCATTGGCAGGGGAAGGACAGAAGAAGAACCAGCAATGAACTTCTCCAGATCTCCAACAAAAGGGGGCTGGTGAGACCGTGGGGGCCCGGGGGGCTACACAATAGAAACACAAATTGCAGTACAAAGAAAAAAAAATAGATTGCTCTGGGGCCCCCCAGAGAAGGGCCCCCAGGGTCCCACTGCAATGCACAGCCTTTACACCCATATATCCCCCCCCTGACTATGAGACAAATTAGGGGTGAAAGTGGGACTGGTTTTGAGTAAAGAGAATTTCACTCCCTTACAAAGATTACAAACCTTGGTGCAATCCCACCAAATATGCCAATGGCTTCCAATCTGTGGTCAGCCCCTGATATACTGTGGTGGGTATATAGGGCAGCATCCGTGTAAGGTGGCCGGGAAATGGTGCATTCCGTGTAGGACCTTTCCATTTCTTTCTAAAAACCTGTAATTTAAACTCTGGTAGAACACAAATTTGCATATTGAATTCCCAGACTGATTTAAATGTCATTAGCCTAGCATTAAAAGCTTTATTAGTATTAGAGTAGATGGCTCTTATATTGCCATTCTATTGGGGTCTTTTATATAGATATACTAATAGGGCCAGTGATTTTGGGGAGAAAAGTAATAATGTACTGGGAGATCTGGTGAGGTATTGCTCTAAGAACAACCAATGAGTAAGACCATTCGTAATAAAGTGTTTAATATATATGTCCAATCTAGACAACAATGTAAGTACTTTGGGTTGGGGCTTTGGTGATGAATTAGTGATTAAAGAAGTTGGCACCCAGGAGACAGATTGTGTTTAGATTTTAATTTGTCCCATAATCAAAGGAAGTAATTAGCGATTGGGCTACTGGTAGAATGATGTGGCGGGTGCGATTCAGGGGTCCATATTAGTCCTGTTATAGTTTTGTAGAGACATGAGATGTTTTCAATATCATCCCATCTGGGAGAGTGTGAGGTTGAGTGCCAGAGCGCCATATGAGTAAGTGGAGCTGCTTTGTAAAGTTAGGTACTAAAAAAACTCCTAATCTTTCATGAGTATATAACATTGATTTGCTAGCATGTGGGCTTCCATGTCTCCAGATAAAACGTATAATTTCTGTGCATAGACAAATGATATCAGAAATATTATGGGTCACCATAATAGATATAGTATGTTTGGAAGGAGATTCATTTTGACTGTTGATCTTCAGCCTACTAATGTAAGTGTGAGAGAGTGCCATATGTTTTAGTCAGCATAAACCTTCCTTTATATCGGGAGGGTAATTAAATCTATACATATCATCTAATGAGGAGGGAATGTGGACCACTAAATACTTAATGTAATATGCCTGTGAAGTGTCACTGTGAGGTGGTCGAGTATAAGAGTAGGGCCTCTGACTTATCAGAATTGACTCATAATCCTGATATTTTAGCAAATCTGGCCAGTAAAGAGAACAAGTTCAGCAGAGATGTAAGTGGTTTCGGGATCATCATCAGTATGTTGTCAGCAAACCAACTCAACTTGCACTCTTCACCCGAAATATTGATATCAGTTCTTATTGTAACTGCTTAGGGTTCCATTGAGAAAGCAAATATAATGCAGTGAGGGGGCATCCCTGTCTTGTACCTCTGAAAATGGGAAGTTTGTGTCCTCAGGTGAGGCCATAGAGTTTTGGGGTTTGTATACAGTAAATTAAGTATAGTAAGAAATTGCCTCTGAATTCCTAAATTGTGTAAGGTTTCTAAAAGATAGGTTCACCCAAAGAGTAAAACCCTTATCTATATATATATATATACATAAGCTGGCACATTGATATAGATTTTGATGTAGGATGTTAAGATTGAGGATTCATCTGATGTTATCTGGCATTAAGAAGTATGAGTTTATCAGGTGGGAGAGATGGTAAGCCTATGGAGTTGAGGAACCTTTGAATTTCTCCAGGGTGAACCTTTTTTTGTAGCTTTGCATAATAAGTGAATTTGGATTTAATGATATTTAGGTTGTGTGTAATAATGGTGTAAAGTCGTACAAAGTAATATTACAGAAATGGTTTGATTTGCAAGCCAATAATCTATCTCATTGGCTTTAGCCTAATAAAGGTCGGACCATACCTGAGATTTGTCCACCTGCGACATTGGTTATCTGAGACATGATCGACCTATTGTGATGATTTACTTCATGATCTGCTTCTAGTTTATAGAGTTGGTCAAATAATAATAAATATAAAGTTTAATAAATGTACCCCTGATATTTGCATTGTGGGCACTCCAAACCCATGCTCCTATTGTATCAATTAGTATGAAAGAAGGTGAGTATTTTGTTTACTTTGTTATCTAGAGTCTAAGAAGTGTTCAAAATAAACTCATTTAATTGACATTTATAGAGGAGCTTAAAATGTATTGACGTATTTTAAAAGAGTTCAGTCTTTGAGTGGTCGAACCAAATGGCTTGAACTGTGTGGATGAAATGTATTATTTTAGTCTCGACCAATTATGAGTGAGCCCTTATGGTTATGTGATAATCCGCAACGATTGACTTAAGTTCAGATGGTGGAGCATACAATGACACAATTGTATATTCTTTGTCGTGAAGTCGTCCTTGGATGGCCATAAATCTGCCTTCCTTGTCTGAGTATGTGTTCTGAACCAGTATGTGCAGAGTTTATGGATAAATATAGCCACGCCTGTCGTCTTACAAGATCTCGTCAAAAGGTAGAGCTCCTTAAAATGAAAATGATAATTACTGGATTTTAACAACCTACAGTCAAAATACATATTACAAAGAAGTAGCATAAGAGGCATCTGCATGCAAGACATTTTTCCACTGTGGGTTAGATGCATGACTGAGATGGGACAGGCAGAACAAGAATATATATAAGTACATGACCCATACACAAGCAACACACAAAGAAAAGGAGCATGCCTCAAGACTTATGCAGTTAGAAAACATGGATCTCTATAAGAAAAAATATTGTTTTGGGGTAATAGTATCCATTTAAAGAATCACTGTGGTGCAGGCAGTGCAGTGCACTGGGGCCCTCCACTGGGGGTGCCCCAGTGCATTCTAATTTTTTTATATTGCATTTTTGTTTTCATTTCTGTAGTGTAGGCCCCCCACCCTGGCCCATGGGTTCCATTGGACTTATTGCTCCCCTCACCTGCTGTGGGCTTCCTTAGACTCTCCTGTCAGTGGGACTTCTCTTTTGGGAATGGAACCCCGAATAACGTTACAATGGGAGAGGGCGTTGCGAGGGGTTGGGGGGAGACCCTACAGAAATGTAAAACACATTTTTAAAATATGTTTGTGTTTGATGGCCATTTAATGATGACAGACATGTTATATTTTTTGCCAAAATAAATCTGAGAGGAGAGGGAAGAGCAGTGGATTCAGATATGATCCCTATTTACTTCTGTTGAAAATGGTCATTCCAAACAGCATACTTGACAAGAAAATTCAGTGGCAGTGTAAGACCCGATAGTATAATCTTGTGATGTTCAAGCTGGTATCATATATATTTACCCTGAGACAATGGCACATATAGTGTCGAAGCGTATGTCAGGAGCATCTGATGTAGATCTCTAGCCCAGTTACCGCCACAGATTTAGAATGTAAGATACCAACTGATGTAGATAGTGTATGACGGAGAGTAGCACTTGTTCCATCATTATATCTAGGGGTGTAGGGACATAGCCAGTGTTTTGGGGCCACAATGAGTATCTGGGCCTTCCAGAAAGGAGAAGCGCCTTTGGGGATCATAGTTTTATTACACTACCTTTATTTATTGTATTCCCTGCCTAATGCTGAACTCTGCTAGTTCTGTGTTAGTGATTTTAATTTGTATTACATTTGTATCCATATATATATTTAATTCTTGTCATTAATAAAAGTACATGTTTCAATCTCGTAATTTACTATTCTCAGAATTTCATTTAAAGTTATTAATCCTTGCTTATATATACTCCCATATGCAAGTGGATATAGTACATGGTGTTGAATTCTTTAGAGATATTATATTATCTGAGTTTCAGTGACGATAGGGGAGAGTTTAGAAAGATAAAATAGAATTACTTTATAACCAATAAACGGTAAATCCGGCCTTTTATATACCAATAAAAAGCAGTTGAAGATCTCTTGCCTGTACTGTAAAACATAGGTTTATGAGAAGAATATTAAGATGTGAAGGAGTGACGAGCATGGAAGAGCTTTACAGGCATATAATAAATAAGCCAAGAACAAAAAAACAAGACAACAATAAACATTAAGACAATGTATTATTAAAAAGGAATGAGATTAGACTTAAATGGTCACTGTAATACTTACACAATAGGGTTGCATTTATTTATTTAGTAACTCATTAACAATAAAATTAATACATGAAGAAAAATGTTTTAATTCAACATACATTTCAATTTGTATGTTCAGAAAGTTGCAGAGCTGCTCCTCTCCACCCCATATCAGGTGTTCAAGGGGTGGTGAGAGGATCTGATAGAAGTGTTTCTCTGCAGCGAGCCAGATAAAGACCCCTATCAGGACAACCTACTGAGCAGATTTTCCCATTGACACTTGGAAAGAAGCAAGCTTTCTGAAGTCTGAAACACTAAAGTTCAAATGGAGGTATTAAATGCCACTTATTTCTTCAAATACTTATTTATTGAATTTTTTTTACTAAATAAACTAATGCAAAACTGTTGTATGAGCAAAGTGATTCTTTATTGAAGAAGCAGGAGAAGATGCCAAGATAGGTGCAGAATAGCCATGAGAGGACATGGAGGACACAGGAAGGGAGGACACCTACTTTCTTAAAGCAGGGTGGGCAGCTCAAATCAAACAAAAAGTAACAGGTCTCCAAGAGAAGGAACATCAGATATGGACACTGGTGGGAAAAAGGTCAAGGAATAGTTAAAAAAAATGTTTATAGCCCCAGAATGTCAATCTAGAGTTCTTGGTGGAGGAGACTTGGAAATAATTTATCATTCAACACAGCCCAAAAATAAAACCAAATAACATATCAATTAAGACAATGAGCAAAACCACAATCTACAACTATTATCTGAACATCAGTCTTTAGGATCAGCACCTGCACAATGACTACGTGAAGCTCAGAACAATGGACAGGGCGAGTCTTCACTGGTCCATGAAGGTTAGCGGAATCGGGGCGAGCCGTTACTGGTCCATGAAGGTTAGTGGCTCACCCAACTCTATAATCTAGGTCTTACTTAATATTTTCCATGCAAAAAAACAAACTTTTGTAAAATTTAAAATATGATCTTTTACATGCATGAAAAAACAATTCTTGTCCCTTTAAGCAAAACTTAAAGGTCGATATAATAGTCAGACTAGATGAGTCATACTGGGTATTATCTATCAGCAAATCTATATTTCTATAACTCCTATTGAAGGGGGTGGGGGGCTTCAGCTCCTATGTGAGTATTTATATGGCCTAGATAACTATTTATTTTTCAGGGGACAACTCAAAACCTTCTGAAGGGCTTGGTGGACCCACTGAATATAGTGAAGTGGTGTGATACGGTCCTTAGGGTCACAGAGAGTCAGACATGACTTGACAACAAATATATATATATATATATATATATATATATATATATATATATATGTACATGTGTATACCCCTTCTGGATCACTGACTTGTCGTGGTGAATGGGCTTTGTGTACTTCAATGAGGTGGTGAGCTATACCATGTATATATATATATATATATATATATATATATATATATATATATATATATATATATAAGGGTGGTGGGCCAGCCTTAAAAAGAAAATGGGAAGGGGGCAAATGTATTTAATACTTTTTATTTTTTGCACTGGTACCCTCCCTTTGGGTGCTCTGGTGGTCCAGTGGTTAGGATTTGGTGCTTTCACCACTGTAACCTGGGTTTGATTCCAAGTCAGGGAACCAAGAGGTCACACCACACAGAAACCAGTCAGTACTTGGAAGCAAGACCACCTAGGAATACCAGGAGCTGTATGCTGGGGCCCACTGGAGAAGGATCTGGCAACCCACTCAAGTATCTCTGCCATGAACATCAAGTGGATCAGCGTGACCATGGACATAAAGATGTCCTGGAGTGTTGCTGTCCATGAGGTCACTGAGAGTCAGAAATGATTGAACGATGCAAAAAAACAAAAACCCTCCCCTCACCAGCTCTGCCACTGCTTTTTTGTACCACTTATTTACTTTTATTATTACAATGAGCTCAGCAGATTTTGGTATCACATATAAATCTTAAAGTAATGAATATGTTCTGTAATAAAATATTTAAACTGTTTCTTTAAAATGACTTGTTAGCTGTTTAATACTTCAAACAGGAGACTTTAAGGTTCAATAAAGCAAAAACATAAATAAAAAGCCCGCTCCGGCCCTGGTTTTCTGCCCCCCTCCCTCTCCAGGCATTTCCTGAGAGGTTAAATTATTACAAACAGCCACATGTGCAGTGAAGGAAAACCAGGAGTGGAGCCAACATCTGCTAAGGTGGGAGTCACTGGCCTGGAGAGCTGCCCTGTGTGGGGGGAGTGAGATTAGGACAGAGCCAGGCTCAGCTTTGGGCCTACCCAGCATGGCCCAGAGTCCTGCAGCTCCAGTGTCACTGCAGGGGGACAGCTCCAGCCTGACCGCCGCACTCAGGGGGCTCATAGACAACCCCCAGTTCAGGTAAGGAATCTATTACTGGGGGTGGAGGGTTACTGTGTCCTTTAACCCTTTATTTACAGATTACAGAGGCCATAATCTAATTAAAGAAGAATTTCCACAGAAACAGTAAAGTTTTATATTAATTGCACACATAGACACTGTTACTTTTAGTGTCCCATGTTTGAGGAGAGCGGGAGCTGGGGTGTAACTTGTATCTGGGCTGTTTAATGTCACAGTGTGTTTTCTTTTTTCAAATAAAGGTCCCAGAACACAAAAAATGTACTCAGAAGCTTAACTGCTTCTGGAGGCGTGCCCTCTGCCAGCCAATCAGATCTACATACTATAGTATAGTATTCTCTCTGCATTTCCTGTTAATTTTACATAATTTTAAACAATTTTTCTTAATATTTAGATTGTAAGTAGAGAGTTTTCAATCTTGTAGAGTGCTTTGGGGAAAAAACACTTTCTACAAAGATTCTAAGCTCAAAACAGAGCCCTCCATTTTTTGCAGTTTGTTAAAATTATATTTTTCCTTGTATAGCTATGGAATATGTTGGCGCGTTACAAATAAAAGTAATAATAATAAAAATAATATTTTCCATGCAAAAATTTCAAAAGGTGCTTGTTCTGTTCCATGTCCCTTTAAATAAAAATTTCAGTTTACCATTTAAAATATACTCTTTTGAAGAACTATACTTGAAAATGTCCCCAATTTTCAGGAGGGGTGTGTGTGTGTTAAAAAATAATATAAAATTATATTGCAGTGGAATTTATCATTTTAAATTCTGCTGATCAACTTCCTGAGGTGGGATGAGTCTTTCAATGGAGAGGTTCTTTTGAAAGGGGACAGATAAAAATGTCAGCGCTTTCAACAGATCTGATGAGAAGCTCATTAGTTTACAAGGACACACCCTCTTGATAAAGTAGCAGAGAGAATCAGCTCAGAAAAAAATGCAGACTAATTCTATATAAATGTAAAAGTGTATTATTTTCTGTTTTCGAAATTATATATATATATAAATATATATACGGTATATATATATATATATATATATATATATATATATAATTTCTATACAAATAAATAGTTGCAAATAATGCATAATAATAAAATAATAAAAATAATATATATTAAGGAAGCTACCCATCAGAATATCACATGATAATATTAATATATGAATCTCCCATGTTCTGTTCTGTTGGATAACACTTAAGGTGTTTATGTCACACCTTCCTCCCACTCTCTTTTTTTTGCCACACAACCTCATAATAATGGTGTTTTGTGGCTTCATTTCTTAGAACTGTTGATCTAAAGAAAGCCGTGGAAAAGTCAACCTGACACAGAAATATCTCTGTGGCTTTAAACCGCCTGAGTAAAACTGTTTGCATCAGCAGCATCTCTCCTGAGCCTGTGGGCGCACGAGGGGTTAACAATGGAAGGTTTTAAAAACAGGTAGATTTAACCCACTCAGTGCTGAAAAATGTTGTTGTATTTTATCCCATTTATGGTAAAAAAAATAAATCAGCACAGAATTTCCAGCTGAGCTTTACTTGAGTGGAAATGTAACTGCTTCTGTTAAAGGGCCAGTGTATGCACACAATTATTATTATTTATTTTCATGCATTTTAAAGCAGAAGTTTTAAACAGTACCAATGTTGTGTTTTGCATGAAAGATATGAAGTAAAACTAGTTTAAACTTCATTCAAACTATCAGGAAGTGCAGAGAGCATACACACGCCTGTAGATTTCATTACAAGTCATACATTTATATCACTGCTTATTGGCAACCCCCCCCCCCCCCACAGATTTTTCTATGTTTGTATGTATGTATAAATAAGCTTTTATACAATGAGTTTTATCCCCCCCCCCCCCAAAAAAAAATTATTCTGGCTCCTACACCCCTGTCCAGTACCCCTTTTTAGATGCAGCAAAGAAAAAATAATGGTATAATATGGATATAATAATATGGAAAGTTCCTGGATTTTACTTGGTATGTTATATCCCTGTATATCTGTTTACTTTTATGTACTTTATTTTATTAAGAAGTTCTGTTTTTACTGCCTAAAATCAAACAAATAGATCCTTTATGGGTCTGCCTACTGTAGCCTATGCAGCCTGCTCTGGAATCACCCTGCCCTGCGCCGCTCCATCATCACCCATTCGTGCGCCGCTCCAGCATCACCCATTCGTGCGCCGCTCCAGCATCACCCATTCGTGCGCCGCTCCAGCATCACCCAGCCGTGCACCGCTCCAGCATCACCCAGTCGTGCGCCGGTCCAGCATCACGCAGCCACTCCGTCATCAATCAGCCCCGCTCCGCTCCGGCATCACCCAGCCTGGCCCTCAACGGCATCACCCAGCTGGGCGCCGCTACGGTATCACCCAGCCGGGCGCCGCTGCAGCATCACCCAGCCAGGCGCCGCTCCAGCATTACCCAGCCCGGCGCTGCTCCGGCATCACCCAGCCATGTCCCGCTCTGGCGTCACCCAGCCATGCGCCGCTCTGGCGTCACCCAGCCCTGCTCACTGCATTGCGTGCGTCATACTGAGAGGACATTGTTTTGCTTTCTGAGTTTTTTCCGCCCATTCAGGCACAAAAAGTGAAATGCGCTTATGGCTTGTGGGCACCTGAACCCCCACGTGAGGTGACCACAGAGGGGTAAGCGTGACTGGGACAGATACACGGGGTAACATGAGTGGGTGTAAAGAGTAGCACATAGTGACGGAGACAAATACAAACTGTGCTGGTAAAAAAATATAGGTCAGATGTCTGTAACAATCGGGGCACCTTTTGTTGCTTTTTATATGTATAGTATGTCAGACAAGTGCACTTACAGACAGAAACATCACTGCATATAGACATTTCTGTGAATATACTGACATTTCAGTGTACTGAGGTAGCCTGCGGCCCCCTGATAATGTGCTGCCCTAGACCTGGGCCTCATAGAAACACATCCCGGCCTGAAATGTATTATTACATTGAAGAGAGCTTAAAATCATTCAGAGGGAGTGTGTAATTTATGGCCCTTTCAGAACCTAAGAGCTTATCCCACTCAAATCAGTGAGAGGGAGTGGAGCTTTATTCCTTCTGTGGCTCAAGCTGAGCAAGCAATTGAGTGCTGTAAAAGCTAACACTTATAAAACAGAGAATGGAGCTGAAAATTAAATAGTTTTTACATCTTTTCTGCTAGATATATGGTTGCTTTACATGATGGTTCAGGGTCCCTTTAAGTAAAATAAATGAAAATGTTATGCTACAGTACCCCTTAAAATCACTTTATTCATATAATTTCGGAAAAACTTAACCCTTTCACTGGCAGAGGGGCCTTCAATGCATTTCTGGCTGAAAGGGTTAAACAGCAGTTAGTGTATCTTTAAGGAAAATAATTATGTGGTAAAAAAATAAGAGAAGTGAAACCTAGATGATGTCTGATATTATTTGAATATATGGAAAAAAAAGTAATGTTTATTGTATTGTGAATATAAAACCTTCACTTACTTCCGTAAGCAGTGACCACAAGCGCGGTATGTCTTCCTGCTTTGCTTATTATGATGCCATGTCTGACACTCTGATGCGCATCAGCTGAAAGTGATGACATCATCGGATATTATTGTGGGTAGTCATGCTTGTGGTGGTTTTGTGTACTGTGTTTAAGTGGGATTGACATATTAATTGATTAATGTACTATCCAATAAATATTTGGTTATAGTGTGTGTGTGTATATGTATGTGTATATACATATATATATCACATATATAGTTGTGAGCATGCGAGTTGTTGCTAACGCATGCGGGCTCGCATAGCGAGCCGCGTGCCTTGCGTATCGAGGGCCGCGGGCTCGCGAAGCGAGGGCAGCGGGCGAGGGCCTCAGTTGCTGGCATGGAGCGCCTTTGGCGCTCCTTGCCAGCAACTGCGACCCTCGCAAACTTTACGTGGCAACGCAAACAACACAACACACCAATTACGACCCTCGCAAACTTTACCTCGCAACGTAAATAACATACGACACACGTTAACACACATTACGACCTTGCAACACTCTGACGCAACTCGCGAACATTACATTACAAAAAAAAACACAATACATACACACAGCACATACATAAAAACCTTACCTACAGCAAGAGGTAGCATCCAGGACCTCAAAAAAGCAACTTACACCTTGATTTCACTCAAAATAAAAGAGTTTAGACACCAAAAAATTTGTTAAGCGACAGAAAAAATGGCCGCCGAACAAAACGAAAATGAGGCTACACACGCAAACACGATACGAGACACGTTACCAGACATTACGACCTCGCAAACATCGGACGCAACACGCAAACATAAAAACATTTAAAACACAATAAATACAGACAACACACACATAAAAAGCTTACCTACAGCAAGAGGAACCATCCAGCACCTCAAAAAACCAAGTTACAACTTCATTTAAATAAAAATAAAATAGTTTAGACACTAAAAAAATCGCTAAGCGAGAGAAAAAATGGCCGACGAACAAAACGAAAACGAGGCTACAGCACTCTAAACACGGAAAACACCACAAGAAACCAGTGCGGAAGTACACCACTACGCTAACGGTTTGGTCTCGCGCACGCACAGTATTACACTGCACACATTCAGCACTCTTACACAGCAGCTCCACACCACTAATGCTGCAGCAACATCAAAACAGATTGCCAGCTCTTCAACACAATGCTTCAAAATACGTAAAGTATATTCATTTATTAATGTATTACATGTTTCATTATTACACACCAAACAGCATTAGCTACCTTACAATTTCATTGCCGTAATTTTTTGACAGGCAATTTTTCTAGTATATATATAATTGTAGAACCAACTGTCACTGTACAGAAGGGCGACCGTGGTTTGGTTGGTTCTGGAACGCTTGTGCCAGTCAGATTACCATATCCACCATCAGAAATCTTGGGGTCCAGTACAAACATAATATCTACTAATATATATCTTTCATTTTCTCTATCTTTTTTTATTTGATACCTGTCTTCTGTCCCACGTGGGTTTATTTATCTTCATTAATTTCCTATTAACCCAAATAAAGTTACTTCTCTCAATGTATATTAAATATTTCTCCAATAAAAATGTATCACTGTAGATTGCAATATTCTTATGAAACTGTATATTATTTGTACAAGAAATAAGTCGGTTATATGTATCACTGGTATGTATCAACAAATAGGAAGATTGCTATTTGCTATTTTGCTTTTATTAAATATGGTTTGTCCAGTTTATTAACATTTTTAGTGTCTTTTGATTTCCAAATTGAGAATTTTCCTAAAATTCACCCACCCCATCTCATATAAATGAGAGTTATTCCAGGCTGAGGATACTGGGTCTCTGGGTATAAACGTTGCTGTGTCCTATTACTAAGTAAGAATGATTGGACCTGACTGTAGTACATTTCTTTTCTTTCCTTCTCTTCATTTCACATTCCCTCCTACTCGTTCCTGTACAAACAGCATCTGATTAAGCACATATAACCCACACATAGTGTATCCCCTCCATGTCTGTGTTTGGAGGGATCTCCCCCAGATATACTGATATGAGATCACCTCCATGCAGTCTCATGTGGGAGTTATATTCGGGCCGGGTTATATTGTGTCTCAGCAGAAACCTCATAACCTCTATGTAAATGAATATATCGATTTGTCACTGGATGCAATGTTATATTACAGTACAGTACAGTCACTGTCACATTGCGGATCACTACATTGTCGTGGTGAAGGGGCTTGTGTACGTCAATGAAGCTGTGAGCTATACCATGTAGGGTCAGCAAAGATGGGCAGGTCATAGCAGAGAGGTCAGACAAATTGCAGTCCACTGGGGAAGGAACTGGCAACCCACTCCAGTATCCTTGCCAAGAAAACCATATGGATGAGCACAACCAGACACAAGATGTGGCAAGAATGGGGAATGTAGCTTTGAAAGCTTCCATTTGGCCATTATACCTCTATCTTCCATATGTTGGAGAGGTCGGAGAGGGTCCATCCTGAAGAATGTCCTAAATGTAGGTTTGCCTGTAGTAGCCTCTGGAGGAGTCGGCTGATTTCAGGATAACGACAATCCTATAAGGACAGCCCCTGGGCACATGATAGGGGTGTAGAAAAGCAGACTACATTGATTTTTTTTTTTTAATACTAATTTATTGCTAATCAATTATTAAATGATCAAATGTAACCTATATGAGTACTGCAGTGATCTATATGTATTGAGGAGTGGGTCATCTCACATGTTTGGAAGAAGTGGGCCACTTATATGTTTAGAGAGAATGGGCCATCTCACTTTTGTAGAAGGAATGGGTTCCACCTATGTATGTGGAATTGGGCCATCTCACTTATGTATAGAGGAGTGGGCCACCCATATGCATAGAGGAGTGGGCCACCCATATGCATAGAGGAGTGGGTCACTCGTATGTATGGAGGAGTGGGTCACTCATATGTCTAGAAAAATGAGCCACCCATATGTATAGAGAAGTGGGCCACTCATATGTATGGAGGAGTGGGCCACTCGTATGTCTAGAGGAGTAGGACATTTATATCTATAGAAGAGTGGGCCACCCGTATGTCTAGAGGAGTGGGCCACCCGTATGTCTAGAGGAGTGGGCCACCCGTATGTCTAGAGGAGTGGGCCACCTGTATGTCTAGAGGAGTGGGCCACTCGTATGTCTAGAGGAGTAGGACATTTATATCTATAGAAGAGTGGGCCACCCGTATGTCTAGAGGAGTGGGCCACCCGTATGTCTAGAGGAGTGGGCCACCCGTATGTCTAGAGGAGTGGGCCACCCGTATGTCTAGAGGAGTGGGCCACCCGTATGTCTAGAGGAGTGGGCCACCCGTATGTCTAGAGGAGTGGGCCACCCGTATGTCTAGAGGAGTGGGCCACTCGTATGTCTAGAGGAGTGGGCCACTCGTATGTCTAGAGGAGTAGGACATTTATATCCATAGAAGAGTGGGCCACCCGTATGTCTAGAGGAGTGGGCCACCCGTATGTCTAGAGGAGTGGGCCACCCGTATGTCTAGAGGAGTGGGCCACCCGTATGTCTAGAGGAGTGGGCCACCCGTATGTCTAGAGGAGTGGGCCACCCGTATGTCTAGAGGAGTGGGCCACCCGTATGTCTAGAGGAGTGGGCCACCCGTATGTCTAGAGGAGTGGGCCACCCGTATGTCTAGAGGAGTGGGCCACCTGTATGTCTAGAGGAGTGGGCCACTCGTATGTCTAGAGGAGTAGGACATTTATATCTATAGAAGAGTGGGCCACCCGTATGTCTAGAGGAGTGGGCCACCCGTATGTCTAGAGGAGTGGGCCACCCGTATGTCTAGAGGAGTGGGCCACCCGTATGTCTAGAGGAGTGGGCCACCCGTATGTCTAGAGGAGTGGGCCACCCGTATGTCTAGAGGAGTGGGCCACTCGTATGTCTAGAGGAGTGGGCCACTCGTACGTCTAGCGGAGTGGACCATCTCACAGATCCCTCTCTCTTGCAGTGATGTGACCTTCGTGGTGGGGAAGGAACGTCAGGTGATCCGCTCTCACCGCTGCATCCTGGCGAGTCGCTGCAAGGTCTTCCATGGGATGTTCAGCCAGCCCTCCCAGGAGCTGCAGGTGCCCTATGTCCTGGCTGATATTCACCCTGATGTCTTCCTGGCTGTCATGGAGTTCCTGTACACCAACAGTGTGACCCTCAACAGTGTCATTGTGAGTAAAGCCAGGTCACAGAAAGGGACAATAGTATTAGATAGGTATTACCGTACAGTGGTGGGGCTGCTGGTGCAGGTACCTGGAGCAAAGGGGGTTCCTTATTGTTTAGGGAAGGGGGACAGTTACTTATTTAAATGAAAAGTGATTTGATCGCCCTATGATCAGATGATCTGACCACCTGCATACATTCTATTGACCCCTAAAGGCACATACCCTATATAGAGAAGTTACAAGGGGGGCCCCAAGTTATTTTGCACCAGAGCCCGCCACTCACTAGCTCTGTCACTGATCCTGAGCTCGGTAGGAGTGAGGTACACACTAAGTGCAGCATTTTCATTCCCTTAGTATGCAAACGTGTAAGATCATATACTAAAAGGTGCTGTTGTTTGGATCGGTCTTGACACTTCTCAGAGGACATTAAAAACAATCAGTCCTTAGGTAATCCTTTAGTCCATCCTGTTGGTAGCTGCAGCTCTCAGTTTCCACTGTGCTTCTAGATGAGGTGGTGTTGCTACATGATAATGCAGGAACTGGTGTTAGCAATGAGGCACTGAGGAAGCTATCGCTGTGGCTATGGCTCTACGTGTTTCATCCACTAAAGGGCTTCTTCTGAAATCCAGACGCCTTATTGGAAATGCTGCCGCACCACCTCATCTGGAAGCACAACAGGAACCAAGAGCTGCAGCTACCAACTGGATGAAATAAACGATAAATACCTAAAGACTGCAGTAACTTTTCTTTGCACAAAAGTCACGTGAGAAGCTTCAAAACGTATCCAAACAAGAGCAATTTTAAGATATGATTCTGCATGATAGAAAGGAACAAGTCCAGGATTTAGGGATATCTCTAGGTCAGCTCAGGCCAGTGCAAATGTCTAAGTCACTGAGAAACCCCCAGTGCTTAATGTGACACAGCAAAGGTCCAAGTTATTGCAGAAATGCAGTACACACATAAATAAATAAAAAATTACTATAGGTTGTAATAACAAAATGGAAAGGTGGAAGTGGTAGATAATTGGGCCAGTGGCGGAGCTAGAGTACAGAGGGCTTGGTGCAAAAACTAAATTGGGGCCCTCACCCTAAGGGGTGCTGTAATTTTTTTTTGCTCTTGGCCCCCACCTTGGTTCCAACTCACTCAGTGCCCCTTTCCTAGATCCCTTCCCCTGGTTCCCATCCCTAATACCCTTTTCAATAAAAGCACACCTCCCCAAGACCCCTTTCCATAACTGGGCCCCCTCGGAGGAGGGCCCTGGTGCATTGCACCACTGGTAGCTCCGTTTGAAGTTGGGTATTTTATTCATACATGACATGGAACTATCCTCCCTGCCTTCAATTGAGATTACCTGATGTGAGGAAATATGTGATGTGAGGAAAGTGTGGGGTGATAACTATGAAGATCCTGGTTAGTTGGTCTAAAATTGATAATGATCAGACTTTAAAAGGCCCTATGATTTGTAATATTTGACCACCTGGGCATGCTCTTGTGTATTTATCATTAGAAGAGAGGGACGCGCAAGTGGTTCAGTAAATCTGAGTCACTGATTACTAAGCACATCTGTGCTCAAGCTGGTTATGCTTAAATATTGATAACTTCTTAAGATAAGTGATGAGAGCCACTGACTTAGATAATTGACCAAATCTCATGGGCTACCAACTGGTCAAGGGTCATGATGGGTAAAGGTCTACTGCAAAATGGGAAAGTGCATAGAGCAGTGTATGTATAGTGCATAGAGCAGTGTATGTATAGTGCATAGAGCAGTGTATGTATAGTGCATAGAGCAGTGTATGTATAGTGCATAGAGCAGTGTATGTATAGTGCATAGAGCAGTGTATGTATAGTGCATAGAGCAGTGTATGTATAGTGCATAGAGCAGTGTATGTATAGTGCATAGAGCAGTGTATGTATAGTGCATAGAGCAGTGTATGTATAGTGCATAGAGCAGTGTATGTATAGTGCATAGAGCAGTGTATGTATAGTGCATAGAGCAGTGTATGTATAGTGCATAGAGCAGTGTATGTATAGTGCATAGAGCAGTGTATGTATAGTGCATAGAGCAGTGTATGTATAGTGTATGCTGTAGTATGTTCATAGACACAAACAAGTTATACTTAAATTAAAAATTCCTAAAAGCACAAATAAGTCTGAATATACATATCTTAATAACTCCCAAGACCCCTTCCCAAAGCAGCTGCCTTCCCATCCAGACCCCCTTCCCCTAACCACTGGCCCCTCTTAATACCCCCAAGAATCCTTCCAAAAGGTTTCCCCTTCTCTTTAAGACCCCTCTCCCAAAGTATCTGTCTTCCCCACAAAAACACATGCCCCTATCTATCCCTCTATCCCTCTATCCCTCTATCCCTCTATCTATCTATCTATCTATCTATCTATCTATCTATCTATCTATCTATCTATCTATCTATCTATCTATCTGTCTGTCTATCTATCTATCTATCTATCTATCTATCTATCTATCTATCTATCTATATGTCTATCTATATGTCTATCTATCTATCTATCTATCTATCTATCTATCTATCTATCTATCTATCTATCTGTCTGTCTGTCTATCTATCTATCTATCTATCTATCTATCTATCTATCTATCTATCTATCTATCTGTCTGTCTGTCTGTCTGTCTGTCTATCTATCTATCTGTCTGTCTATCTATCTATCTATCTATCTATCTATCTATCTATCTATCTATCTATCTATCTATATGTCTATCTATATGTCTATCTATATGTCTATCTATCTATCTATATGTCTATCTATATGTCTATCTATATGTCTATCTATCTATCTATCTATCTATCTATCTATCTATCTATCTGTCTGTCTGTCTATCTATCTATCTATCTATCTATCTATCTATCTATCTATCTATCTATCTATCTATCTATCCGGTTCCCTGTACACACACACGTCAGCTGGTCCCACTGTGCAGTTTCCTCATCTTCTTTTCTTATTTCTGTGCAATCACCACATCCCAGACCCAATTAAGCAACTCACCCCCAGGAGCCTCTTGTGACACATCCTTCCTTATGTCAGAGATAAACGAGGTTAGTTTATTAGTAAGTCAGAGGTAAAGCAGCATCACAGTGCAGCTTGGGTAAAGGGCTGCTGGAATTTTCTAGAATCAAATAATATTTGGAATTTTTTTCTGGATTATGAGGAGAATCCCTAGTGTATGAAAACATTTTTTGCATGATCCAAAAATAAACATTAATAAACTAAAGTTTGCAAAATATCTTCAGTTTTCAGGCATTTGATATTGAGAACGAACACCCCTGAAAATCCAAACTAAATTAGAATAAAATTCATAATTAGTTGTGGCCAATCACAGGCTGCTACAACAATGTATCTGTTTCCCTCTCAGTGGCTGAGACAAAGCTGCTCTGGAGGCAGCCGTGATACTGATAACTGATTGGCTAGGACACAGCTGCGCAAAGCTCATTGGCTAGGACACTATACCTACATAGGTGCCTTGGGGGTGGAGCTCACACAAGAAATGTCAAATGTACTTTGAATTACAAATATACAGAATTCCACAATAAAATGATTTGATATGAGACGCCCGATCAGACGGACACACACAAGCTTTTAATACTGAATGTTGATTTTTTTTTATTTAACTGAATATGAAGTTTATTATGATCAGTGCCTAATTAATCCTTCTAGCTCCAGTTGTCTTTTACTCAGACATTGGTCCTCATTCTATTATCGGCTGTAGGAGATGCGTGGCCGCAAGGACCGGCCGCAGGCTATTTGCCTATTCTATACCCTTCCGGACGGGGATTCCGGCAGGCTTGCGGCCGGCGCCTTGCTATCTCTTGCGGCCGCTCGTGCCGGAGGAAAGCCTTTGATCTTAAACGGCTGCACGAGTTCCAGCCGCAAGAAAGCCCCGGTTGCTATTCAATTGCTCCGGCAAGGCTAAAACCGAGCCGCAGCTTACTTGCACCAAAAAGGTCCCGCAGGCACACAATTAAGCACATAATAAAGCCATCCTGCACTCTGATGAGACGATAAAGTGATTGTAGGTGTTAGCATTCATAGCACAACATTCCCCTACACTCAAATCCGCAAATAATTTTTATTTTAATTCATGTCAAATATCCGTGGACAAAGTCCCGAGGGCTTGGAGCACCTCAGACCCGGCCACGCTGCGGGACGGAAAATAAACTAATAAAAATAAAATAAACTAATAAAATAAAAATGAAATATCGGATTTGGGCTGATGTGCAAGCTTGAGAGGGGGTTGCTATTAATCCTCATGTCCCCCATTATGATCCCTAGCATTTACAGAGCTTTACAGTGCCATCTTGAATTTATATTTGCATTTAAAGTTTTCAGACCTTGCGGCTGGTTGCATGATATGCGGCCGACCGTAAGGGGGATATCCTTGCGGCGCCGTCTATTTGAATTGCAAGGTAAAGGTAGCTCTACACGGGGCCGTAAGACAGCAGCAAGGAATCGCAGCTTTGCGGACGTTTTACGGCCGATAATAGAATGAGGCCCTTTGTATTTAAAGATATTCTTCGGCTCTTAAAGTGACACAGCAAATGTATCAGTTATTGCAAAAATGAAATGTACACATATCACATATAATAGTTGTGGTAATTGCGATTTGTCGTCATGCAATGTTAAAATTTACAGGCTTAGGTATTCACAACGAGCGCCAAAGGAGATTATTGCGGGCCTCACGATGAGCTTCAAAGGCGCTCATCGTGAGGGCCGAAAGTGACGGGCTTGCCGGGGCTGCAGTGAGCGAGGCCCATAACGTAGAGGGGGAGAGAGGCTCGCAATGAGTGCCAAAGGTGATTGGAAGGTGGGGGAGAGTCTCAGAAAAAATTACAGGTTTAACGGCTGCCATTTTTTTCAAGCTTATAACTCAAGAGCCTGTAAGTGAGGTTGCAAGCTAATTTGCTATTTAATTGACGTTTTTTACCGGTCTCAGAATTGCTAGACGAGAAAAAAATGGCGTCCGTAAAGCCGTAATTTTTTTTCAACCCTGTAAATCAGAAACACATTTCAGGCTTGGGGGAAATTATCAATTTTTACAAGCCTGCAAATGGTTTTACACCGTAAATGGAAATAGGAGCACTGAGGATGGACAGGTGGGAGAAAGACACAGGGGAGGGAGAGGAAAGAGACACAGGGGAGGGAGAGGAAAGAGACACAGGGGAGGGAGAGGAAAGAGACACAGGGGAGGGAGAGTAAAGAGACACAGGGGAGGGAGAGGAAAGAGACACAGGAAGTGGGGGACAAAGAGACACATAGGAGGGAGGGGGGAAGAGTCACAGGGGTAAGGGAGTGGGGAGAGGCTCGTAATGAGCGCTGAAGGTGCTCTTTGCAGATCTTGGCTCACAATCGCTGAAGGCGCTCATTGCGAGGCCCGAAAGTTGCGGGTTGGCCAACAGAGTAGTGATGGTGAGGTGTTATAAGACTTAGGAGATGGATAAATTAAAGAAAGGCACAGAGGCTTTTAAGTGTTAAAGTCTTATCATTATTCTATAATCTGGGCATGCTGTTCTGGACCTTACAATCGTCTTTTTTGCTATGAAATCTGGTTATACTGAACCTTTCATCTTTTGCAGGCGCTGGAGGTGCTGACGTCAGCTGTGGAGTACGGGCTTGATGATCTGAGAAAGGTAATTCTGTGTTTACAGCAAGAGTTAAATCGGACGGGCTTCCAGCAGAGGTGGTAGTATGTTGGATATAGTTATTAGGCCATAGTGAGGATTTGTTATTGTTGTTTATTATTTTTAGGTAGATATAACTGGCAGACTAGATGGGCCTATCAGCTCTTATATGTTCTCAAAGCCTACATTGAGCTACCAAGATTGCAAAGGTCAATGGGAATATAGTGGGGTAATAAGCCTGATGAGTCTAGTTTCATCCTGGGGTCTGCACATGCTCAGTCTTTTACATTTTAAAGGAACTTGACATGGAATAAAAGTACCGTAAATAAGTTTAAAAATATATATATTTAAAAAATTTACTAAATTCTCATATTTTGGCATATTGCAGGCAGTATTTCTTTATTAAAACGCACCATGATCTTTTAACCCACGGCTCAGACCATTCTCACCTATTCACGTAAGGCCCAGACGATACATTACAGCATGCCCAGTTAATAGAATAATGATAGGACTTTAACATGTAAAAGCCTCTGTAACTATATTTGCTTTATCCATCTTGGCATACTTGGCATACTCCTGAATATGTCTTCTCTCAATCCCTTGTGTCTGTTCCAGGGGTCTGCAGAACCCCCTACAAGGAGCCAGGAATGTCTGGACTAACACAAAGCAACCTGGCTAATAAAAGGCATTCCTAGGATGCCACGGGCACCAAACCATCAGGGAGAGCCTGAAATCATCAGTGTCACTGGGTGTTTGTTTATTGTAAGGCTGATGGACTGCAGGAGTGTGGTTACCAGCACGTGAACCCCTGAGATACTGCAAAGGTCCACATGGAAATAAATATAACTACAGATGTTTTTTATACATTTTTTTGAGTGGTAGAGATAGATAATTGGCCTTAAAATTTCAGTTATTTTAAGTATAAATGATCTCTCTAGGTTTCCTTATCTAGGGCCATAAATTAACTCTCACAGTGGGATTGATAAGGAAGAGGAGCATGCCCAGTGGTATAAATGTATAGGATCTGATATGGATCGTGCCTGTGTGGTGGATCAAATAAGAAAGTAAATTAAATGGTTTAAATGGGGGATATCTACTAAGCAATGAGGGGACTGGGATGTGCAACTGGGTTTGCTGTGCACTATGGGAACATTTCCATTTGCTCCCCAGGAGCAGTTACATTGATAATAGTGACAAAGACATTTAATTCTGTATCACTTATATTTGTTATATGGCTCTGTCACTATTACGGAAATGCTTATCTTTTTTTATTACACTCACTGCTGATGATAATGAATTGCTCTTGATAAGGCTTTTATGTTAGGGGGGTCTTTCAGTTTCACGGCTTTTCCACTTAGAATTTTTAATTACCACCCTTTATGTGTATTGATTTCTTTAGTAAATGGGACGGTGTCACTTTAATAGGGGCCAAGAGATTAGAGGAGCTACAAATTAAACATGTCTATACTTGTATGTCTCTGCCTATATGTTACCCCTCCCTGTAAGATAATGGGGGCTATCGTCTAATAATAGGAAATGACTGCAGTCTGGGGAGGGGTCTTCATCCATTCACCCAAAGGCTGGGAAATTAGATCTCTTCCTATCAGTGGGGTGCAGCAGACACAATCAGGGGGAGGGGCCGTGTCTAATGTCCAGTATTTTTAGCCATTGCTTATTTATACATTGACCATTGACTCCAAATTCCACAGAGGACAGTGTCCAGAAGTATCCCAATAGGGGGCCGGGAATGTTGTGGAGAGGGTTTACTGACTGTGTTTGTTTAGCTTAGAAGTTGTACTGTCCCTTTAAAGGCTTAGGAAAAACATCATATAAGTAAGGTATATAACAAACTAACAACCTTAGCAGATGTGCAGGTCAATAGGGTTAAAGGATTTTTAGAGGAAATCCAAATTTTGTTTTGATATAGAATGTTCCATCTTGTTGTAGCTTGGAGCCTGAGGCAGTGTGGTCCTCTTATCTGTCAGTGGAGGATGAGGGAGAGGGAGGTTTGTCTTCTATTGCCTTCCCCTGCACTTACCCAAAGGCAGACAGTCACCATGTAAAGTACAAGCCCTGCTCCTGCAGAAATGTAAGCACACCTCTAAAATAAACAGCCTTCATCAAAGCATCATGGGTGCCTCCAGAGACCAGAGCAGGCATCAAAATGGACTTTTATTACTAATTCTCTACTACTAATTTCCTGTTAAACATGTATCATGCCATTTCAAAGGTTAATGAAAATATGGCAAAGGAAGCCATGTTTAAAATGGTAATGGATTGCAAGAGCAAAGCCTTTGTGGGCACATTTGCATGTCCCTGCTCAGGTTCCCAGAATGCAGTGTAATAACTGTATGTCTCAGAATTCTGGGCACAAAACATTTTTTTTAACTTGTTTTAGGCATTCAAATGTGAACACAAATGTATTAATTATTTGCTACATAGATAGTGAAATATAAATATTATTCCATGAGGTTACAATGTGTTGGCAGCTCAGCAGCTTGAAAAATCCCTTTTATGTCTATTTCTTTAATTCATTCATTTAAAGGGCCGCTTTAGTACTATATTACAATTACACTCTGTAGAAGAACTGCACTTAAAATAGGCTAAATATTGTTATTCTGTAAAAACTATCCAGCATTGTCAGGTAGGTGCAGCTTGCACAATAGGAATGTGACAGTTACAACTGCCAGTGCTATCAGCAGGACTGTAGTTTCTAAAACTCTAAAACTTACACAGCTGCTGATATTGTTAATTTGCTGCACACTTGACAAACAAGTGCAGGCCAGTTCCTTAATGTCTTCCTCTACATTACTTCAGACGTCACGGATGCCCATTGAGCAATGCATTGAAGGGTTAAAATGTCACATCAGTTGGTTGAGAAACGCACTGAAGGAATTAACGTGACACAATGTCACACTAGCTGCTTGCATAAGGCATTGAACAAGGCCACAAGGTCAGTGGCCCCATGGGGCGTCAGTGTGTTAGGGGCCACTGGACGGCTGGGATCATTAGGAAATATATAAATGAGCTGATGAAATGGAATTTCTAAATGAATTTGTGTAGAGAAAACAAAAAAATAAATATTATTGCAACTGGTTGTTATTAAAACTTCTGAGTGGAAGTGTTAGGTAACCAAGCTTGAAAATTAGGGAATTTAAGCATTAATTAACTGACCCACCTCTCCGCTACTAACGCTATCTACAATCTTTACATGAAAGAGCACGCCCAGCTGGTGTAAATACAAATAAGGAATAAAGGTTTAACAAGTATACGCTTCTGTGGTTACTCTGATTTAATCAACTGGGCGCGCTCTTCCGATTACGAGAGTTAATTAATCCCCTTTAATAAAGTTAGTGGCAGAGAGGATTTTTTTCAGTTAACTTAGCCATAAAATATCTAAGTTTTACCCCACATATCTTTCTGGTCTGCATATAGGAGGGGGCTAATTAGTAAAAGGGAGTAATTAGTGATAGATATTGCTGGGCCAGGCCCTGTAGTATACCACTTTTATCAACATAAATAAATGATATTGGTACAATGCGCGAGAGATACAGAGAACTAAAGTGGCAAAGTGACGTAACAGATCTTCTCAAGAACATTTGTTTGATTATAAGATAAGATTGAAATTGACACCACACCCCTTCCCCTCACTGGCCTCGAGGTAGACACCTTGCATCATTCAATGCAACCACATCTCTCCTGCGGGGTCATCACATTTTTTGAATTGCTAATATTATATATTATATATATATATATATATATATATATATATATATATATATATATATATATATTAGATTTTAATTGTGTTAATCCTCAAGTAGTTCTCCCTTAACTGCTGCCAGGAGCTTTTTAGATTATTTTTTACGCTGCAACAAGATGTCAGCTCTTCTTCTGATTTCTTTAGACACCCTAACCTCAAAGTGAAGAAGCATATGAAGCTTTTTATTGCTGTGAGAAAAAAGTATATGAGCATGATGAGGACATGAGACAGCTGGAGCTTTGCTAAGACTCAAGTAAACAGGCTGAGTGCTGTAAAAGCTAACACTTCAGCTTTAGAAAAAACGTTTTCCACTTTTTATACTTGATTTTGGCTGCAGAGCAGCATCCAAGAGTCCAGAGCAGCTGAGAAATGACAGTCCTTTTTATTTAGGTCTGCACTATTTTATTAAGACATGATAATGCATGACCTGTGGGCCCCTTCCTCTGGGACACTAGCCCCAGGGGAGAGTCCGGGCAGGTGTACTTTATTAGCTGCCCCTGGGCTATGTGCCCGTATACTAATCATGTATACAAGAAAGCAGTGCTAAATACTGTATGGTCAGCACTTTATGTGCTGTCTATCAGCACTATTAAATTGGGGCTATATTGTAAAACGTAGCCCGTAACTTGAGATTTACATGTTACGACTATTAAAGTAGCCCCGTAACGTTTCTCGCAGCGGACTTGCGTGTTAACACGCAGGACACGCGAAAATCGCCTACAATTTGAGCTACGTTGAACCTCGCGCATGTAAATCCTTTTTATGTGATGAGCCCGTAACCGCTACTTGTTCAATTCAGCTATTAAATTGCAACGTGGTCACTCGCGAGCAAGCACATAACACGCAAACGGAGCCCAGAGCCCTATGAGTGCTCGAGAGCAAGGGGGGGGGGGGTAAAGTTCAATACGTAGCACTTGTAATGCAAATAACAACACACTACTGTACATTTATTATAAGGGAAAGCGATGTTAGGTCTTAGAATTAATAGCACAACATTCTCAAGCCCGCTAAGCGGCCCCGAAAAATACTTTATTTCATGTTTATATTTTGTGTTTATATCGATCCCTGCAATCAATGTGTTACGACATATACTGTAACTCGCATTTAATAGAATATCATATTTACGGCTTTATTATTATTGCAAAATATCTGGCCTGTGGGTCCGATCACAAACTGGAAATGAAGCACGTAGGACTTAGCAATTTACCCTCCCCTTTTTCAGTGACGCTAACGATCTCTTTTTCCATTGGCTCCATCTGAACCCGCAACTACGTGATTGCTTAATTGTTTGTGTGTGAGCGCGCAACCCCAACGGCTGTAAACTTGTTTACGAAATAGCTTGCAGCCCTTTCTAATTTAATAGTGACGTAAGAAGGCCAAATCTCCAGCCCGCAGCCGCTGTGAGGCTCACGTTGGACTTACAAGCTGGAATTTAATATGGCTATAAGTCCTGCATCCTTTGTACTGACGCAGCAATTCATGTAGTAGCAAAGGGGTTAAAGTAAAGGATACTGAATTTCCTATCATGCGTGTGAAATAAGACGTGACTTGCAAAGCACCAACACTTTACTCCGCATTAAAGCTATATGGAAACTTCCTGGGTGTTACTAGGTACAGGATTACCCCGTGAGGTGCTGTAGATCGGTTCTGGGAAATAGGAGCGTTGAGCAAAACAGGACTAAATGGGGTCATTTTAACATTGGGAAGATAGCGATAGGGAAACTCATGGAAAAAGACACAAAACCCTAGCATTTTCAGAATTGTGAACTTTTAATGAACTTTGAAGAAACTGCAAATATACCATCAAGAGAAAAATAACTGTTTTTCAAAATTAAAATGTAAAGAAGCAGCGCACAATAAAATAAGCAGTCCGCTTTAACTAGTAGATGTAGAAGCTTCAGGCACATCATATATTTTGGCTTTTTTTGTGACAAACTGTTCCCGGGACATTTGTCTCTGCGCCAATCCAGAATATTCCGGTAGCAAGACATTGTCCCAATAACGCTTCATCTCACATTTCTGCTCCTCACAGCTTCCAGATTATTGGCCACTAAATCATCCATCAAGTCATGGATGGAATGCAAAGTCTTGTTGAGCTCAGTTGACAGTTCTTTTTGTCAGAGTCACTACTTTCCTGGGCTTCCTCTTGTTTCTTCAGTTGTTGGAGATCCATGTTGGTCAGGCTCTCGCCGGAAGCCTGTACCAAATCCTCTCTGTCCCGGGCATCTACATCTCCAAGTCCAGCCATATTCACAAGGTCCACTATCTACGTTTTGATGGGCTGTTCTGGTTGCACATCAGCACACAGCTCTGACCATATCTTCCTCCACGTAGCTTTTAGACATTGCTGTGTCACCTCCTTCCAGGAAAAAATGATCTTGGTAATGGCCAGCATGATGGTATACTTTTTCCAGAAATCCATCATAGATTCTTTGTCCTTGCTATCTGTTTGGTGAATGAGCTAGCAGTATGTGTTGGGTTGCAGGAACACTACTTCCACCAGGATGCAGCAGTGGAGCTCAGCCAAGATGGTAGGGGTGACTTGGAGCATTGGCCATCAACAAGAGAGCTTTGGCCTGAAGTCCTTTGCACTTGCAATAGCGCTGCACTGATAAGAAATATTCGCTGAACCATTTTTTAAAGATATATATAGTGATCCAGGCTTTCCTATTGAAGTGCCAAATATCTGACAAAGTGGATTGCCCTTCATAACTCTAGGTGTTTTTGAGTGGTAGACCAGCAATGGCTTAAGCTTGATGTCACCACTGGCATTACCACCCAGAAGAAGGCTTAGCCACTTTGACACCAGTGCTCTCTTCTGCTCCCGTGATATGAACGTGCGGCTTGGCATTCACTTCCAGAACAGGCCAGTCTTGTCGTCGCTGAACACCACTTCTGGTGGGTAATTGCCTCTTTCCACAATGTCCTTCAAAGTGTCTGGAAAGGCTGCAGCAACTTCAGCTTCAGTGTTTGGCTCTTCTCCTTTAATCACTATGTTGTAGAGGTTGTTCCTCTTTTTGAATCTTTTTCCATCACATCTGGTGTTTGGCTCTGGATTTGGCCGGATATGCTTCTAGCTTTCTTCATTATGATGGCCTGGCTGAACGACATGTTACACTCAAGTTCGTTGTCAATTTAGATGGGCAGCCGTTTCTCCAACACCTCCCGGGCGTAGCATCTGCAGCGGGTAATCTTCTCCACTTGCAGTGCTTGTAGTTGTTGAAGACTTCATTTTTTCCTTGTTCTTCAGGATGGTACGGGTTGTGGAGGTTGGCGACTTCAGATCCGCTCCAGTGTCCACTTGGAGCACCCCTTTCTCTAAGCAGCACCTGCATCTTGACTTTTAGAGGAGCGCTTTTGAGCTGCATCTTGCCTTGGTCTTCCTTGCACTCGCTCATGTTCTGTAAAAGAGTACAAAAAATACAATGAATGTAGATTTTATTAGACAATTAACAACAACATTGTAAGAAACAAGGGAAATATTCTGTACCTTGTGTCTGGATATTGGAGGTAGGAAGTGGGGGGTCTCTTGTGTGTCTCTCTCTCTTTCTCCTGGATGGCACTTTGCTCTCTGTCTGACTCTCTCTCTCCTCTGCTGTCTCTGATAAAGCTGTGATTCTGTTCTCAGTGTTAAATGGGGTCCCGCGAGGAAAGAACAGGGCTATAGTGAATCAGAGCGTTCAGGGGGGATCAGCGGGCAGAGGAGGAAAGAAGAACGTCATGAGCAGAGTGAAGAGGCTGGTTGGAGGAGTATTTAGAGACTAGAGCAGAGATATAAGAGGGCACATTGTTGTTGAGGGCTTTATATGTTAGGGTCAAGATTTACATTTTTATTCTGGAAGCCATGGGAAGCCAGTGGAGAGACTGAGGTGCTGCAGACACTGAGCGGTGAGTTTGGTAGATGAGTCGAGCAGAGGGGTCATTATGGATTGGAGTGGGGACAAATGGGTGATATGAAGGCCAGCAAGGAGAGAGCTGCAGTAGTAGTAGGCGAGATATGATGAGAGAGTGGATTAGAATTTAGGTTGTGATTTATTTTGGAGATCAGTGACCATCTCTCAGCAACATTCTGCACCATGCTGCTGGGTCGTGGCCCCCTGATAGGCTAGTACACTACACTGCATAGCCAGGAACATCCCACAGTCAATACCTTGTACATACACAGGCTCTGAATTAAAATGGCATAAACATCGCAGATTACAGTTTTCCTTTAAGTGTGATAATAAAATCCCTCTTGAGTGGCTTTACAGTCCAACACTGAGATCTTCCAGACATCAGAGGGATTTATTATAAGTAACTTAAATAGGATTCTAAATAATATCTATAAATACCAGGGTGCTCCTGGTCACACCCGCATTTACACTGACCAACGCTACGAGGCGTGGAGACTTCTGTGACCTGTCTGATGCAGAGATGAAAGGAGAAGGATGCTGGGCAACACCTCTCGAAACTGTGACAAGGACCCACTCATGAGACATAAAGGATTTACCCTTTCACTGCCAATGCATATTACCTGCAGTCTCTCATACTCTTCATGCTTGTATGACCAGGGTATTCCACAGGAAAATCCTAAGATGCCAACAAGAGGGCTGGAGAAGCTAAGAGGGGCCCTACAGTACGGTGTGGGTGGGCGGTGGAGATACAAAATTAGATTGCACTGGGGCCCTCCTATGAAGGTCCTGGGGCATTGCACCTGCTACACCAGTGGTATCTCCGCCCCTGGTTAGAGGGTTTATGACAACATATGTTGAAGGTTTAAGAGAGGGTTAGCTAAAGGTCCATCACAATACAGTTGAGGGATCAACCTATTATATATGGTCTTGTATCCAGAGTACTGAATAGTCTGTGATCTCCCGCATAAATACTAAAGGAAACCAAGGGAATACTTTAGACAGTAGATGAGGGATCAATGAGAAGGTTGAAAGACTGCTTCATGGTCATTGGTGAGCCTGGTCATTGTGCCATGTCATAGCAGATGGGATAATAGGACAGGGATGGGAGGTTAATCAGAATGACATTATAGAAACACTAATCAGGGGTGGGGCAGGGGGAATGGAGATAAAGTCATTAGTAGAGTGGAAGGACTTTATCTCATTCATTATGTTTAAAACTAGCGACTTGCCCGTCAAAAAATGACGGCAATAAGATTGTAAGGCAGGTAATGGTGTTTGGTTGAGAGATGAATTTTGTTGGTGTTCCAAGATGCTTCGTCGGTCATTGCGAGCCTCGCGCTGAGCGCCTTCGGCGCTCATTGCGAGGCTGTTGGTTGTTTGTGTGCTATGAGCATTGTTTTTTTTTGCTAATGCTAATGAAATAATGAATAAAATAATACATGAATATACTTTACCTATTTTTAAGTAATATATGCAGGAAGAATTGTGCAGAAGAGCTGACAATCTGTTTTGATGTTGCTGCAGCATACAATGTGTGTTTTGAGGGCTGTGGAGCTGCTGTGTAAGTGTCAGCAATGTGTGCAGTGTGTAGTGTAAATAGGCTGCGTGCCCGAGGGGAAGCCGTTAGGGTAGCTGTGTAAGTTAGTGTTGTAAAATGGCGCCTAATGTGTGTGGTACGCATCTGTGGCTGATTTGGTGTCCTTGTTCTTGTAAAATCCGTAGGTGTTTTGCGTCTTTAGTCCTGTAGCCTCGTTTTCGTTTTTTTTGGCGGCCATTTTTTCTCTCGTTTAGGGGATTTTCGGGTGTCTAAACTCTTGTATTTCAAGTGAAATTGAGGTGTAACTTCAGTTTTCGATGTCCTGGGTGCCCCCCCCCTTGCTGTAGGTAAGCTTTTTATGTATTTGTTGTGTGTATTTATTGTGTTTTTAGTGTTTTCATTTGCGCGGGTTTCGGGCGGTAAGGTCGTATTTTTGCAAGGTCGTAATGTTTTTTTTTCTAAGTTCTGCGTCTCGTATTTGTTTCTCGTAAGTCCGTAAATTTTGCGAGGTCCGCAGTTGCCTGCGAGGGCCGCAGGCTCGCTATGTGAGCCCGCAGTGTTAGCATCAACCCGCATGCTCACAACTATATATGTGATATCCAACTTTGAAGCGTTTATCTAAAACGTCCACTCAACTTTTATAACATCCAGCTGTAATAATAATTTTGTATCTGTAATAACATGTGGACTATTTGTTGGGCCATGTCAAATATGCCCGTGGTCTTGGGACCACTTTGGTTTAATATGGAGCGACTTTAGATTCTGGAGTCCCATAGGAAATGGCTGCCATGTGGGAGAGCAGAAGGGTAGGGGGGTGTTGGGTGAGTTTGACACTGACTGGAATGAGGCAAGTCTCTGTGTGATTGAGGGGGCACAGCTTTTAGCTGGTGGTCTCTGAAATATGTTCCTCACAACTAGTCAATCTCCCATTTTTGTAGTCTTCATTCTGCACACAAAAAGGAAGTGAACTCATAGTGACTTTAGTTCACAGCTGTAATCTGACTGCATCAGTCGGTACAATAGTGATCCTGCTGTTGGTTGATAACCAACATTTTCCTTTTCCAGGCTCCATACATACTGCTCCATGATGAGCCACGTGTCCATGGTCTGATCCTTGTGCTCTAGATTACCCAATTCTGTTGCATCCTATGGATTAAAATATACTGTACATGCTGAAAATACCAATGTCTCAATGTCATGTAAATTATAGTGTTCCAATGCTGTAATTTTTTTTTTTTTTCCACCGTTCACATCACTTTTTTTTCTAATACAGTACAATATCTTTGGAAATTAACATTTCTAACTTTGGTTTTTGTTTATCCAAATAACCCTTGGGGCTTTGTCTCCCTAGGGGGCTCCAGAAGTGGACTTTTTGAGTCCAAAATGCACATCTAGGGTTTGCCGTCTCTCCTGCTCAGGGTAGAATTGCCTGGTATTTCGGGGCTGGATCATTCCCGTGAGTTACACCAGACTGATACTACAGGATATTTCTCTGTGTGACCGGCACAAAAGTGGATAAAAGAGGTTGCTGGGTAATCATGTCCACAGAACTAACCTATTAAGGTTAGATCATTCTCAGTTTGAGCTCCTCTGATTTTGTTTTTTGGAAATGGAAATACAACAAACTCACGTATAGACAGAGCCAGGTCCATCCGTTCTGCTGCCCCAGGGTCCGGGGCACAGAGAGATTACAGGGGATCAGATTTGCTGGGATTACACTGGACTATGGAAGGTGTCAAAGAAGGAAGAGAGCACAGGAGGGCAAGTAGACTTATAGAAAGGGGATTAGGAGGAAATGGGGAAAGAGAAGTGGGATATGGCTGAGAATGGCAAATAAAGAGGTGGAGGATACAAAGAGGCCGGCAGTGGCAGAGCTACGGCTTGTGCAGTAGGTGCAAAGCACTAGAGCTCACAACCATGTAAGGGTCCTCTGTTACCTGGAGTAAAGCAGGGTCATTATTTTTATAGAAAGTTGATCTGATCTCACTAGGAGTGATTTGACTACCTACATAACTCTTTTGTCTTCATTCTTGGCCCCTACAGACATTTGTCGTATATAGAGAAGCTTTAAGGGGGGCCCAAATGGTTTTACACCTGGGCCCTCCATTCATTAAATCTGCCACTGGAGGCAGGGCCAGCTATACCATATGGGAAAAGTAGGTGGATTTCCAGGGAGGGTTTTTGGAATATATATATATATATATATATATAGTTTTTTAAAGTTACTGAAGCAGCAGTTTCAATATCTTGTAACTTATATGACAAGCACAATGTAAAGGGTCCCCTGTGGGAGGGGGGATATGGGTGAGAGCTGGCAAAGGGAACAATGGGAGGAGATGGGGGATAAGAAGAATGAGAGAAGGTGTATAGGGGATATAGATGGTGGAGAACGAACAATGAGGAGTGATAGAGAGGGTAAATGTAGACTGGTAATGGAGTGGAGATGTGTATATGGGGTGTGTGCCACCCCATGATCTCCTCACGCTACAGACTACAGGCTTGTTGGCATTGTGGTCTAATCGGCCCTGCTTGGATTGCTTTCTCAACTTAAACAAAAAAATCGGGAATAAAAAATATAAATAAATGTAAGGAATTGTAATTTTTATTGACAAATATATATTAAATATTGGGCAAGACCACCATAAATAAAAATATACAGCTATCAGAAGAGGAGTTGCAATGGGCCCACTAGCCCAGAGACCCCCTGCAAATGGCAGTGTCATGGGTTACCGGGGGACTTATTATTAGAGTGTTCAAAAAATTGGTTTTAATTGGTATTCTTTTTTTGAACTCCCCACCGCAACTTCCATGTACATGTGCAATATATATAATTTGTTTTTTTTTAGTCACTCAGTCAGGCCTGACTCTCTGTGACCCTATGGACCGTAGCAGACAGACATATATTGCAAATCCATAAGGGTTTTATGGCAAAATACTGAAGTGGGTTGCCACTTCCTTCTCCCCCCCAAAAATAAAAATAAATATATATATATATATATATATATATATATATATATATATATATATATAAAAGCCCATTTGCATGCCTAAAAGGTAGGGACATGCAAATGAAAATACAATGTACCTCACTCAACTTTATACATTGCTCCCTTAAAGCATATGCCCGCCGTTTTAAATAGCTTTTAAGCAAAGTACCGGGTTGGATTATGCACAAACCAAGAATCACTCATATACAGCACTGTTTCAAGCTTTTGGCTATCATCAGTATGAGGCTATCATCTGGTTTGAGCAGTAGATTTTGTAGAATTGGGTATTCCACAACAATCATTTAGTGTATGGTGAGCACTAGAGTGAGAAAAGCTCTCCACCGTTATAAGTGTGCCAGTGAATTCAAATATATATAAATTCACTAGCACCATCTCGGTTACCTGTGTTTCCATAATTGTGAAATAGTCTAATTTTGCACATGAGATAATTGAGTCTCATCTCCTGCTGATGCAACTGATCCAATACTATATCCATACACTAATTAGTTATATATAGCTCAAATTAGGAGGGCCATGTGGCTCTTGGGGATGATGCACTGTGTTGTTATCCCTGTGCATGGTGCTGGTTGCTGGGCTCTCAGTATCACAGCAGGATACTTTGTATTGTTTTTACAGATTGCTCTCCAAGGTTTATAGGATTAGTATCTCATTGTGTTTGTGTTGTGTTTAGTTGCTGTTGTGTCTGGTTACTCACTCAGTGTCACCATGTGTGTGCTTCTCTTTAAATGACATTCAATCAATTCTCTTATTACCTATTTACTGTCAATCCTTTATCACCCTAATCACTGTAGCAACAAGACCTACTTAAAGGGGCACAGAAACCATCCTAATTATTGTAGAAATTAAAAGAATGAATAAAATACACATTATTACAGCTGATTGTGATTCAAAGGTGACTTAAATTTTTATCTTAAAAGTCATTTTATGTATAAATTAAATAAAAAAATCCGTCTTCACAACTAAAAACTTTATTTACAGCAAATAAATAGGATTAATAGTGATGGTGACCAAAATAATAATAGTCACAGAGACAATTGACTGTTATTGTTTCATAGCTAAACATCTGTGATTTTGCAGTAATAGGAATCTTTTCTGTGTCCCTAACATTACCAGTGCCCGTTCTAACATGGTCATAGTCTCTACAATTGCTTTGTTTCTTGTCTCGTTTTAAGTGTACGCTTTTGAAGAACTTGACTTGATAATGACAAGAAAGTAATGATACAGTCACGGGCACTGGTGGCAGAGGTGGGATTTAGTGGAGCCCCAAAGTCAATAACGACAGTCACGGTAAGCCCAAAAGAGTACAGCAAATAGTCCAAAGAGCAGGGCTACCGTGACAGATACTATAATCTTTAATTTTTTTGTCTAAGCGAGGCGAGCCTTTAAATCGTAGCACTTAGGCAATAAGAGGCAATGAGCCCCGAAGGGGCTCATTGCTGGCGAGCCTCACTTAGCGAGGCGAGCCGTTAAACATGTCACACGCACGATTCGGAACTCGGAACCAACCTTAATGTAACAAACACCCACACACACTAAAAATACGACTATATGGCCGAACGGCGTGAAACTAAAAATAGTGAATACACACCAAATACTCACACAAACTACATAAAAAGCTTACCCATAGCAAGGGGGGCACCCAGGACCTCTGAAAGTGAAGTTACACCTCCATTTAAGTCCAAATTCCTGAGTTCAGGCACACGAAAATCCCCTAAGCGAGAGAAAAAATGGCAGCCGAAAAAAACGAAAACGAGACTCACAGCCCAGCCACGTACAAATTACCCAAGAAGGGATCCGAGATAAGCTCGGAAACCCGCATTAACCCCAGGGGATCCAAGATAAGCTCGGAGCCCTGCATTAACCCCAGGGGATCCAAGATAAGCTCGGAGCCCTGCATTAACCCCACATTAACCATCACAGTGGGGGTCCCGATTGCACGCGATCAGGGACCCCCGCTGCAATCAAAATTCAAAATTCCCACATTACAGGTTCTTAAAGGACCGTAAAGGTCCTTAAAGGACCCGTTGTAAAAGAAAAAAAATATACACTGTCACCCTGTCAATCATGGGGGTCAATACAGACCCCCATAAACCCATCATTAACCCTGTCACTCATGGGGGTCAATATGGAACCCCATATGCCCTTCATTAACCCTGTCACTCATGGGGGTCAATACAGACCCCCATAAACCCCTCATTAACCCTGTCACTCATGGGGGTCAATATAGACCCCCATAAGCCCTTCATTAACCATGTCACTCATGGGGGTCAATAGAGACCCCCATAAGCCCTTCATTAAGCCTGTCACTCATGGGGGTCAATACAGACCCCCATAAGCCTCTATTTAACCCCATCAGCCCCATAAGGGTATATTAACATTATTATGGGCCTGTTACAACACATTATTACCACATAAGTGCCATGTTGGTCCTCAAGGACCATCATGACACTAAGTATAAACACTACACTGCACTATACCCCCCCCCCCCAATAAAACATTAAATATCAACTAAACACCCTATACACTAACCTATTAACACCTACACTACCTACCCCCTAATAACCCCCACCACTCTAATTACAGAAAATAAAAAAGCCTAAAGTCACACAAAAAATCTACATTGCATGAAATAAAAAACCTAACTCACAAAAAAAAATAAACTACATTACAGAAAATAAAAAAAACCTAGGTCACAAAAAATAAAAAAAAGGAACATTACAGAAAATAAAAATAAAACATTACAACCCCCCCCCCCCCCTCACTACAGAAAAAAAAATTACACATCTGAAAAGGAAATACATATAATACAAATACATAAATACAAACAATACAAATACATACAATACAATTACATACAATACAAATACATACAATACAATTACATACAATACAAATACAATACAATACAATTACATACAATACAATACAATACACCCCTATCTAATATACATCACACAATATATCTAAATAAATACCATAATCTAATATACATCCTATCTATATAATAATACATCCCCAATCTATCTAAATAAATACCACAATTTAATATACATCCTATCTATATAATAATACATCCCCAATCTATCTAAATAAATACCATAATCTAATATACATCCTATCTATATAATAATACATCCCCAATCTATCTAAATAAATACCATAATCTAATATACAATACATTCTATGCTATCTATATAAAACGCATACCCCTAGCTAACATACAATAAATGCTATCTATATATAAACTAATCTAATTCTAAGATAAAACAAAATAATTAAGGCCACTTACCTTTGCAGATGTCCATTGAGATCAGCCACCTACGGAAAAAAAAAAAAAATTAGTGCAACACGTTTACAGTAAATACTAAACATTCTAAACATTCTAAATATTCTACTCACCTTTCCGGCATGTCCCGTCCTTATTCTTTTAATCCTTCTCTGGCGCGGCACCTGTTAAAAAAAACACAACATTAATACACATACATCAAAATAAAATAAACATAATCTACATTCTACTTACCTCCCCGCGATGTCTCCGGCCTCCTCCGGATCCTCTTCTGCCACGCCCTGTATAAAAAAAAAAAAATATATATACTTACATCCGCACTCCCAGACATCCCCGACGCTAATGAGGCTCCCAGAGACTTTTCCGGAAGAAAATAAGCAATGGCGCCTTCTGATTGGTTGAAAACGCTGTCTATCAAATTCACCCAATCAGGAGGCACTAATGTGTGAACCAATCACAAAGGGATACACCCTAAAATCCCACTCTGATTGGATAATGCACCTGTCAATCTTTATTTAAACCAATCACATGGCGCAGATGCCTTCAGCCAATCACAATGGAATACACCCCCACAGGGTGATTGGTTGGAGCCTCTGCACATTCTGATTGGTTGCACTGACAATAGCCAATCACAATGGAATACACCCTCAAGTACTGATTGGTGAAGGATTTGCGCATTTTCATTGGCTACTTTTAATATCAATCAATATTACAGCCAATGGGAAGGCGCAGATGTCTTCACCAATCAGTACGTGGGGGTATATTCCATTATGATTGGCTGATGGCAATAAAGCCTTAGGATTGGTTCAAATAAAGATTGACAGGTGTGTTATCCAATCAGCGTTGTATTTTGGGGTGTATACTTTTTTCATTGGTTCACAATTGGGGTCTTCTCATTGGCTGAATTTGATAGACAGCCTTTTCAGCCAATCAGAAGCCGCCATTGCCAATTTTATTCTGGAACACTCAATAGGAAGGTCATTAGCGTCGGAGACATCCGCCAGGGCGGATGTGTGTCGTTTTTTTTTTGTTTTGTTTTTTACGCGCGGCTGCTTCCGGAGCAGAACACCAGGAGGCCGGAGACATCGCGGAAATGTAAGTATAATGTACATTGTGTTTATTTCACTTTGTTTTATGTTTACTAATGTAATGTTTTTTTTTACAGGAGCAGCGCCAGACAAGACGCAAACATGGAGGTGGTGACATGCTGGGACGTGACATGCTGGAACGGGACATGCTGGAAAGGTGAGTATAATATTTAGAATATTTAGAATGTTTAGTTATTTCATGTAAACGTGTTGTATTAATTTTTAAAATATTTTTTACCGTAGGTTGCTGATCTGAAGAAACATCTCAAAGGTAAGTAGTCTTAATTATTTTATTGTAGCTTAGAATTAGGGTTGCTATATATAGAGATAGCATGTATTGTATATTAGATAGATAGATAGATAGATAGATAGATAGATAGATAGATAGATAGATAGATAGATAGATAGGGGGATGTATTATTAGATAGTATTGTATATTAGATAGTGGGATGTATATTACATAGTGGGATGTATATTAGATAGTGGAATGTATATTAGATAGGGTTGTATTGTATTTAATTGTATTTAATTGTATTGGATTTTATTTAATTGTATTGTATGTATTATATGTATGTATTGTATTGTATGTATTATATGTATTTCCTTTTCATGTGTGTAATTTAAAAAAAAAATTGTAGTGAGGGGGGGTTTGTAATGTATTTTTTTTATTTTCTGCAATGTTCCTTTTTTATTTTTTGTGACTTAGGTTTTTTTTTTTTGTTCTGTAATGTACATTTTTTATTTTTGGTGATTTTAGTTTTTCTTATTTTTTGTAATGTAGATTTCTGCTTTTTGATGAATTTAGTTACTTGAGGCACACAGTACAGTCACATTGTGTGACAAACAGCATTTCTACACATTCTTTTATTGACCGTCATTTTTTGATGGGCAAGTCGCTAGTATACATATAACAACTAATAATTCAAAAGCTGTATTTATTATTATAATAATATTATTATCATTAATAATAGTAATTTAATATGTTTTATGTTCTAATATAATTGTCCCCCTTTGGACCAACAAGATTGCATGTGAAAAGCTGCAATTTAAAGGCTTTGTGAGTATTTTATGTCAAAAGTGTAAATGTTAAATATAAGTAAGCAGTGGCCATTTAATGTATATTTGTAATAATAAATATTCCATAAGTGGAAAATTCAGCAGTTTCACTTATTTTTTCTGTAGAATTTTCCAGCTTCGGTATTTAAGACGGAAATGTTTTGTCAGCACTAGACGCGGCTCAGAAGATGGCTCTGGGGTGGGTGTGATCTGATAGAAAGCTCTTGGGACGAGTCTCTAGACGTTGGGGAGGGACTTGGGGACCAGCCATGTACAACATGACATCTATTTATGTTCCACAAAAGGATTTTCCATAAATAACGAGATAAATGGGAAAATATTGCGTCACTGTCCCAAGTGGGAACAATCCGTACACATTACAGCGGTGTGTTTATGGGACCGTTGTAATTTGGTAAAAACTTCACATGTTTGTGACGTATGTAACAAAACAAGATCATTAGCAGCCACGCAAGACAGGAGCATAAAATTATTTTTTGAGAAAATTTTCTATTTAGATAAATATGATTGTGTCATGAGGGATTCTTTCTGTAGTGGAGAAGGAAGGGGCCCTGACCTTGAAAGCTTGCAATCTAATCCTAGTCAGTTTGCCATTACAATGTATCATCTCACTGAACTTGAATGGGACAGTTATCCTATCGGGCCTTACTCTACCATTGAGTTCTCCAGTCAAGTGTGCTATTTGGAGCAGGTGATTTCAACAGAACTTATCTGGATCCACAAATCCTCCCAGGTTTCTAATGTAATACAATATTTTAACATATTACCTCTTTACATGTAGCTTCTGTGGAATCTACCATTTTAGTTTCTGCTGATTAACGTATTGAAGTAGGAGGAGATTTGAATGTAAAGAAGCTTCTATCTGCACAATGGAAGCTTGGCGTCTAAAACTGGCAGAAGTTTCAATAGGAGTGACAGAAACTTGTTTACAAGGAGATGCCATCCTGAGAAAGTATCAGACAAAATCATCTGGGCAAAGGCAAACATATAAATGTAAAGATTGTGTTTCTTTATTTTACTTTGCAAAATGTTTTTGCATATTAATAAATGTAATAATAGAAAATTAAATTGTCCAGAGTGATGCTTTCCCGCAAATTAAGGGGCTTCATCACGTGATGCGTTAGAGCTGATTTGGTGACCTCATAGCTTGAGGCTTCAGACTGAAGTTCTCATGCCAAAAGCCGGATGTCTGACAAGAGGAAGCTGGAGAGGCTTTAATGTCCTATTATATTTGGGGAGGGATGTAGGGGGATCCCTGCTTCCTGTGGGATCATCACTTCCTCACAGCTGTTTATCATTAGACTGAACTCCTTGTCCCATAATTTCCCATAATGCCCCATAATGTCACATAAAGTCACCCTGAACTCATGGAAAAAGGACAAAGTCACTGAGTCATCTCGCTAAAAACTATAATTTGCATCAAGATTAATGAAAACCCAAATATATACAGTTATTAATTAACTTAACTATTTTTATTTCCCTCTGTTTATCTCTAGGGGCTGGAAATATATTATTGGATAACGCGAAGTTCAGGAGAGAAAAAAGAGAAATATTAAGTGTTCATAATTTTTATTTTAGCATAGAAAATGTGAATGGAAAAAAAAACGTACAATTAGGTCCGATAGAAAGTAGTAACACTGCTCCGGGGGTAAGACCCTTATCTGCCTTATCTGTCAGAGCCCCAAGGCTGTGTCGGACAAAAAGGACTAACCACTATTTATTATATATAAAAAAAACAGTGGTATCAGCAAAATAATTACAGAGCCGACTCTTACGTGTTTCCTCCAGACAGGACTTCATCAGGGATGCTTTACATGAAACAGAAAGGTCTATAAATACTTTTTTCCTTCATAAAGTCGATTGGATTCAAATAAAACTATCCAAGTGGACATAATAATATTATTATTATTAACAACCTGACTTATGATAAGAGTCAAGGCACCACTCCATTCACATCCTCTAAATATATTTATTACTAAGTAAAATAATATGTTTTTGTATCTGTCATCAGCCTGTGTATGTTTAGTACAGTTGGTAGAACCAGTACTCTCATCAGTGGCGGAGATAGTGAATGGAGGGCCCCAGTGCAAAATAATTTGGGGTCCCCATGAAACTTCTTTATATAAGGCAGGTGGGGTTCATTAAACCAGGTTAAAAAATAAATATAGGTGGTGAAATCACCCCTAGGGTGATCAGATCACCTGTTAATAATAATAACGTGCATAAGAAATTATCGGTTTTACACCAAGTAACAGAGGGCCCCTACATTGTGGTGGGCCCTGGTGCTTTGCACCTGCTGCACCAGCCCTAGCTCCACGGCTGGCTCTCATACATTACAAGAGCCACTGGCAGCCCAATGGTTAATATGTAAGGGCCGAGTAGATGTAACTTCATCACTGTGATGGAATCCCCCCCCTTATACGTCCAATGCTGCCTCCCCCCCCCCCCCCAAAGGTCACATGATGCTCTGTCACACAGGGGATGATTATGAGTCTCTAGTTACCTCATCGCTCTGACACCCCTGACATGACGGTGCTAATATTACCAGCACTCTGGGTTATCCAGGGGGTCTCTGGCTTGTGGGTTCTGCCCACGTGGGACATTAACCTCTTCCTTATTAGTGTTTCAGCAGCTGCTACTTCTGTCCACATTTAAAAGGACATCAAGGTTTCCTTCTTTAATATTAAAATAAACTACCTTCAAACAGTCCCTGAAACATTTGTATTCTTCCTATTACTTGCAGTGTAGGAGGTTGGCAAGAAGAGCATGCCCAGCTGCTTGGATCTGCGTGATTCCTACTAATTACCCCTCATTGTGACTGTTAATTAAAGGTCCACATTTGGTATTGTTCTGTATTATATTTTAAATAACTAAACTTCACAACAGCAAAATATTTTTAGAAAGTAAAAAATTATACGGAGCGTTTTTCTCTTTTATCTGTAACTAGCGACTTGCCCGTCAAAAAGTGACGCTCAATAAAATTTTAAGCCATGGCAGTGCTGTTTGCCACACAATGTGAAGTTTTTTGTACTGTGAGGACCTTCGGCGCTCATTGCGAGCCTCTCCTCTGGTGTACTTTTGCTCCTCTGAGCAGCCTCTGCGCTCATCACAAAGACAGATACATATGTTTATATTTTTGTAAATAATAATGAATTAATTAGTTACTTAATGAATTAATAAACTTTACCTACTTGTTATTAATATATCCATCAATCAATAGCCTGAAGAGCTAACAATCTTTTTTCATTTTTCCGCAGCATATAATGTCCAGTTGGACTGTTTATGGCCTGTGGAGATTTTTTTGTGAATGTCCCAACTGTGCATTAGAAGGAGGCTGCGTGCGCGAGGGCAAACCGTTGGTTTATTTATGTAAAGCGCTACTGTAGATGCGTAATGCTGTGATGTGTGAAGTAGCGTTGTTTGTGTATGTGCTAAGCGTTTGCGAGTATTTGGCGTCCTTTGTAGTAGTGTATTTTGTACCTTGTACGTTCCTGTGTGAAAGTGGTACTCGGTTGGCGGTGTGTTGCGCGGTCCAGAGTCGTGTAGCCTTGTTTTAATTTTTTTTCTCCGCCATATTTTTTCTCGCTTAGCCGATTTTCGAGTGCCGAAACTCTTTAAAATCTACTTAATTTTGCGTTCCACCTAACTTCCAGACGTCCTGACTGTTCCCCCATGCTATGTGATGTTTTTGTTTTTGTTGGGTTTTTTTTGTGTGTTTTTCGTGTATTTTAATTTTCGCGGTTCAGCCCTTAACTTTGTATTTTTCTGACCTCGTATATTTTTTTTTCTAAATCCTGCATCTCGTATTTTATTTTTTCTAAGTCCTGCGTCTCATAATATTTTTTTTTCTAAGTCGCGCATTTGTCAACTGCTTGCAGCCTAACAGCCTTATTAAATTGCAAATTGGGCAATGTAATATGGCTCTATATAAGCACATAGCATATTTTTTTTTACAGAAGTATGTAGGTATTGAACTTCTATGCAAAAGCAAGTTCTTCAGTAAGTAAAAACGTATTTTAAAAAAAAGATGCTATGTGCTTATATAGAGCACTATTCAATTGGGCGAATGGCAATTTAATAAGTCAGGCAATGAGCGCCTTGGGCGCATGTCAGCCAAGTGCTGTGAGTTGTAGTGCCTTAATGGCTCGCCTCGCTAAGTGAGGCTCGCAGGCGAAGAAAGCCTTTGGAGCTCATCGCCTAAGTCGTACGCACCACGCAAATTGTGACAATGTCTCGTAGTTTGACAATTATAATATGTGACTAGCAGTTTACCTGTCATAAATGACGGTTTAATATTACATGTGTCTCTTTCCCCCCTCTCCCTCCCCTGTGTCTCTTTCCCCCCTCTCCCTCCCCTGTGTCTCTTCCACCTCTCCCTCCCCTGTGTCTCTTTCCCCCCTCTCCCTCCCCTGTGTCTCTTTCCCCCCTCTCCCTCCCCTGTGTCTCTTTCCCCCCTCTCCCTCCCCTGTGTCTCTTTCCCCCCTCTCCCTCCCCTGTGTCTCTTCCCCCTCTCCCTCCCCTGTGTCTCTTTCCCCCTCTCCCTCCCCTGTGTCTCTTTCCCCCCTCCCCCCTGTGTCTCTTCCCCCCATCTCCCTCCCCTGTGTCTCTAAATTTAATACCTTTTTAATAATTTTAATAACAACCAATTCCAAATATCCTACATATAGCAATAGTTTTTATTACTGATATAATTCTATTATTTGCTGTATTAGGGGCTGCTCACTGGAATATTGTTTACTTTATTTTATTTCACTTGATACAAATGTGCCCAATATTTGCTGATATACAAATGTTTCTCAATGAATGAATATAAATGGATTAATGTTGAATATGAGTGTTTTTTGCCCCCAACACAAAGTAAACTCTGCTCAGGTTAGAGGGTCACATAAACACAAGGAGCTTCTTTGAACTCTGAGAAGGGGGTAAAGATGTTTATTATCCACTAGCGACTTGCTCGTCATAAAATGGGAAGGCTGGCAATGCTGTTGCCACACAATGCAAGGCTCTCCCCCCTCTAACTTGCGGGCCTCGTGATGAGCACAGTCGGCACCCTGCCCTGTTTTTCCCCCCCTTATTTCCCTCCCCTGTGTCTCTTCCCCCCTCTCTCACCCCTGTGTCTCTTTTTCCCCCTCTCCTTCCCCTGTGTCTCTCCCCCCCTCTCACCCCTGTGTCTCTTCCCCCCCCCCCTCTCACCCCTGTGTCTCTTCCGACCCCCCCTCTCCCTCCCCTGTGTCTTTCTCCTTTCTCTCTCTGCTCAAGTCTTGCGTGTCTCAAGATGAGTGTCAGTTATTTTTCAATGTTTTGTGGGCCTTGTGATTGTGTGGCTAAGTCTTTCGGCCTTTGGCCTCGTTTTGAGCCTTTTTCCAAGCAGTTACGGTCACCATTTTTTGCCTCGCCTAGCTGATTTTCAGTCTCCGAAAAACGACAATTAAAGTTAAAATTATGTTGCATCCTCACTCACAGGCTCCCTGCCTCTCCCCCTGTGATGTGTGTGAGGTTGTAAGTTAATTTTTAAGGTACTTGGCATCTTTTGGCGGTCTTCTGACGTTTTCCTAGTTACGGGCTTGAAAAAAATGGTGGCCTCTAAAGTCATATTGTTTTCAAAGTGTTGTACACCTCATTCTCATCAGGGGCCTGGCAATGAGCGCCTTCGGTGCTCATTGCCAGCCTTTTTCAAAGTCTTGCGGGCCTCTCGATAAGCAACTTTGACGCTCATCACGATGCCCGCAATGAGCGCCCCGTCATTTCAAAGTCGTGCGGGCTTTGCAATGAGCTCCTTTAGCGCTCATTGCACTT
>CM050170.1:185394417-185429417 GCA_027410445.1 Discoglossus pictus | reverse complement strand
TGTAGCTTTCTTAGTTTGTTTGGCGTTCATGACCCGAAGACTCGTTTTCTTCAAATACGCAAGGACTATCATTGTGCCAAGGTTTTGACATGCTTGTTTTTTGTTACATGGTGTGAACTTTTCCCATGTACCCTAGATATATTTTATCCAGGTGTGAAAGCAAACAATTCTGATTTTTTATGCATTTTTTACTGGTACAATTAAAAGTTATATTTTAATTTTTCTTAGGGTTTTCTTTTTTCTTTTCTCTTTCTTGTTATTTAAATATTACTCACATTAACCTCAGTGCACCAGTATTACACATATACCAGAATTTAGGTCAGCACAACCATACCAGATTTTTTGTATAATTATAAAAACATATCAACCATCACTGTCATGGGTAAAACGTGCAATTTATCCAACTTTGAAAGGGGCATGGTCATTGGCTTTGGGCCAAGGGTGGCAGTATTTTGCAGTTTGTGAACTGTACGTGAGCTGTTGTGGTTAAAGTGTACTATGACTGGACTTACGGCACCATTGTGAATAAACGGCGTAGAAACTGAGGAGCACCACATGTCATTGATGTCAGAAGTGAATGTCGGCAGTGAAGGTTTGTGAGGGCCAACCAACACGCTACATTTGAGCAACTTACTGTCCAAATGAACAAGGGTCTACCAGAAATGCAGTGAACCCTGTTGTCTATGGGGCTCCGAAGCAAACAGCTGGTTGCTGCACCCATGCTGATGAGGGTTCATTGTCAGAAACAGCTACTGCAAGTACCGAAATTGGACCTCTTCTGATTGCCTTCTCTGATGAGTCACATTTTCTGTTCCATCAACTGGACGGACGTTGGCGTGTCAGGCGCGAAACCTCTGAGATCAAACACTCTGCAACCATTGTTGGAAGAACACAAGTTGGTGGCGGCAGCGTTATGGTCTGGGGAATGTTTTCTTGGCATTGTCTGAGTCCACTTATCCACTTATACCTATCTATCCATGCTTGCAGATCAAGTACACCCATACATGTTAACTGTCTCTTCTGGAGCGGATGGGACCTTCCAGCAGTACAATCCAACATGTCAAACGGCCAGAGTTCTCCTGGAGTGGATGGTGGAGCACAACAAATACTTCCAAGTACTTCCCTGGCTGCCAAACTCTCCGGACTTGAACCCCATTGAGCACCTGTGGGACCACCTTAATCTCCATGTTCGCCGCATGGATCCTCCACCATGCACAGTTTTCGGATGCACTGCAGTCTGCACGGCTCCAGATTCCCTTGCCAACCTTCCAGCATCATATTGACTCACTACCACACTGTCTAGCTGCTGTTTGTACTGCACAAGGTGGTAATGCGGGATATTAGCTGGTGGTCATAATAATGTGACATGTGAGTGTGTGTGTATATATATATACAGGGAGTGCAGAATTATTAGGCAAGTTGTATTTTTGAGGATTAATTTTATTATTGAACTACAACCATGTTCTCAATGAACCCAAAAAACTCATTAATATCAAAGCTGAATATTTTTGGAAGTAGTTTTTAGTTTGTTTTTAGTTTTAGCTATTTTAGGGGGATATCTGTGTGTGCAGGTGACTATTACTGTGCATAATTATTAGGCAACTTAACAAAAAACAAATATATACCCATTTCAATTATTTATTTTTATCAGTGAAACCAATATAACATCTCAACATTCACAAATATACATTTCTGACATTCAAAAACAAAACAAATACAAATCAGTGACCAATATAGCCACCTTTCTTTGCAAGGACACTCAAAAGCCTGCCATCCATGGATTCTGTCAGTGTTTTGATCTGTTCACCATCAACATTGCGTGCAGCAGCAACCACAGCCTCCCAGACACTGTTCAGAGAGGTGTACTGTTTTCCCTCCTTGTAAATCTCACATTTGATGATGGACCACAGGTTCTCAATGGGGTTCAGATCAGGTGAACAAGGAGGCCATGTCATTAGATTTTCTTCTTTTATACCCTTTCTTGCCAGCCACGCTGTGGAGTACTTGGACGCGTGTGATGGAGCATTGTCCTACATGAAAATCATGTTTTTCTTGAAGGATGCAGACTTCTTCCTGTACCACTGCTTGAAGAAGGTGTCTTCCAGGAACTGGCAGTAGGACTGGGAGTTGAGCTTGACTCCATCCTCAACCCGAAAAGGCCCCACAAGCTCATCTTTGATGATACCAGCCCAAACCAGTACTCCACCTCCACCTTGCTGGCGTCTGAGTCGGACTGGAGCTCTCTGCCCTTTACCAATCCAGCCACGGGCCCATCCATCTGGCCCATAAAGACTCACTCTCATTTCATCAGTCCATAAAACCTTAGAAAAATCAGTCTTGAGATATTTCTTGGCCCAGTCTTGACGTTTCAGCTTGTGTGTCTTGTTCAGTGGTGGTCGTCTTTCAGCCTTTCTTACCTTGGCCATGTCTCTGAGTATTGCACACCTTGTGCTTTTGGGCACTCCAGTGATGTTGCAGCTCTGAAATATGGCCAAACTGGTGGCAAGTGGCATCGCGGCAGCTGCACGCTTGACTTTTCTCAGTTCATGGGCAGTTATTTTGCGCCCTGGTTTTTCCACACGCTTCTTGCGACCCTGTTGACTATTTTGAATGAAACGCTTGATTGTTCGATGATCACGCTTCAGAAGCTTTGCAATTTTAAGAGTGCTGCATCCCTCTGCAAGATATCTCACTATTTTTGACTTTTCTGAGCCTGTCAAGTCCTTCTTTTGACCCATTTTGCCAAAGGAAAGGAAGTTGCCTAATAATTATGCACACCTGATATAGGGTGTTGATGTCATTAGACCACACCCCTTCTCATTACAGAGATGCACATCACCTAATATGCTTAATTGGTAGTAGGCTTTCTAGGCTATACAGCTTGGAGTAAGACAACATGCATAAAGAGGATGATGTGGTCAAAATACTCATTTGCCTAATAATTCTGCACTCCCTGTATATATATATATATATATATATATATATATATATATATATATATATATATAAAGTCAGTGAAAACGTTGTGTGGATTGGAGGGAACATAGAGAGGTCTGTAGTCTGTCTTTGTTAGATAATTGGATGTGATTGAAAATGCCACCACATTCTTCCCCTCTACAGGTCCAGAAGTAGGAATTTTACATCAATAGTCACCACCACAGCTCTCCACCAATGTAACCCCCCTCTCACACACATGGCCACTAAATCCAAAAGTCAGCACTTGATTAGTATGTCTTTTGCGTTAGATGAAGGGTTTAGTAGACAGAGGCCAAGCCCTCACCTCTCACCAATTCCAACCTGACAGCTTTTCCAGGAACATAACTACATATTTGTGAGACTGCTTTCTAATGAGAGCGCTGCTAATTGCTTGTGATGCAGCGGAGGTTGTGGCCGCTGCCTTGGTCCTCTCATGTTTAGTGTCTAACAGCGCCCGGGGCCTCCCCAAATACTCAAGGTGCTCAGATAACATCAGGTGTAATTGCAGAAAATTAGGTCTGACCTGAAGCTATGACCAGCAGCAGGTTTCACTGGAAAGGCCGGAGTCCTCAAAAGACCTGAATTATGTTTAGCTCCTGGGTTCAAGGGACACAGCAAAGGTCCCAGTTATTGCAGAAATTAAAACTATGCAAAAATATAATTACCACCGGTTGAGTTGGAGTGTTAGATAATGGAGCTGGACAGTTGGGTATTTTAAACCTACATTATATGAAAATGCCCACACTCTCTCCTGATGACTGTATCTCACGTGATTCATTATTATTTATACAACTGGCCATGCTCTTGTGGTTTGTCACCCACCACTGCTGAAAATATTTAATCACATGAGATAAAGTCATTAGCGGTGGGAGGACTTTTTCATGTAATTTATACATCAGATACTCAACTTGTCAGCTCCTTTACCTAACACTTCCACTTTAATAACAATGGCGTATATTTAGTAATGTTTGTACTTTTCAGTTCTGTAATAACTGGGAGCTTTTCTGTGTCTTTGTAAAGGTGTGCTCCTGAATAGATAAATTATTATAACACAACCATTCAGGATCTATTGCCCATTAATTCCAAATGCTCCGCAATAATTCATTGTTTTTACCATCTCTAAAATCATGTTTGTCCCTGATCTACAATGTACAGAAATTGTGATTTCACAGCAAATGTGCATCTTATGGTCTCCCACATCACTAATTAATAAGAGTGACATCACTAATTAATCAGAGGCTATTAATCTCACCGGGCAGCCTCAAGGTGCCATGTTTGCAGCATTTAGAATGTGAGAGGAGGGGTGTGTATAGGAAAGCGGCATCAGCTGCCCCTTTAAGTGAAGTACCCCATGCACTTATTACATTGACATCCCGTTATCTGGTCCTGGTGGTGACTCTATATATGAGGGATAATAATATACCGTAATTAAATTTATGTTTATCTATGGTAAGAATATGGCAATGTATATTTTGAGGGTACACCATTTAATCGCACCATATAAATGTAATTACTCTGATTTATTTCTGGGCATCACAGACTGTTTCTATTCTGCTCTGTTTCAGGCAGCGGTCACTTACGGACAGATTGACCTGAGGCAGCGGTGTCTGGCATTCATTGAGAAATACACTCGGGTATGTGACATCCAGGAGTATTTGGGTGATGCTACTGTGTATGTGAGTGCGTGTGCAGGGTATCCGAGTGTTCCCACATGTAACTCCAGCTTTTTATAGCACATCCTGCTTTGGTTCCCACAGGAAATCATTAAGACTCAGAGTTTCCGGGAGCTGTCCGACCTGGGGCTCCTGAGCATCCTACAGAGTGACCGGCTGACCATTGATGAAGTTCTGCTGATCCAGGCCGTGCGGGAGTGGGCCCATGTCAGCTCAGTGAGTGCCTCACTGTATATTTGTTGTTGTTGTTGTTCAGTCCCAAAGTCGCCCCAACTCTCAGTGACCATATGGACCTCAGGACACCGGGCACATCTGGCTGTGCGTATCCATAAGATTTTCTATTGGGTGCCAATTTCTTCTCCAATGGACCACACTTTGCCTGACCTCTCTACTTTGACCTACCCATCTTGGGTGACCCTACATGTATTTGGTGTGTGTATTTGTTGTATTTTTCATGTTTTGATGTGCGCGTGTTGCGGCCGTTTTTTGCAAGGTCGTAATGGGTCGTAACGTGTCTCGTATTTTGTTTGCGTTACAACGTAAATTTTGCAAGGGTCGCAGTTGCTGGCAAGGAGCGCCTTCGGCGCTCCTTGCCAGCAACTGTGACCCTCGCTTTGCGAGGGCCGTGGCCCTCACTATGCGAGCCCGCAAGCGTTAGCAACAACTCGTATGCTCACAACTATATATGTGATTATATATATATATATATATATATATATATATATATATATATACACACAGTAGAATCCCTGTTATCCGGCACCAAACTAACCAGGACTCTCAAGCAACCGGCACCAGCATTAATTCCCCATTTTAAATTTACTCCCATTAAACCGGCAAAACCAGCACTATCCGAGACTGCAAAAAAAAAAAGCTAACTTTTTTCTAATTATTTTATTTCTGGGCCTAAATGGCCCAGTTTAGGTACTAATGATTTTTAAAGGCATTTTGAGGGGTTTTGGGGTGTTTATAGGTCGGTTAGACCCTTAAATTCGGGGACTACACGTATTCGGCAATAGGGAGTCCCCGTGGGTGCCGGATAACAGGGTTTTACTAATATATATATATATATATATACATATATATATATATATATATATATATATATATATATATATTTTTATATATATATATATATATATATATATATATATATATATATATATATTTATTTATATATATTTTATATAACCACCATTTATATGTGCCATTTTGGTTTAAGCCGATCATCTTACACAACACCCCTCTGGATTTTCTCGTTTCCTGGACTCTTTCAGCAACAATGTTTTGAGAAACAGAAGTCAGAGGATAATAAGATACAATTTGTACAGTAACAGTGTGTACAACAGGAAGAGAGAGGTTACATTTCCTGGACACTTTGGGCATTAAATCAGAACCTTAAGTGAAAAAATGTTAATGAAAAAACGTTAAAATTAATAATTTGTGAATTTTGTATTCCTTTAATAATTTATCATTGCTAACCACATTTTGCACATTGTCAAGTTTTGTTATTCATATAGAAATGAATTGAATACAATGGTCTTTTAAACATCACATTTTTGTCGTGGGTGATCTATGAGCAATGAATGATCTGTAGTTTAGGCTGCATTCATTAAAGAGACAGAGACAAGCTGCCTGGGCATGACTCCAAATGGGAGAATGTATAGATTGATGGGATGAACCTTTAAATAGTGAGAGCTTCTATCTGGACAATGCTAATGTGGCAGCTAAAACTGCCAGTACTTTCAAGAGGACGGATAGAAGGCTTAGTAGGACACACTCCTGAGAAAAATGTTAAAGTTTATATTATAGTTTATATTATAGATCAAACTTTAAAATAACTCATTGTTTCTTTTTTATATGGACATGGTGCATGAGGTGCAGTGCACAGGGGCCCTCCTCTCGGGGTGGCATAACTGTCTACTTTTTATTTTATTTTTAATATATTTCTACCAAGCTGCTTTGTCTCCCATTGCAGGTGGTGCTGGACTTGCCGGTCAGCGCAGTGGCGTTGGACGCCGTGCGGGAGCTGCGCCTCTTCCTTCTCTCCGCAGAGGAGTTGACTACCTTGGAGAAAGAAAACAGCAAAGATAACCTCATTCCTGTAAGTCGCTTCTCATATTGTGTTACACACTGAGTACCTGCAGTACTGAATGCATCTCCTGGAGGCAGTCTCGTGATATAGGGAACACAAAACAGTCACCGCCCAGTTTAGTTGATTCTGTCAGTTAGTGGAACTCAAGCAGAACAGACACCTATTTAGATGAGATTGATATTTTTCAAGGTCCTGCAACATGCCGGGATTTATATGGATTATGTGGTCCTAGTAATAGTGGTTACAAATAAAATAATGTATATAACAGTGCTCAATGTCAGGCAGCAGCAGCAAAGGCAAGTAAAGTATTAGCATTCAGGAGGTTATAGAAGCCAGGGAAGTAAATCTAATTCTGCCACTATATAAATCCCTGCAGAGACCTCACACGGGATATTAAGGACATTTGTGGGCCCCACTTCAAAAATAACATTGTAGAGTATGAAAAGTTCAGAGAAGGACAGCGGAGGATTAACCAATTTAACTTTGAAAGGGATAAAGGGATATAGAAAGTGTTACTAGATGTATAATATTCCTGTGTATCTATTTATTTGTATGCAATTTATTTTATTAAGAAGTGCTTATAAGCTCTTTTCTGCCTAAAATCAAACAAATAGTCCATGTATGGGTCTGGCCTCTGCAGTGTATGCAGACACAGACTCTGTAGAGCTGGATGTGCAGTGTAGTGTCCCAGCCTATCAGGGACCAAGTCTCGGTTACATGTTGCTGAAAGTTGGTCGCTGACTAGTTAGTATGAGACACAGCACAGCAAGTACTAGAGAGTCTGTGTCTTCATGAGCTACAGAGGGCAGACCAAAGTAACGTTTTTTTTAAAGATAGTTAAAACAGAGCTTATAATCAATTCTTAATAAAATAAAGTACATAAAAGTATATTATAAACCTAGTAAAATCCAGAAAACTTTTGTATCCCTTTAATCTATGAAGAGAGACTAACCAAATTAGACTTCTAATATAGAATAAAGGCCCTGACGTACAAGGTGATATAAATACATAGAGGATCTGCGCTTACTCCTGGCATAGACGTCCATCATAATCCTGACACGAGAGCAAAAATATCCCCCCAGCTCTATTACTCACTATCATATGATTGTCATGGAGAGTGGTATCACACAAGGAAGGGGACAGCAAAGATGGAGATGGATATATTTGATCATTGAAGCAATGAACATGAGCTTGAGGGAGCCTAGTGGCTGTCAGATGAGCCTGGTGTGTTGCGATCCATAGGGTCATGGAGGGTTGGACACGACTGAATGACTAAACAACAACAAATCTTATGATTGTTATTGGTATCAATAGGAAGTAATTAAGGAAAACCCGAGCACTGTATTTACTAGACTGGAGTACACCCTAACTAGTGACCTAAAATACTTTGTTTAATGCACATTATTCCCCCGTCCTACAGGAGAGTCACATTGCCCAGGCCTGGAAATTCCATGCATTGAAGAAGGTTGGAGAGTCACAGCCCCATCTGTACCACCGACGTAGGGGGACCATCCTGAGAGACCACCACCGCTATCTGGACCCGCCATCCAAGTGACGATGTATCCAGTGCATTCAAATAACGCATTAAAGGACCGCGTAATATGTATGTAAAGGTCAAGTTTAGTGGCTAAATAAAAAGGTTTAATTTGTTTATTTATTTACTGATTATTAATAAATTCAATATCTGAAGAAAATAAATTCAATGTAGCTTTAATTTGAACTTAGCATTGGGATTTCCAGTAGACGTGCTCTACAGGGCCAGATTTACATCTCCAGCTCCCAATAGATCTTGTAACTCTCTAGTTCTAGGCGCCTAGTGGTGAGTCTGGGAACTGCAGTATTTCCTAAATTATGCCAGGGAACATTTTGAAGTGTGAAATGAGGCGCCCTTCACAGAGAAGCACCACCAGGCAGCTGCCTAGTTGGCCTAATGAGAAATCTGTCCGTGGCTCCATCACTGTCCTATAAAAAAAGCCTCAGGACAACAGATAAAGACCCCTCATGGGCAGATTCACCCCCAGGCATATGATAGATGGACCAGAGCATATATGTTGAAGACTGAAACACTAACCTTCACATGTAAGTTTTAAAAGCTACACTGAATTTATTGCTAACAAGTTATCAAATAAACAAACTAAACCCTGATGTAAGAGGGCCACAGAAGTCCTGGACAAAATAAGATTGTTTTGTAATTGCTTATTTACAAACAAAATGATTTGGTTCAATAATATTTACACGCAACGTAAGTGTTTATGTGCAGTAAACATTTCTTCAGACTTCTCCCCCTGCCTCACTGTTATCTATCCCAGCTAATTACTTTCATGTAATACATTTGCACATGCTCAGATCCCCAGTAACATACCAGCCAATCTGACCAGTATTGTAAGCAGAAATGCTGCAATGCTACGATAGATCTGAGCATGTGCACCCCCTCAGTAATAACAGCAAGGCAGAAGTGGGGTCCTGGGAAAGGTTTCCCAGCACATAAACTGTGCAATGGATGTTTTTGCAGCTAAATTAGTAACTTTTTATATATTTTATGCTATAGAAATTGTTATTAAAATATATATGTTTAAAGTATTTATATGTTTGCATTATTTATATATGGCTAAGAGTGTAGACAGCATGTTACATGTTACAGCTCCCGGTACGTAGCAGAAAGCAGCTGGCGTATATTCACTGAATGTCTTAAAATCCTATGTTATTCTTTCTTGCCTCTCTATGGTTGCAGACATCGCTTTGCGCTTTAATGAATGGGAAGAATGCTCGGATATATCCTGTTATAGTTACGGCACAGGTCCGCCGCTGCAGGGCGGCGACCAATAACTAGATGGCGCTGCCGACACTTTGCAGCGCTGCCGATATGTTAGAGAAGTTCTAAGCTTAGAATGGTAGCCTAACCTTTAAACTAACCCTAACAGTCTCCCTAAGCCTTGACTCTATGATATGGCACTGGGATATCGGCAGTGCCATCTAGTGGTTGGTCAGGGGCGGACTGGTGCCGTAACCATAACAGGAAAGGACTGAAAGCCCTATGCAAATTATTTTAATCCATTATACAAATTCCCCTCTCTCATTAGTGGATAAGGTTTGGGGAACAACAGAGGGGTCGGAGAGTGAATTCCTTCTATATGGCCCATTAAATAACTTGATATTGGCCCAAAAAAAACTTTACATTTTTAATTTAGATAGTTATTCTCTACTGTAAGATTTCATTTTCTTTTCTGTGTGTCCTTGTAAACTAATGAGATTTCCAGTTGTAATTACCACATTCCCATTTTGCAGACAGAAGCTTCCTGTCCATTCAAAGCCCCCTCCAACATCAGAAAATGAATCGTCAGAAACCAAAATGGTAGAGTGCCCTGCAGCATAATTAATTATAAACGCTCAAATATTAGTAACTGTGTTATTTCTTTTTACATTCTAAAAATAGTAATTTAAGGTTTTTTCCCCAACATAATCCCAAAATACAATAAAATATATATATTTTTTTTAATCAATATTACAGTATTTTTCTTTCTTTTTCTTCCTTACTTTTTGCAACACAATTTGTCTTTTGATTTAAGTTGTTTTCAATTCTTTGACTTGAGCCGTGCAGTGTTGATTTACCGTCTTACTGACAACAGCTGAGAGGCTAAAACATCCTTCTGAGGGTCTGTTGTTTCTCCATCTCACAGGAGACTTGCCTGGCATTTTGGTTCTGGACTTTCCTTAGGAGCAGAAACAATCTATTATACTACAGAAGATTTCTCCTCTATATCGCTGCAAGTGAACAAAGCTTTAAAGCTATACGGATGTTTCCTGGATTATGAAGCATCTGATAGAGGAGAATCAGTAGGGTATGCAAACATTTTTTGTGCATGAAAAAATCCCAAAATATACATTTCGAAACTTACCCTAAAGTTTGCAAAATATCTTCAGTTTTCAGGCAGATGATTTTGAGAAGGAACACCCCTGAAAATCCCAGCTAAATTAGCAAAACATTTATAATTAGTTGTGGCCAATCAGAGGCAGATACATCAATGTAACTGTTTCCCTTTCACTGGTTAAGACAATGATAATGACAGCTGATTGGCTAGGACATAACTCTGCACAGCCTTGGAGGGTGGAGCTCCCAATAAATTTCAAATGTACTTTGATTATAAAAGACTGACAGATACCTTTAAGCAAAGTGTTGTTTGCCACGGCGCATTTATTTTCGGTTTCTACGGATATAGATTGTAAGTTTGCGAGTTTTCAATTGTGTGTCCGTGTCTTGGAAACAAGCACTATGTGCATTTGATTATATGCTAAAAACCTGGGCCCTCCATTCTTTAAGGTGTTAAGTTTGTTTTTTGCCTTGTACAATACCACTGTACAGCGCTACGGAATATGTTGGCGCGATATAAATAAAGACAATATTAATAATCACATATTATAATTGTCAAACTGCGAGTTGTCGTCACGCTTTGCGGCCCTCGGAAAGCGAGGGCCGCAGCTGACAACAACTCGCAGTTTCACAAATCCCTCTGCCGTGGCTCCCATCAGCCCTGCAGCCTGGTGGCGTGCACGAGTAGCCGGGAAGACAAGCGTGCGCGCGCGCACACGCGAAGACGTCGCGTGCACGGGTAGCCAGGCAGACAAGCGCGCGCGCGCAGACGCCACATAAGCGTGCGAGCGCGCGCGTCTACAGCATTGGGTTGAGGGAGGAGTCGAGGGAGAGAGACACGGGGAAGAGAGACACGGGGGGAGAGGAGGGGGAAGAGATACATGAGGGGGAAGAGATACATGAGGGAGAGGAGGAGCGGGAATAGCGACACGAGAGGAGGGGGAAGAGAGACACAGGGGACAGGGGAAGTGAGATAGAGGGGAGGGGAAGAGAGACACAGGGAAGGGGGAAGAGAGGCACAGGGGAGCGAGAGGAGGAGGGGAAGAGAGGCACAGAGGAGCGAGAGGAGGAGGGGAAGAGAGACACAGGGGAGGGAGAGGAGGGGGAAGAGAGACACAGGGAAGAGAGGAGGGGGAAGAGAGACACAGGGAAGAGAGGAGGGGGAAGAGAGTCACAGGGGAGAGAGAGGAGGGGGAAGAGAGACACAGGGGAGAGAGAGGAGGGAGAAGAGAGACACAGGGGAGAGAGGCGGGGGAAGAGAGACACAGGGGAGAGAGAGGAGGGGAGAGAGACACAGGGGAGGGGGAAGAGAGACACAGGGGATGGAGGGGAGGAAGAGAAACAGGATAGGGAGAGGAGGGAAGGGACAGGATGGGGGAGGAGACACAGCAGAGGGGGGAAGAGATGATGGTCAGGGGGTGGAGAGACACAGGGGAGGGATGAGGGGGCAAAGACACAGGGGAGGGATGAGGGGGCAGAGACACAGGGGAGGGAGACGGGGTGAAGAGACACAGGGGAGGGAGAGGGGGAAGGAGAAACAAGGGAGGGAGAGGGGGGGAAGAGACACAGGGGAGGGAGAGGGGGGGGACACAGGGGAGGGGGGAAGAGACACGGGAGGGAGACGGGGTGAAGAAACACAAGGGAGGGAGAAAGACACAGGAGTGGGAGAGTGGGAAGAGACACAGGGGAGGAAGAGGGGGAAGGAGAAACAAGGGAGGGAGAGGGGGGAAAGAGACACAGGGGAGGGAGAGGGGGGGAAGAGACAGAGGGGAGGGAGAGGAAGTAGAGGGCGGGAGAGGCTCACAATGAGTGCCAAAGCCACTCATTGCAAGGCCAGAGATGAGCGCTGAAGGAGCTTATCGCAAGGCCAGTAAAGTAGAGGGGGGAGAGGTTCGCAGTGAGTCCCTCCCGTCAAGTAGAGGGGTAGAGAGACTCGCAATGAGCGCCGAAGGCGCTCATTGCGAGGCCCGTGATGAGCGCCGAAGGCGCTCATCGCGAGGCCAATAAAGTAGAGGGGGGAGAGGCTCGCAATGCGTGACAAACACCATTGCCAGGCTTCAATTTTTGTTGCCGTCATTTTTGACGGGCAAGTCGCTAGTAATAATATAATATCTGTATGAGGCAGTCACATGGGGTGATAGGAATCTGCAGATAAAACACCACAATTTGCATCGTCCTTTGCCTGGTACAGAAATGGAAATCAGTTAGGATAGGGTTAAGGTTAGGCATAGGGTTAGAGTTAGGGTTAGGGGTTAATGTTAGGCATAGGTTTAGGCATATGGTTAGGGGTCCTTTCCCTCTTCACTATCACAAAATCTGACAGCTGCAGTTCTGCCTCCGGCCGACAGATGGCGCTGCCAATTTTAGCATATAAGGCGCTCCGACAGAAGAGGCCTTGAGCTATGAGAGGCGCGCCCGAGGCCCTGAGGGGCTGAGTGCCCAAGCTGAACATAACGATGGCCTTGCTGTCGATTCAGCGCCGTCGAGTTGCCACACGTTGCAGGGGAGAATAGTTCTTTGCCTTCCCTGAACCTTGATGGTGCTCTGAAAACTCACAGCGCCCTCTGGCGGATGGCACCTGTAACTGCAGCTGTCAGTGCTGCAGAAGAAATGCGCAGGCAAAGAGGGATACCCTGGTTAGGGATTTGGCATGGAGTTAGGCATAGGGTTAGGGTTGCCATAAGGTTAGAGTTTAGGCATGGGGTTAGGGTCCTGCCATTAATTGTTTTATTTTTAATTGTATAGATTGCAATACTACATTCAGGTGCTCTCACTTTGTTCACAGCAATGCGGCGCATGTATAAGAGGAATGATCCATGCTTTATTCATACAAAACAAGTGTAGAACCTTGCAGGTAAGTTGCTTGTTATCAGCGAGGAGAGCCCCATAGTCCGCCAGTCTGGAGGAAGTGACTGATTTCATCATAAAGCTCCATAACTCAGCCGGTGCCGCGACACACCCTAAATAGCCTCTGTTAGAAATATGTCTTAAAGACATGGACATTTTTATTGTATCTGTTTTTATGTACTTTACTTTATTAAGAAGTGCTTATAAGCTCTGTTATTACTGCTAAAATCAAACAAATAGTCCCTGTATGGGTCTGCCCACTGCAGCCTGGGTGTGCAGTGTAGTGTCCTAGCCTATCAGGCACCATGTCATGTTGAGGAATGTTGCTGAGAGATGGTCACTAATTGGTTAGTATGAGACACATCACAGCAAGTACAGCAGAGTCTTTGTCTTCGTGATAGGCAGACCCTTGCAAAGACTATTTGTATGATTTCAGGCAGTAAAAACAAAGCCATATCCCTTTAATAACCATTTTTTATCATTAAAATCTCCTTGGTGACCTTGGCCGCTGCTCTGTTTCATACAAGATAGAACATTTTGGCTACAGAGCATTTTTAAGATAAAATCATGTTTTCTAATCAGTTTCTGCACTAAACATCCAGTCCCTCACAGAGCGGTCTCTTATTCCATAATACAGCGAGCGTTACAATGTATCAAGGCCAGGACAGCGCCGGGATACGCTGCGGCCTGGCACGCTCTGTATGTATCCCTGGGCCTGTGGGATGTCTCTATACGCAGGATCAGGGCGGTCTCTAAAACAAAACGCTCTATTCACGGCTAATCCCCAAATGCAGGCAGATTATGCAGCCCCTCGGAGACACGTGTCATTGGAATAATTTATTAATTTAAAGAGATGCTATTCACTGGCACCCAGACAGGCAGCTGGCAGGGCTGCGGCGACCTCTGACATGTGACCTACTGGCAGCTGGCAGGGTTGGGGGACCAGCCATCTGCCTGCACCCTTATTGCTTGTTTCATGTTCTACATAAAAAAGAGGAGGTGCCCCCTCACATTATACAATACTCAGCTGGGTCTGTCACACTTCCATATATAAAGTGTACGTAATGAGACCGCTTTGTAATCTGGGACGCTCTGTATTGGTCCTAGAAGTCAGCACACGTACTATAGAATCACATATAATAGTTGTCAGTAACGCTATGTTAAAAGTTACGGGCTTGAGCATGCGAAATGAGCGCCTTCAGCGCTCATTGCGGGCCCCGCACAACTTTGAAATGACAGAGGCCCACAATGAGCACCAAAGGCACTCATTGTGAGGCCCGCAAGACGTTGAAAAAAATATGACTTTAACGACCGCCATTTTTTTTCAAGCCCGTAACTCAGAAGCTGTCAGAAGACCCCAAAAAGATGCCAATTAATTAAAAAAATAACTTACAACCTCACATACAGCACGGGGTGGGAGGTCAGGGAGCCGGTGAGTGAGGTTACAAGCTATTTTGAGGCTTAATTGGCGTTTTAAGGACATTGAAAATTGGCTAAGCTAGGAAAATATGGAGGCTGTAAACTCGTAAGACTTAGGCGCTCATCGCGAGGCACGCAAGACTTGATCAGGGAGAGAGAGGAGAAAGACACAAGGGAGGGAGAGGGTGGTAAGAGACAGAGGGGGAGAGATGGAAACAGACACAGGGGTCAGAGAGTGGGGAGAGGCTCACCGTGAGCGCCGAAGGCGTTCAGTGCGGGGCACAAAAGTTGCAGGTTGGAAAACGTATGAAATGCGTGGCAATGCAGGGGAGAGACTCGCAATGAGCGCCAAAGGCATGCAATGAGCGCCTTTGACCTGCAAGTTAGAGGGGGGAGAGCCTCGCATTGACAGCCTTATTTACGTCATTATTGACAGGCAAGTCACTAGTAGTATATAGTATAGTATAGAGTATAGTTTAGTATAGTACACCTTTTATTGGCCAAACAAGATTTCATCATAAATAAGATACAGAGCTCAAATCTGGAAGATGAGAATCCGTAGTGTATGAAAACATTGTTTGCATGAAAAAAATCCTGGAATAAACATTAACAAACTTACCCTAAATTTTGCAACATTTGTTCACTTGATTTTGAAACTCATTAGTATACAATGACACACCCTCTTGAGAAAATATCAGAAAGAAGCATTTGAGAAAATAATGTAAAGCCACTCCGTAAAGAATATTTGCATATTAAAGAAAAAAAAAAAAATGCTAACCACAGTGGTCCTGTGAAGATTTAAGAAACTGCATTTTTTACCTACTTCTTAGGTAATTTGAGTCTTTAAATGGGAAGCCCCTCCTATTACACCCAGATGGTTTCCTGCTATTGCGTCATCGTCTAGTCTGAGTGAGCCCCTTCACATGGAATAATTAATACACGCAGAGTTTACCCTTTAATTCCACCTGCCCATTACTTTCTAGAAATGAAAGCAATCATTGTATAATAGGAGATGTCCAGGACCTATCCTGTTATGGTAGCGCAGCACAAGGCAGCAGCAGTGGCGGTGATTTCAAGGGTTAGTCTAACATTATAAGCTTAGAACTTCTCTCACATATCGGCAGCGCTGCAAAATATCGGCAACGCTGCAAAATATCGACAGAGCTGCAAAATATCAACAGCGCAATCTAGCGTTTGGAGACCTGTGTCCTTTCCCTCTTCACCTTCACATAATCTACTCACTGCAATCCCGCTGCCGATTTTCATATAAGGCGCGCCGACAGAATAGGCCTTGAGATATGAAAGGAGCGCCCGAGGCCGTGGCGTGGTGCCCGCGCCAAACATAGCGATGGCCTCGCTGTCGACTCAGCGCTGTCGAGTTGCGCCACGTCGGAGGGGAGCATAGTTCTTTGCCTTACATCAAACATGACTGTGCCGAAAATTGACAGCGCCTTCTGCTGGATGGCTCCTGTAACTGCAGCTGTCAGCGCTGCCGAAGAAATGCGAAGGTGAAAAGGGATAGATCCGAGACCTATCCCGACACTATAACAGGAGAGATCCGATGTCCATATTGTTATATTGTTATATTACACCAACCCCCCCAGTTACTGGAGATTTTGGGACAAAATAGGTGGATAATATGAACTTGGGGAAGTGTTAAAAATGACAAATTTATTTAAAAAAGGAAGAGTTTATCAAACTAAATGGGCTTTAAAGGTATTTGGAGGGTGCCTGGATTTTATAAGATATATAACATACCTATGTGTGTATCTATTTTCTGTTATGTGCTTATAAGCTCTGCATTATTGCCTAAAATAAAAATAATAGTCTCTGTATGGGTCTGCCCACTGCAGCGTATGCAGACGCAGACTCTGTATGTAGGGCTGGATGTGCATTGTCATGTCCTAGCCTATCAGGGACCACATCTCAGCAGCATGTTGCGGAATTTTCCTGAGAGATGTTCACTGACTGGTTAGTATAAACACTGCACAGTCTGTGTCTTCATTAGCTGCAGAGGGTAGACCCATACAGAGACTATTTGATTTTAGGCAGTAAAAACAGGAACCTAGTAAGGGGCAGGAACCTTCTTCCATGCCCCTTTAATGACTTCTTTTCATATGAATCGGCAAAAAATGGCTAAAATATTCAGGTGAAACAATATACTAAAACATGGCGACCTCACCCAATATATTTCTGGGCTCACTTATCAGTGAAAGGGTTAAGCTGCCAGGTCAACAAGCTTTTGTATATGGATATATATCATTTTAGAATATATTTCTTTTTTTTTCAACAAAATAACATTTATGTTCTAAAAAATATATACATTTTGAAAAGCAGTTATTGCTAAAAGCGTTATTAGAGCGCCTGCCTTGGGCCATGGCGGGCGCACCATCTGCCAGCTCTTTATTGGCATTCATAGAGCCGGGTCCAGACTGACCCCAGGGCTCAGGGTACAAAGGTCTGGGGAGCGCAGCGACAGGCGCAGCCTGTGTTTGTATCTGTTGTTAGGGAGCTTCCACACTGAGTAATGCAAGAGGAAGGGAATCCCCCAAGCAGACCCCCACCCCCATCTGTGGAATGTAATGACTCACCCAGCTGTGTGAGTATGACCAGGGACATACCATGGATACACCACAGAGGGGGGTCACACACAGTGTCTGCTCAGTGTGAGGTGGTGCTGCCAACAAATGATAACACACATTTCTATTTACTAATCTCCTAAAGAGCTTCTTACATACAGATATTAACCAATAATATATATTTTAATCTTCTCGAATTTAAAGTGACACAGAAGAGGTTTCAAATATTATTGTTTCTCATGCTAATGAGAGATTGTTGACAATAATTGCTGATTATCTTCTGTGGTGTGAAGTGCATCATCTTCAAAGCAAGTCATATGCAGACTAAAGACTGGGCATGATCCAGAGAGCAAAGGTGAATACATTTCACCCCGGCGTATGAGCGTGCCCAATTTATAATCCTGAACATCACATACACAGCCTGCAGCACGGGGGATCTAAAAAGACTGAACTTAATGGGCTAATAGTCTTTATTCAACCTCAATTACTATGGGCCATATTCATTTAAGTTTTTGAGCTTTCCGCTAGCCCGTAAGTGAGGTCGCAAGCTATTTTGCTATTCAATTGGTGTCTTTTCGCGGGCTCCGATCGGCTTCCAAGTTACGGGCTTGAAAAAATGGCGATGCTTAAACTCATAATTACAGCATCCAGAAGCCTTTGATCTGTCACTTTCTCAAGGCTAAAATCGCAAATCGCTATTTAATTGCTCCAATTTCCCTAAGCCCGCAAATATATTTACACCTTTAAATGACAAATGAAGGAGAAAATCCCACGAGTGCTAGGGAGGAATCACAAGGGCGTTAAACACCTATTCGTAGCACTGTAAATGCAAATAAAAAATCACTACCGCACTGTAAATAACGGGGAAAGTGATGATAGACGTTAGAATTAATTGCACAACAATTTCAAGCCCGCAAATCGACAGGAAATAAAAATTATTTTTATGTTCCAATTTGGATTTAAATTGATCTTGGGTATCAATGAGTTAATACATGTCAGGCCACCCACATGGACTAGAACAGTATTGGCATTCATTTTCATAACTCTGTATTTTGCGTGTTTGCGAGTCTGATCGCATATCGGACCCACGAACCTAATTGATTGACATGTAACCTCCATGTTTTACTGCTGTAATAATGACAGTCTCATTTTCTATTGGCTGATTCCAAATGGGAGGTTACGGGCTTGCTTAATTGATCATGTTCCCGGCCTGAACTGCTATGACCCAGTTCATGGTTTGCAGTTTCAGCTTTGGGCCAGTAACTTGCGGGCTTGAGCAATTGAATAACATCGTAATCTGAGACGAACAGGAGCCCGCAGCACACCCGCAGACATACGGGCCTATGTTACTAGTAGGGGGAGGTGACTCTAAATACACAGGAAGTTTCTGTTGCCAGTGCTCTAATAGGCTTTGATGGAGATACATTAGTTTATAAGGACACACCCAATTGAGATAGAAGCTTCAAGAAGCAGGCTTAGCAAAGACCTTGGAATTCTGCAGTAAAGAATATTATTCCTCTCCACTTCAATGTATTGCTGGCCCCTCTGACCGTTAAAGGGTTAAATGTAATATTTCGGCACTTCAGATCATCACATCTCATGCACCGCTATAATTAGTCTAATGATTAGAGGACGCGCGCTCTCCCTTTTATAATCAAAGTGCAGTTTAGTGATGACGCTCTCTCATTACAGACACCCACATACCCAGGACACGGGGTGCAGCGAGACATCTGAGGTTATGTGTTTATGTGCACAGATGAGAGCTGGGAATGGAGCTTTATGAGACTGTAAAATATTTGATCTCTCTCCTAGAAGATAAAGTGACTGTTAATCAGCAGGAACAAATAGTGACCCTCCCAGGTCTGGGCGAGACAGTCACGCACCAACCTGCCTGGCTACCAATGACAGCATGAGAGCGCCACTGACAGTCTAAGAGTGTTACAAACAGCATGAGAGTGCCACTGACCATGTGAGAGTGCTATTGACAGCATGAGAGCGCCACTGACAGTCTGAGAGTGTCACCAACAGCGTGAGAGTACCACTGACCATGTGAGAGTGCTATTGACAGCATGAGAGCGCCACTGACAATCTGAGAGTGTCACCAACTGCGTGAGAGCGCCACTGACAGCCTGAGGGTACCACTGACAGCCTGAGAGTGCCAATGTCCCTGAGAGAGTGCCACTGACAGCCTGAAAGCACCACTGACATTGTGAGAGCGCCACTGACAGCCTGAGGGTACCACTGACAGCCTGAGAGTGCCACTGACAGCCTGAGAGTGCCACTGTCCCTGTGAGAGTGCTACGGACAGACTGAGAGTGCCATTGTCCCTGTGAGAGTGCTACGGACAGACTGAGAGTGCCACTGTCCCTGTGAGAGTGCTACGGACAGACTGAGAGTGCAACTGACAGCCCAAGGGGAGCACTGACAGCCTGGACACCCAGGAACCTTTCATATCCCTTTAAGAAATGTCTGCACCCTCAATACTAATATATTGTATACTGTATTTCTAGAGTCTAAGAAGCACTTTCTTACAAGACAGATAAGATAAAATGTCCAGAGTCTTAGTTTAAGCCAATACAAATGTGCATTTTATATAAGCTGAGTGTTATGCATCTTATAGTTAGATGCGTCTTATATCCATCTATTATTAAGATTTATCTTATATAATACGAGCCTTATCTTTAGATGATTTTTATATTCAGACCGTATATATAGGAACATTCACTATAGACTTAGAGTCACCAAATTACAGGTTCTGACAAGGTCCATCCCTGGATTATTCTCTTATTGTTATCGCCATAATCTCACGCCACGCTCATTATAGTGTATTCCAAGTGATCCCATTACAGCGTCTCCTGTGCAGTTTCTTGCTGTAAATACCAAGGTCTGACACCAGGACTGGACTGTGAGACCCTAATAAGCTAAGCTCATTATCTGCAGTTGGTTACAGGTCTCCCAATTAGTTGTAATATTCTATCTGTAATTAAAAATAAAGTGAGTTCCATCTTTAGATCAGTCCAGGGCAATGGGCCACGTCTTCAATTTTACTCTCTCATAAGTTCATTGTTTGATTAGGAATTAATACCCAAGGAGATATATTTTCCGCTTCTGATCGCTACCTTGTCGTTGTGAAGGGGCTTGTGTACCTCAATGAAGCTGTGAGCTGTAGGGTCACCCAAGATGGGCAGGTCATAATAGAGAGGTCCACTGGAGAAGGAACTGGCACCAACTCCTTCATGTTTGCAAAGATAACTTTATGGATAAGCACAACCAGACATAACAGTAGATGTACGTGGCATGCTGCGGTCCAATGGGTCATGGAGAGTCGGACAGGACTGGACAACAACAACATACATTTTCCTATCAAAATGCTGGAAATCTACCTCTTGCCACAGGGTGGTCGGATCTATCCTGTTATGGTGTCAGGACAGGTCCGCCGTTGCAGTGCAGCTTCCAACCGCTAGATGGTGTTGCCGATAATGTGCGGCGCTGCCAATATGTGAGAGAAGTTCTAAGCTTATAATGTTAGCCTAACCCTTGAACTAACTCTAACCCTAACCCTGACCCTCACCCTAACAGTTTACCTAAGCCTTGAGTTTATGATATGGCACTGGAATATTGGCAGCGCCATCTAGCGGATAATCACTGTCACTGCTGCTGCCTTGTGCTGCGCTACCATAAGAGGATAGGCCGCACCCAGCCCTACCCTATATGTCCCTATGTCCAGATATCCTGGTGTGAGAGACCCCATCACCTACAGTGTGCCGAGCTCCGGGGGTCCCGTTTTCCATGTGTTAGGAATTCTGGGAATGGCATCTTCCAGTGACTGACAGCTGCAAAAATACAACTAGTTTGGAAAAGAGTAATTCCAAGCAAAAAAGAGGTCTGTGCGGATGAATCTGATTGGAAGTTACATTTATACATTGGGGTAAAAGCATAAAAAACATGTAATTATCTCATGTAATTAGACATCCTGTTATTGGCTGGAGTATAAAATACCGCAGTATCAGAGAGTAATACAGAGCGTTTATTGCTAGTGAATCATAACCAATTAGTCCCGGAGCGCGTCTGTGTCAGTACAAAGGGCTAGAATAACTAAGGTGTGCGCTTCCCAGATGAGGCTGTGATATTCTAGTCGTAGATAACTTGCATAAACAAAGACCCTTAGATGGAGACAAGGTCACCCCGGGTGGTCATGATGATATTATATTTATACAAAGCCATTTCTGCTGTCCTATAATTAAAATATCCTATTTTGAAGATTTACAGCAAAATGTTTTTAGAATCTAAAGAATAATACAACCTTGAATTTACCCATTATATGCAATTATGAGAATGTATTATTATTTCCGTTATTTGTAATAAATAATGACCCCCTACCTTGAAATGATAAGAAATAAGATTTCAATAACTCTGATTAAGGTGAACTGCATAAAATATAAACAATGAAATTATTTTCTCAAACATGATGTCCATTATCAAGTTTAGTTATTTTAAAAATAATAATCACATATTATAATTGTCTAACTACGATTCGTCGTCACGCTGCGTAGTGCGTACGACTTAGCGATGAGTGCCGCTGCGTTGCGTAGTGCGTACGACTTAGCGATGAGCGCCTGCCTGGCGAGCCTCGCGCAGCGAGGCGTGCCGTTAAACCGCTGTGTTGTGTAGTGCGTACGACTTAGCGATGAGCGCCGCAGGCGCTCATCGCCCGGCAAGCCTTGCACAGCGAGGTGAGCCGTTAAATCGTAGCACTTTGGCAATGAGCGCCGCAGGCGCTCATTGCAGGCGAGCCTCACGTAGCAAGGCGAGCCGTTAAACCGTAGCACTTAGAAAAAAAATACGAGATGAAAAAAATTACGAGATAAGCGGCGGAACCAAAACAATAAAAAAAACACTAAATACACACTAAAAAATAAAATAAACGTCACTTACAGCATGGGGATCCAGGCAGGACGTGTGGGAGTGAGTTGGAACTGCAATTTACATCGATTTAGCCGAGTTACAAAAATCGAAAATCGGCTAAGCGAGAAAAAAATGGCCGCCGAAAAAAATGAAAACGAGGCTATACTACTACGAACTGCGTAAAACACCGCCACAGACGTATGTGTTTGAAAAACAACGAGATAAAGGATGCGGATTAACCGCGCAATGAGTAAAAAGACAGTAGCGAGTACATTTTACAAAACGCAATTACAGGTTTACGCATTAACACAGATTTAACGCCTTTGTCTCGCACAACATCGGATTTACCGCCTAAACCAACGCATTTGATGCAATATAAGTTGAAAGTTACAAAAAAAAAAAAAAAAAAAAAAAAAAAATTGTATTTATTTTAAGAAAAAAAAAAAGGGACAAATGTAGTGTCATGTTGTGTGGCAAACACATTTCACAACATTTAATCTTTATTGACCGTCATTTGACCGTTTGACCATATTTACTGTTAAACCGTAGTACTTTAGCGGGCTTAGCGATGAGCGCCGCAGGCTATCATTGCCCGGCAAAACTCGCGCAGCGAGGCGAGCCGTTAAACCATAGTACTTTGGCAATGAGCGCCGCAGAAAAAATGCCAGACGAACAAAACGAAAATGAGGCTACAGAACTATAACCACGGAAAACACGTACCGATAATCCGCTAAGACGCAGACGAATGCAGAAGTACACAGCTACGTTAACGGTTTCGGGTTGCGCACGCACACTATTACACTGCACACGTTCATCACGCTTACACAGCAGCTCCACACCACTAATGCTGCAGCAACATCAACACAGATTGCCAGCTCTTCAACACAATGCATAAAAATACGTAAATTCATTTATTAATTTTGTATTCTATATTTCAGTAGTACACAGAAAACAACATTAGCTACCTTACAATTCCATATGTATATTAATAACTAAACAACTTTCCAAACATACACATCTCATTGCCGTCATTTTTTGACGGGCAATACGCTAGTCACATATATAGTTGTCAGTGTTGGGGACGTTTGCGATGTTGGTAACGCAACTGCGAGACTCGCAAAGTGAGGCGGCCAGCGGCGCAGTCGTACTGCGAGCCTCACAAAGCGAGGAGAGCCAGCGGCGCAGTACCTAGGCTGCAATGAGCGGGCACGCAACTGCGTGACGAGCAGTTCTTCAAGTGCGTAACTCTAAAAACCCACCCAAAAACAAATCATGTACAAAAAATTATAACACACTCACACACAGCACAGGGGGAGACACAGGAAGCCTGGGAGTGATGGTGCAAGCGAATTACACCCATATTTGGCATTTTTAGTCACTCGAAAATCGCTTAAGTGAGGAAAAAAATGGCGGATGAAAAGAACGTATAAAATACACGACGCTGAAGACAGTAACACTTACACGAACAACGCCACGCAAACATTCACCACACACACACAGAGGAGAAAGACACAGGGGGGGATGCTGCAAATAGACACATGGGCGCTCATTGCGAGCGGGAGAGGCTTGTAATGAGCTCCAAAAGCACTCATTGCATGCCCTACGATGAGTGCCAAAGTTGCTCATCGTGCGGCTCGCGTTGAGCGCCGAAGATTGTCATATCAAAGAAGGAAAGTTGAAGTACGCGCGGTTCGCAATGAGCACCAAAGGTGTTCTGAGGAGCAAAATCCTCACATTGTGTGGCAGACAGCAATTGCTAGCCTTACAATTTTATTCCCATCATTTTTGACGAGGAATTTCCTAGTATAATATAAAATATAGTATACTATAGGTAAAAAACAAACATTGCAGTGATCATTAAATATGTTTCGGGTGAGGGTTTTAATTGCACAGAAATGAATCTGGAAACGTTAACAAAAATGGAAACATTTGAAAATAACATATTTTGCTGTATCTTTAATTTGCAGGTTTCAGATCTATTGGTTGATCTGCATGTCCTTGGTCAGACTAAAAACCAACAGCAGCTGCACCAACTGCACAGGAGACACCAGACTGCCATTTATATGAATGAGCCAGAGGACAAATTAATTACATGTTCACACTCTGCCATCTTGTGGTGAGACATAGAAATTACAGCTGTTTAATTACACACTGTATGAAAGATTGTTTTTTTATCATAATTTTTTTTTAATCAGAACTGAGCATATGATTTAAAATAAAATTCTTATTCCTAAAATGTTTTATTTTTATTTCCTGTGACTCCATTTGCAGCTCTGATTAAGCACTACATCTTTCCTTTGATGCTCAGTTACTCTAGGTGGCTTCTATGTACATTATGGGGAGGTGCAGGCAGAGCCGGATCTACCTTTTTGGAGCCCCTAGGCAGCAGTGGAGGCGTCCCTGCAAACACCTATTACTTGTTTATTAAATGTATTTGATGTTGGGCCAGTCTGTACTGCAGTATTTCATTTTTAAGCCAGAAATTATTTTTAGGGGTTTTAAGCTAAAAAAAAGGGCACCCTTCACAGGAAAGCACCCATAGGCAGCTGCCTAGTTGGCCTAATGGGTAATCCGGCCATGGGTGCAGGGCTGTGCTCAGAGTGGAGCTCACTCATATAGCCTGGAGGAACAGTGGGTAGTAACACCCACCATAATGTACATAGAAGAGAAAAAAAAAATATATATATATACACATATTTAGAATGTTCAATTCTCATTGTTTGGCCTATACCTGCAGTATACCTTAAAAAATCTTTCACATACTGAATCTTTAACAACTATAAGTTGAATAAATAAAAACAATATGAGATGGGATAAATAACATAGAAAGAGAAAGTTACTTATCCTACATCGCAAGGCACTTACGTGACTGGCTTGAAGGGGCTGCAATGAGCGCCAAAGGCACTCATTGCGGGGCTCGTGATGGGCCTTGAAGGCACTCATCGTGAGACCCGTCACGTGGTGGTGGTGGGGGGGGGGGGTCTTTGGAGAGGCTCCAAACAAATTACAACTTACAGGTTTAAAAAAAATTACGGGTTTAATGGCCGACATTTTTTTCAAGCCTGTAAATCGGAAGCCGTTGGGAGACCGCCAAAAGATGCCAATTAACTAAAAAATTAACTTACAACCTCACACACAGCACAGGGGGAGAGACAGGGAGCCTGTGAGTGAGGTTGCAAGATAATTTGGGGTTTAATTGTCATTTTTGAGAGGTCTCAGAACAGATAAGTGAGGATGGAGGGGAATGGGGGAGACACAGGGGAGGGAGTGGGGGGGAAAGAGACACAAGGGAGGGAGATAAGGGGAATAAAAACCCCAGGGGAGGGAGAAGGGGAAGCAGACACAGGGGAGGGAGAGGGGGGAAAGAGACACAGGGGTGAGAGAGTGGGGGGAGGCTCGTTATGAAAAAAAGTTACAAGTTCAAAAGCCACGAAGCCCGCAAATGAGAGAGGGAAGGGAGAGAGGGGAAAGAGACACAGGGGAGGGAGAGGGGGGCAAAGAGACACAGGGGAGGGAGAGGGGAGCGCAGAGAGACGCAGGGGTCGGGAGAGGCTAGCAATGAGCACCTTCAATCCTGGAGGCACTCATCGCGAGGCATGCAAGTTAGTGTGGGGAGAGGCTCCCATTGTGTGGCAAACAGCATTCCCATGGCTTCAAATTTTATTATATATATATATTTATCATGGCAAACGGCATCTCAGTTCCTGGCAAATAGATGGGGAAGAAGTGGAGGCAGTGACAGATGTTATTTTCCTTGGATCCAAGATCTCTGCAGATGGTGACTATAGCCATGAAATTAAAAGATGTTTGCTTCTGGGGAGGAAAGCTATGGCAAGTCTGGACAAGCTTGTAAAAAGTAAAGATATTACACTATCAACAAAGGTCTGCATACCATCCTGGAATGAAGTAAAAAATGTTATCTGCCTTAATAGAAAATTGATGAGGAGGGATCTACACTCAAGTCGTTACAAAGAGGTTCAATTTTTAATTGGCAACTTTGGGATCAATAGTTCGCCTTTAGAAACATGTGAGAAAAGCAAATTTTCCCTGTGTCCTTTTATCCAAATATTGATAATTGATATTAGAAGCTCTTAATATTTGTGTTGTAGTGTGTATGCTGTTTGTACTTGTTTGTATTATGTCTTTGTTTCAATAAAAACAAAGGTCCGCATAGTTAGATCTCTGCTATTCCCAGTAGTAACATACGGATATGAGAGCTGGACCATAAAGAAGTCTGAGCGCCGTAGAATTTACGTCTTTGAATTGTGGTGTTGGACTAAAAGAAGATCCAATCCATGAATACTACAGGGAATGAAGCAAAACTGTTCACTGGAAGGTTTGATCATGGGGCTGAAGCTCAAATATTTTCACCATATCATAAAAAGACAGGATTCGCTAGAGAAGACTCTGATGTTGGAAAAGATTGAAGGCACAAGAAGAAGGGGACGACAGAGGCCAAGATGGTTAGATGATGTCATTGAAGCAACTGAGAGATGTATCTGGCGTGCTCCGGTCGATAGTGTCACAGAGAGTTGGACACAACTGAACAACTAAACAACAATTTATATTATACAAGACATAGTCCATACTTATGTATTCTATATATATTCATATTGTGTTCTCTTTTCCGGTGGTATAAACATATCCTCCAGTTATTTATTATCTTATTTTTAGATACCATTGTATTTCAATTGATAGTGTAGGATTTTGGGGAGAATATTTCCTGTTCCTGCCCCACTGTGTTTTGGAATTTTATTTATACAAATGAGGAATATACTGTATCTTGTAAGTAGATTTCTATTAGTGTCTTATTAAACTTCACCATATTCTGCTCCATGAACTCTCAGTTTTTCTATGCATTGTATTTATCCAACTGAGCACGCTCTTCCTTCTTATCTCTTTATCACTTCAGATAAACTTTTTAGCACAGAGGTGGGGATATTTTGGTCCTATCCTGTTTTGTGTGCACCGCTGTTTGGCGGAACAGCGAGCTCCAAGAGCCATCTACTGCTATTCATGAGCTACTACGCCCGGTAAGTGGTTAGGGGGTTAGGGTTAGAGGGTTACGGTTAGGCGGTTAAGGGGTTAGGAAGGGAGGGTTAGGGGGTTAGGGTTAGTGGGTTAGAAAGTGAGGGTTAGTGTGTTAGGGGGTTAGGGTTAGTGAGTTAGGAAGTGAGGGTTAGGGGGTTAGGGTTAGAGGGTCAGGGGATTAGGACTAGGGGGTTGGTGTGTACTACCTATTTTTCGTCACTAGATGGCGACGCAAGCGTGGCCGCATTCCTAGAGTCGTCTTCGGTGCGCTTATTTTTAACTAACGTTTAACTAATTAATGCTTTAAATACCAAAGTTATATTTATTTACATGAGTTCTGCATTTACCAGGAGCTTGGCTGTGTCCCTTTAACTCTTGCTGTGCCAGAGGTTTCTGTGCTAGGTCTATATATACAGGTTGATCCGAGCCCCGAGGTGTAGACACCTTGGGCCTCATTCAATTGCGATTTGGCCAATTGAATAGGGCTTTAAATAAGCACACAGCATATTTTCTTTAAAGAAGTTTTTAGTTCGTACAGACCTTGCTTTTGGATAGAGGTTCACTAACTAAAAACTTATTTAAAAAAATATGTTATGTGCTTATTTAGAGCCCTATTCAATTGGCCAAATCGCAATTGAATGAGGCCCCTTGTGAGGTTTGTGGGAGTAAATTCCTCTAATGTTGAGTAAACAAAATACACAGAACAACCTGACCCCATTATATCTACCGGCCTCCAACAAAAATCATTACATGAACTCGGCAAAAATAACCAGCTGGTAATTTATTTTTTTCAAAATTCGGCTTCAGAAACTGCCATGGCAGCGTGGCACGGCACTTACAAGGGAGCGTGATGTCCAAAATGACATGATATATATATATACTAGCGACTTGTCCTAGGAAAAAATGCCAGCAATAAAATTGTAAGGCTGGGAATGCTGTTTGGCACACAATTTAAGTTTTTTGGTCGTCTGACCTTTTTCGGCGCTCATTGCAAGCCCCGCGCTGAGCTCCTCTCCTCTGGTGTACTTTTGCTCCTCTGAGCACCCTCTGCGCTCATTACGAGCCTCTCCGCTCGTGTAATTTTGGTGATGTGAGCACCTTTGGTGCTCATTGCAAGGGCTGCGCTGATCGCCTTTGGCGCTCATTGCGAGCCTCTTCCCTCATATACTTTTGCTCCTCTGAGCACTCTCGATGCTCATTCTGAGCCCTGTGCTGAACGCCTTTGGCCATCCTCTCCTCTGCTCTACTTTTGGATGTCTGAGCAGCCTGTGCGATGATTGTGAGCCCCACTCTGAGCGCCTTTGGCAATGGCGGCGAATGTCTATGCGTTACACGGGTGTGGAGCATTTTCCGTTGTACCTAATAGTGTTTTTTATACCTTGTAAAAGTCTTATCTGCTTGGTGGTGTTTTGCGTGTTTAGGGGTCGTGTAGCCTCGTTTTGTTTTTTTGCAGCCGCCATTTTATTTCTCGCTTAGGTGATTTTTGTGTGTGGAAACTCTGCAAATTGTGGTTAAATTGGCGTGCAACCTGAGACCCAGACATCGTGCCTGTCTCCCCCTGCTGTGAGTGTTTTTTTTGTATTTTTGTTAATTTTGGTGGTGTTATTGTTGTTTTTGTATGTGCGCGGTTTGGCCATTAACTTCGTATTTTTATGACCTTGTATTTTTTTTTCATTCTAAGTGCCGCGGGTCGTATTTTCTTTGGTAAGTGCCGCTTTCCTTTATGTAAGTGTTTGGGCCGTAATTTTTCCACCATTTTTTTTTCTAACTGCTACGGGTCTCGCATTGGGAATGGTGTAATTGACATTTCTGTTGATGTGTAGTTCCGCGGGTCGTAGGGATGAGCGCCTAGGGTGCTCATCTTCATCAGCGCAGTGAGCGCCTTCGGCACTCCCTGTCTAAGTCGTATGTGGTTGCAGGGATGAGCTACTACGACGCTCATCTCCACCTTTGGCGCTCCTTGCCTGGCCGCAACCGCGAGCCCACATTTTTAACATAGCATTACCAACGTTTTTTGCCAAGCCCGCGCTGCTGAGAACTATATATGTGATACTTACAGATATGGTCCTGCATATAGACATTTCTTTGCATACTGTGCCATAACAATTGATGCCGTGCAGCTGCCCCCTGATAATGTGCTGCCCTAGGCTGGGAAAAAAAACATTCCAAAATATCGCAGGACGTTTGTTTATAGGAAACAAACAGGCGCAGCAGAGTGTTTAGAGTAAACAGACTTATGTAGCCGGAACATAATCTACAGAAAGACGGGATAGATGACAAAACAAAACAACCTGGCTTCATAACGAAACCACAATAGTAATAATAGATAATGTATTCCCTTGTAACAATGGGCCCCATTCAATTTCAAGCCCGTAATTGCCTGTAGCCCAAAATTTCTTGCTGCAGGTCACATTTTTTCTAAACATTTAGATATATTCAATTGTCTCTAACTCACAACTTAAGTCTCACAGCCTTCACAGACAAACCCTGCACTCGTAAGTCTGATTCCAGGGGGCGTGATCACATGATCTGACAATATTTAAGCGAACCCGCAATTTACCTCTTTGACACCGCCATCATGGCGTCAGTACAACATGGAGTTTATACTTAAACTGCACTCAGAGACTACAAATGAATTAGTGTTGAGAAGTAAATTTAGCGATCAGACTCGCAATCCAGCAATGTAGAAATCAATAAAAATCATTAAATATCTGTTCTAGTTCATGATATGTATTAACCCCTTAGGTCCCGGGATACATTTCACACATGAAAAAAAACATGAAAATAAAATATTTTTTTAATTTGCAGTTTGAGACTGTTGTGCAATTAATTCTAATAGCCAAGCAATTTATAATCTTAATGTAGCAAATCTAGGGGTATCAGATATAGGGCCTCATTCAATACCGATTTGGCAAATTGAATAGGGCTCTATATAAGCACGTAGTATATTTTTGTTAAAAAAGTTTTTAGTTAGTGGAGACCTTGCTTTGGGATAGAAGTTCACTAACTAAAAACTTCTGTAAAAAAAATGTTCTGTGCTTATATAGAGCCCTATTCAATTGGCCAAATCACATTTGAATGAGACCCATAGAAAGGGATTTGGGAGTGTTTGTGGACAACCACCTAGGTAGCAGTGCTCAAAGCCAAGCAGCAGCTGCAAAGGCAAGTAAAATATTAGCATGTATAGAAGCAAGGGAAGCAAATATAATGCTGCCACTATACAAATCTCTAGTAGGCCCTCATTTGGAATATGGAGTACAATATTGGGCAAAAAATAATGGATATCTAAGGAATAATTATTTTTGGGAAAAAAATGTCTTAAACACTTTATAGACAGTTTTTACACTTTTAAAAAATAACTTGGTTTTGGGGTGACATACATTATTATACCATATTATTATGGCTATGTAATATAACATATATTCATATATAACTGGACCTCTCATTTTGGAAATGCAGGCCTTTCTTGTTATCTGGCCACACGCAGTGGAGTTCTAGGTGGAGTGGTTTTAGGGAATTTCCTATGTTTAGGGGTTAGGATTAGGGTTAAGGTTAGCTTTAGGGTATAGGGTTAAGTATTAAGGTAAATGTACTGGCAGATAATAAGCTTTACACTGACAAGAAATTCACTAAAACCTTAGCTGCGCCACCTAGTGTCCAATGGCCGTCATTGCGGCCAGCTAAAAAGAAAGATCTGTAAATTTTTCTTTGTCCCAGTTTGGATCTGGTTTAGCTAAGTGGCCATGAATCATGGATTAAAAAAATATTTCTGACAGGTTAAACCATTTGGAGGAACATAAAGTGATATAAAGCTGACTGTGGAGAGCAGGTTGGACTCATGCCTGGGGTAATGTAGCGCCAACACGGCCCTGGCTCAGTCACTCATGCCCGGGTAATGTAACGCCAACACTGCCCTGGCTCAGTCACTCATGTCCGGGGAATGTAACGCAAACACTGCCCTGGCTCAGTCACTCATGCCTGGGTAATGAAACGCCAACACTGCCCTGGCTCAGTCACTCATGTCCGGGGAATGTAACGCAAACACTGCCCTGGCTCAGTCACTCATGCCCGGGAAATGTAACGCCAACACTGCCATGGCTCAGTCACTCATGCCCGGGGAATGTAGCGCCAACACTGCCCTGGCTCAGTCACTCATGCACAGGGAATGTAACGACAACACTGCCTTGGCTCAGTCACTCATGCCCGGGTAATGTAGCGCCAACACTGCCCTGGCTCAGTCACTCATGCCCGGGGAATGTAACGCCAACACTGCACAGGCTAAGTCACACATGCCCGGGGAATGTAACCCCAACACTGCCCTGGCTCAGTCACTCATGCCCGGGGAATGTAATGCCAACACTGCACGGGCTCAGTCACTCATGCCCGGGGAATGTAACACCAACTCTGCCCTGGCTCAGTCACTCATGCCTGGGGAATGTAGCGCTAACACTGCCATGGCTCAGATTGTCATGCACAGGGAATGTAACGCCAACACTGCACTGGCTCAGTCACTCATGCGGGGAAATGTAACGCCAACACAGCCCTGGCTCAGTCACTCATGCCCGGGGAATGTAACCCCAACACTGCCCTGGCTCAGTCACTCATGCCCGGGGAATGTAACGCCAACACTGCACAGGCTAAGTCACACATGCCCGGGGAATGTAACCCCAACACTGCCCTGGCTCAGTCACTCATGCCCAGGGAATGCAATGCCAACACTGCCCTGGCTCAGTCACTCATGCCTGGGTAATGTAACGCCAACACTGCACTGGCTCAGTCACTCATGCACGAGGAATGTAACGCCAACACTGCCCTGGCTCAGTCACTCATGCCCGGGTAATGTAGCGCCAACACTGCCCTGGCTCAGTCACTCATGCCCGGGGAATGTAACGCCAACACTGCACAGGCTAAGTCACACATGCCCGGGGAATGTAACCCCAACACTGCCCTGGCTCAGTCACTCATGCCCGGGGAATGTAATGCCAACACTGCACGGGCTCAGTCACTCATGCCCGGGGAATGTAACACCAACTCTGCCCTGGCTCAGTCACTCATGCCTGGGGAATGTAGCGCTAACACTGCCATGGCTCAGATTGTCATGCACAGGGAATGTAACGCCAACACTGCACTGGCTCAGTCACTCATGCGGGGAAATGTAACGCCAACACAGCCCTGGCTCAGTCACTCATGCCCGGGGAATGTAAACCCCAACACTGCCCTGGCTCAGTCACTCATGCCCGGGAATGTAACGCCAACACTGCACAGGCTAAGTCACACATGCCCGGGGAATGTAACCCCAACACTGCCCTGGCTCAGTCACTCATGCCCAGGGAATGCAATGCCAACACTGCCCTGGCTCAGTCACTCATGCCTGGGTAATGTAACGCCAACACTGCACTGGCTCAGTCACTCATGCACGAGGAATGTAACGCCAACACTGCCCTGGCTCAGTCACTAATGCCCGGGTAATGTAGCGCCAACACTGCACGGGCTCAGTCACTCATGCCCGGGGAATGTAACACCAACTCTGCCCTGGCTCAGTCACTCATGCAAAGGGAATGTAACGCCAACACTGCACTGGCTCAGTCACTCATGCCCGGTAAATGTAACACCAAAACACAGCCCTGGCTCAGTCACTCATGCCCAGGGAATGTAGCGCCAACACTGCCCTGGCTCAGTCACTCATGCCCGGGGAATGTAACGCCAACACTGCACTGGCTCAGTCACTCATGCCCGGGAAATGTAACGCCAACACTGCCCTGGCTCAGTCACTCATGCCCGGGGAATGTAGCGCCAACACTGCCCTGGCTCAGTCACTCATGCCCGGGAAATGAAACGCCAACACTGCCCTGGCTCAGTCACTCATGCCCGGGGAATGTAGCGCCAACACTGCCCTGGCTCAGTCACTCATGCCCGGGGAATGTAACGCCAACACTACCCTGGCTCAGTCATTCATGCCCGGGGAATGTAATGCCAACACTGCACTGGCTCAGTCACTCATGCCCAGGGAATGTAACGCCAACACTGCCCTGGCTCAGTCACTCATGTCCGGGTAATGTAGCGCCAACACTGCTTTGGATCAGTCACTCATGCCCGGGGAATGTAACGCCAACACAGCACGGGCTCAGTCACTCATGCCCAGGAAATGTAATGCCAACACTGCACGGGCTCAGTCACTCATGCCCGGGGAATGTAACGCCAACACTGCCCTGGCTTCGTCACTAATGCCCGGGGAATGTAATGCCAACACTGCACGGGCTCAGTCACTCATGCCCGGGAAATGTAACGCCAACACTGCCCTGGCTCAGTCACTCATGCCCGGGGAATGTAGCGCCAACACTGCCCTGGCTCAGTCACTCATGCCCGGGAATGTAACGCCAACACTGCCCTGGCTCAGTCATTCATGCCAAGGGAATGTAATGCCAACACTGCACTGGCTCAGTCACTCATGCACGGGGAATGTAACGCCAACACTGCCCTGGCTCAGTCACTCATGTCCGGGTAATGTAGCGCCAACACTGCCTTGGATCAGTCACTCATGCCCGGGGAATGTAACGCCAACACTGCACGGGCTCAGTCACTCATGCCCAGGGAATGCAACGCCAACACTGCACGGGCTCAGTCACTCATGCCGGGGAATGTAACGCCAACACTGCCCTGGCTTCGTCACTAATGCCCGGGGAATGTAATGCCAACACTGCACGGGCTCAGTCACTCTTACCCGCGGAATTTAACGCCAACACTGCCCTGGCTCAGTCACTCATGCCCAGGGAATGTAGCGCCAACACTGCCCTGGCTCAGTCACTCATGCACAAGGAATGTAACGCCAACAGAGCCCTGGCTCAGTCACTCATGCTCGGGAAATGTAACGCCAACACTGCCCTGGCTCAGTCACTCATGCCCAGGGAATGTAACGCCAACACTGCCCTGGATCAGTCCCTCATGCCCGGGGAATGTAACGCCAACACTGCCCCGGCTCAGTCACTCATGCCCGGGAAATGTAGCGCCAACACTGCCCTGGCTCAGTCACTCATGCCCGGGGAATGTAACGCCAACACTGCCCTGGCTCAGTCACTCATGCCCGGGAAATGTAGCGCCAACACTGCCCTGGCTCAGTCACTCATGCCCGGGGAATGTAACGCCAACACTACCCTGGCTCAGTCACTCATGCCCGGGTAATGTAGCGCTAACACTGCCCTGGCTCAGTCACTCATGCCCGGGGAATGTAACGCCAACACTGCACAGGCTCAGTCACACATGCCAGGGGGAATGTAACCCCAACACTGCCCTGGCTCAGTCACTCATGCCCGGGGAATGTAACGCCAACACTGCACGGGCTCAGTCACTCATGCCCAGGGAATGCAACGCCAACACTGCCCTGGCTCAGTCACTCATGCCTGGGTAATGTAACGCCAACACTGCCCTGGCTCAGTCACTCATGCCCGGGGAATGTAACGCCAACACTGCCCAGGCTCAGTCACTCATGTCCGGGAAATGTTACGCCAACACTGCACTGGCTCAGTCACTCATGCACGAGGAATGTAACCCCAACACTGCCCAGGCTCAGTCACTCATGCCCAGGGAATGTAATGCCAACACTGCCCTGG
>CM050170.1:185288995-185394317 GCA_027410445.1 Discoglossus pictus | reverse complement strand
CCCCCCCCCCCCCCCCCCCCCCACACACACACAAACAAATTTTCTTTTGGCTCCTACACCCATAGCAAACTATTGTATAGGGAAGGTGGCTCAAGGTGTCTCTACACTGGGTTGTATCTTCAGAGGTTCTTCCAGGGATCAAAATAACAAAGAACAAAAGAATCCCTTTCTCGTGGTGCGCACCCTAGAACCTAATCACCATTCTGGAGAGTGACACTTTAAAACTTAACCTTTAATTTTATCCCAGTAAAACAATGATCAAATCTTAAAAACTAGAAACACAGACGCCATACTAGTAATGTATAAATGTATTGGACAATTGGTAGTATTGTAGCATAGGACACTTATTAAACTATGTTATTGCATTAAATCCTCACTGGATCTCAATTAATATCTGTGGAGTGGTAGGACAAAGTGCTAAGCGCTAATATTCTTGAATAAAATTAAATAAATCCAGTAAAGTGCAAAAAATGAATAGTGATAATGGGCTTCCAGAAATATTGATGGACAAAATCTCATATATCAATAAATCTAAATTAAAGTGCTCTGTGCCTCAGAGATTGAATTCAGAGAATACATTTATATAGGGAATCCCATTGTATAGATGACCTATCATATATATAGTTGTCGTACTTACGAATTTTGGTCATGCAATGTTAAAAGTTACGGGCTTGCGCACGCCGAAGACGCTCATCGCGAGGCCCCCAAGTCTTTGAAAAAATGAGGGCTTTAACGGACAACATTTTTTGCAATCCCGTAACTCCAAAGCAGTTCGGGGGTCGCCAAAAGATCCCAATTGATTACCAAATTACCTTACAATCTCGCACACCACAGGGGACAGGCAGGGAGCCTGTATGTGAGGTTGAAAGGTAATTTGCTATACGAGAAAAAAAATGGCGGCTGTAAAGATGTAATTTTTTTTCAAGCCAGTAAGTCAGAAACACATTTCGGGCTTGGTGAAATTGATCTATTTCTCAAGCCTGAAAATGGTTTCAGACACGTAGAGCACAGAGGAGGGAGGAGAAAGACACAAGGGAGGGAGAGAAGGTGGAAACACAGGGGAGGGAGTGGGGTGGGGGGGGGAGAAACAGAGGAAGGAAATAAGGGGATAAAAACCAAAGGGCAGGGAGAGGGGGCAAAGAGACAGCGGGAAGGAGAGTCGGTGGAAGAGACACATGGAAGGGAGAGGGGGGAAACAGACACAGGAGTCAGAGAGTGGGGAGAGGCTAGCGCTTATCGCAAGGCCAGAAAATTGCGGGTTGGACGATTCCTTCAAGGGGCACTCATCGCTAGGACTGTGTGGAAAACAGCATTGCCAGGGTTCAAATTTTATTGCCGTCATTTTTGGCAATAAAGAAGCTCGTAATTAGCGCTGAAGACCGCAAGAGAGGCTCCGAACGGCTTCCGAGTTACGGGCTGCCATTTTTTATAAGCCCATAACTCGGAAGCCGTTGGGAAGCAGCCAAAAGACGCCAATTGAATAGAAAATTAGCTACCAACCTCATTTATGGGATCCCTGACTCCGGTACCCCCACCTTTGCGCTCACTATAACTGAGCGCCAACAACAGGGCACCGACAGCAGCGTGCTGTTATGCCAAATGCCCGCCGTCAAAAGAGCGCAAGTACCTAACCCTAACCCTAAGACCCCCATGCCTAACCTAACCCTTTAACCTGTAAGCCTTACCCTAACTTTTAGACCCCCATGCCTAACCCTAACCCTTTAACCTCTAAGCCTAACCCTAACCCAAAGACCCCCTAAGCCTAACCCTAACCCAAAGACCCCCTAAGTCTAACCTGACCTTTGCGCACACTACAATAGGGCGCCGGCATCAGCGCGCCGACAGCAGCTCACTGTTAAAAAATAACCCTAACCCTAACCCAAAGACCCCCTAAGCCTAACCTTATCCCAAATACCCCCTAACTCTAACCCAAAGACCCCCTAAGCCTGACTTTAACCCCAAAAAACCCTAAGCCTAACCCAAAGACCCCTAACCCCAAAATCTGTAAGCCTAAGACCCCTTAACCCACCTTACATGCAATCCTGGTGGCGCGCAGTTGTCCGCGCTCTCTTGTCTGGTGCACATTTGTCAGAACACGCATTTGTGATGACGGGGATGACGGTGATGACGGTGCGCTGTTGTTGAGCATGCTAAGGACGTGCTACCCCTGCCTCCTCCTGTGAGTAGAGGGGGGAAGAGGCTCATCGGGAGGCACGCAAGTTGGGGGGGGGGGGCATCGCATTGTGTGGCAAACAGCAATGCCAGGCTTCAAATTTTATTGCTGTAATATTTGGCGGGCAAGTAGCTAGTGTATATATATTGGATGTCCAGAATTGGTAAATCATGCCATTAGGGAGTAACCCAAATGCTGTATCATAGATGGTTATACATAAATTATGCCCCAAAGAAAAAATGTCATTCAACTTCCTCAGTGTTTACTCATTAAAACCCTATATCTTATTAAGATTCTATCTTATAGTGTACACATAGGAGGATAGCTAAGTAGTAGTGGGTCTAATATCTATTTGATCAGCTTAATTTGCACTAAACGTGTGGCGCAGACTAGACGCCATCTAATGATGTCATCGGCATGCGTCGGGTAAAGTAGCGTGGCGACAATAATCTCTGAATTCAATCTTTGAATATTAACACTAATGATATTGAGGCACTTTAATATAGATTTATTGATATATAAGATTTTGTCCATCAATATTTCTGGAAGCCCCTTATCACTATAAATTTATTGCACTTTATTGGATTTATTTATCCCCTAATTTTATTCAAGAATATTAGCGCTTAGCACTTTGTCCTACCACTCCACCGATATTAATTGAGATCCAGTGAGGATTTAATGCAATAACATAGTTTAATAAGTGTCCTATGCTACAATACTACCAATTGTCCAATACATGTATACATTACTAGTATGGCGTCTGTGTTTCTAGTTTTTAAGATTTGATCATTGTTTTACTGGGATAAAATGAAAGGTTAAGTTTTAAAGTGTTACTCTCCAGAATGGTGATTAGGTTCTAGGGTGCGCACCACAAGAAAGGGATTTCTTTGTTCTTCTATTTTGAAATATTGCATAGGTCCTAAACCCATGCCAGCTATCAACTGAAGTTCTTCAAGAGGGTGCAGTGTATCTATAATTTCCCCTAGAGGGCGCTGGAGGATAACATAAAGCCATCGAAGTGTCATTGCTGATACTAGTGTGGGCTGTAGGTGGTGGTCTTCCATTGTAAGATACCATATGTTGAAACCTTAAAGAGCTAATCCCAAGAGCCAGCACAACAATTATTATTATTATTATCTTTATTTATATTGCGTCAACATATTCTGTAGCGCTGTACAGGGGTTGAGTACATGGCAAAAAACAAATTAAACACCTTGTAAAGAATGGAGGGCCCTGTTTTTGAGCATAAAATCAAATGTACATAGAGCTTGTTTCCAAGGCACTGACACAAGATTGAAAACTCGCAAACTTACAATCTAAGGGACAATCGGTTATTTTACATTGTTTAATGAATATTATTAAATAATTAATTACTTAATATAGATATAAAACTCTTAAAGAACTGTATTTCAAGAAAAAAAGTCACTTATTTGTGAAGTATTTGATAAAATAACAATATTAGCGCCTGTGTATGCCATGGACATGAAACATTTTTAGAGAAATCTAATTTTTTTAATAGCCTTTATGTGTTTCTTACATCATTGTTGAGATGAGGGCTGGCTGATGGGGGTTATTTATCAATGGAAGGAATGGTGGGAGTGGAGGGAATAGGGAAAAATCAGTAGATAAGATAGAAATGGACACCACACCCTGACCTTCTCAGGGGCCCAGAAGTAGGAAGTTTGCAAATATAGATGCAATAAATGTCCTTAAAAACGTAAAACCCAAACCTATTCTCTTATGGTAGCGCAGCACAAGGCAGCAGCAGTGGCGGTGAGCATCCGCTAGATGGCGCTGACAATATTCTGGTGCCATATAGTCAAGGCTTAGGTAAACTGTTAGGGTAAGGGTTAGGGTTGGGGTTAGGGTGAGGGTTAGGCTTAGTTCAAGGGTTAGACTAACATTATAAGCTTAGAACTTCACTCACTTATCGGCAGCGCTGCAAAATAATGGCAGCGCCATCTAGCGGTTGGAAGCCACACTGCAACGGCGGACCTGTCCCAACACCATAACAGGATAGATCCTAAAACCCCCTCTAACACACGCAACTTACACTAAATAAAAACTAAATGCATGACTCTTAATCCACCTCCACTAAACCAAAATAACTAAGATTACTCCATATTTAGGCAGAATGTGCTATCATTATCACACATACACATAGAGGTGCAGGTTGTGTGTATATATATATATATATATATATATATATATAATGTGAGATAGTGCAAGGTCACTGCATATACATATTTCTGTCCTTGTACATACAGCATTACATGGCACTGCACCCTGGGAATGCGCAGCCCTAGGTCTTGGCCTTATTACCCTAAGCAGAAATCCCACTGGTAACCAGCCCCACAACCTTGTCTATGGCAGGAGATATATAAGTGTTAAGGAAACTAAATAGATTCCCCCCGGGTACGACTCGTATTTAAACATATTTATACCAGCATTAATCCAATGTATATGGCGTGACAGCAAGTACTGTAGTGCATATGGTACAGTGATCCCACAATGTATATGGTACTACAGTGATCCCACAATGTATATGGTACCACAGTGAGTATTTCAATGTATATGGTACCACAATGAGTGTTGTCATGTATATAGTACCACAGTAAGTCCTGCTTGTGTCCATTAGGGTCAGAGTATCATGCAGATAAAGGCAGGAGATAATTGAACAGGATGTGAGGAGGTTTCAGACTAGGTGGGCCGGGCGGCTCTGAGCCCCCAGACCCAATGCCTGTAGCCCCTGACACATGTCACATGCTCTGTTGGGGTAACAGCTCCTGCAGCAGCCAAGATACACAAAGCTGACAATAGCAGGTAGGAGGGCGGTGTTGGTTACAGGCCTTGTGCAGCCCCCCACCCAGCAAGACCCCCAGGGAAGAGGAGCAATGACAAGACAGTTAATTAGAGCAGGACCACACAGGGAGGGGAGGGGGGCTTCACCAAAAGCACAAAACAAAGACAATACAAGGGGCACAAGGTCAGGCGAGGTAACCCCTTCACTGCCAGGTCACACACACTGACAGCCCCCACCCAATGGATATGTAAGTTTTATACAATGCTGGTAATGTACAAGTCAGGGCAGGAACATGATCTGGAGAGAAAGTACAAGAGAGCCCAGAAGTCCTCACGTGTGAGCTTACAGGAGCGAGGTGACCTTATACATCTAAATATACATCTTCATATTTACCCACCCGTATCTTGCTCTCACCTCCTTTCTTTATCTCTCTTTATTTATTTCTCCCTCTCTCTCTTCTCCATCTCACACCCTATTTTATCTCCTTTCTGTTTTCCCTTCTTATTTTCTATTTTACTCTTTTTATGTCTCTTATTCTCTTTTTGTTGCTTGCAGTCATCCTCTTTTGTACCTCTCTCTCTATTTGTTCTCTTTCCTTTTTTCTTTCTGCATTTCCAGTCTTTAGGCCGCTCTCTTTCTCTCTTGATCTTTCTCTTTTCTTCCCTCCATCTCTTCCTCTCTCTATCTTTCCTTATTCTTGTGTCAGGTCTGTACATCATGCATATAAAGGACTATAATGTGCACCTACTTCCAAGACAGCCCCACAAGCCCTGCACTTGCTGGCCATGCTTGGGGTTTAGATAACTTTCTTGTATCTCCTGTCCCGTCACTTGTTTTATACTCTCTATCATTTTAATAAAAGCCTTAAAAGAATAAAAAATAAGTATAAGACAGGAATTACAAAAACAAATACAGAACATAAATTAAAGGTCCAGATAAAGAATTAGCATTCAAACAGATAAATGGGCAGGATAGAATAGAGGGTCATCAGTCATGGGCAGGGGTCAAAGTGACCGAGGCTTAGGGCAGTACATGAAATGTGTTTGTATATGTATAGAGTTGTCTATATGCAGTGATGCACGCTCTGACATGATGTACTATTCACTATATATATATCACATATTATAATTGTCTTACTACGAGTCGTCGTCACGCTGTTTGCGTGGTCCGTACGACTTTGCGGGCTTAGCGATGAGCGCCGCAGGCGCTCATCGCTCGGCGAGCCGTTAAACCGTAGTACAGTAGCGGGCTTAGCGATGAGCGCCGCAGGCGCTCATCGCCGGGCGAGCCTCGTGCAGCGAGGCGAGCCGTTACACTGTTAAACCATAGCACTTTGGCAATGAGCGCCACAGGCGCTCATTGCAGGCGAGCCTCGCGTAGCGAGGCGAGCCGTTAATATGGAGCACTTTGGCAATGAGCGCCGCAGGCGAGCCTCGCGTAGCGAGGCGAGCCGTTAATACGGAGCACTTTGCCAATCAGCGTTAATACGCAGAACAAAAATACGGCCGCAACAGGAAAAAAAAATACAATCACAATAAATACACACAGCACATACATAAAAAGCTTACCGACAGCAAGAGGGTGCATCCACGACCTCAAAAAAACAAGTTACACCTTCATTTTATTAAAAATAAAACAGTTTAGACACTAAAAAAGTCTCGAAGCGAGAGAAAAAATGGCGGCCGAAAAAAACGAAAACGAGGCTACAGCACTATAACCACGGAAAACACGTACGGATAATCCGATAAGACGCATACTACACATTACCGCCCATTAAATCACGTACGGATTATCCGCTAAGACGCATAACACACATTACCCGCCATTTTACGATAATGCGGAACTAAAGTACTACACTAACGGTTTCAGCTCGCGCACGCACACTATTACACTGCACACGTTCTAAGCGCTTACACAGCACCACCACACCACCAATGCTGCTGCAACATCACTACAGATTGCCAGCTCTTAAACACAATGCATACAAATTGGTAAAGTATAGTCATTCATTAATTATTTATTATTTTAACTTATATATTTCAGTAGTACACACAAAACACCATTAGCTACCTTACAATTCCATATGTATATTAATAACTATACAACTTTCCAAATATTTTTTGCCCCGTTAATACGGAGCACTTTGGCAATGAGCGCCGCAGGCGCTCATTGCAGGCGAGCCTCGCGTAGCGAGGCGAGCCGTTAAACAGGACCACTTTGGCAATGAGCGCCGCAGGCGCTCATTGCAGGCGAGCCTCGCTTAGCGAGGCGAGCCGTTAATACGGACCCCTTTTTTTATGGAGCAAAGTGCTCCATATGTATATTAATAACTATACAACTTTCCAAACATACACATCTCATTGCCGTCATTTTTTGACGGGCAATACGCTAGTATATATATATTATTGATTCTATCTGAATGTCTAAAAAAGACGGCTTCTATCACTCTTACCCCATCATATGTGAAACAATTGCTATATATATATATATATATATATATATATATATATATATATATATACAGTATATATATATATACAGTATATATATATATATATATATATATATATATATTCCTTCTTAGTGGCCTAGGATGGCATAAAACCTAACTACGCCCATGGCCAAGGAGCGTTTTTAGGTTTCTCTGATATTGTGTCAAGTCACAGGGCATACAGTGCATCCCAGCAGATGAGGGGTTAATGGCTCTGTATAAACTCTAATGCTGTACCAGGATGGCTCTGTCTGTCTGAGGCTACCTGGGTGGGCTGGGGCCATTGTTGTGCTAAAAGAGCTTCCCTCCCCTCCCTGCGGATTATTACAACCTCACTCTATCACCACCAGGAGCTGCAGCCTGGAGTGCGGCAAGACCCCAACTCCTGGCTCTTGGGTGGGCTCCTAGTGCTCTGTATATGAGAGTGTGAGGCTGTATCTGTGTGTATGAGCCCGTGTGCGTGCCACATCCTGTTAGGAACAAAAGCAACATTTCTGATACTATTAAAAAAATAAAACTGAATATAACAGTTCAAAATTAAAAAGGGTGTTTCAAAAAAACAGTTTGCCCCCATTACCAAGACAAGTTCTTCATAATACTTTGCTGTAAATATGACACCTCATATGTCTTTTATAGAGAACTCTTTTGTCTATTTGTGTTATCTTTAGTTAAATAAGTGATTAAAAACTCCCTGTGCATTATTTTATCATATTTGCTATTTATTTATTTATTAGGAAATAATCCATAAAAATTAAATTAAAAAAAATATAAAAATATAATTATAAAATGATGGACTGAATGTCATGCAGGAGGACACGCCATAATCTAGGGAGATCAATGTGAGCAGATCAGGTTGTTAAATGGTGCATGGTGTACACAGAGGGTTAACTTCCACTAAACAGAATGGCATCACCATTAAAGGTATATATAAGTTTCCTGGGTTTCAATTGCTTGGTAAGAAACAGGCAGTGATTATCACAAAAACATATGTTATATAGATAAGTCCAGTGTACTTACAAAGTTATAGGCAGGAGAGTAAAATCCAGCTTTCCACACCCAGAGGAAACTGACATTATGCAGAGGAAATATATCTAGGTATGGAGTTTGACGTTTCAAGGGTAGTACTTGGTGCTGGATGGCATCAGATGGTTGGGTGTGGTGCGAGTTTACAACTGAATCAGAACACAAGGATATATATAGAGAAAGTCTACATATCCCAGGCTTCTTTGCAACAACAACAACCCCAGAGTTTGATACAAATGTATCTGCTTTCTCCCGATTGGTCAAAACGAATTATGCTAACCTTAGCAGGGATTTTCAGGGGAGTCAACTGACAAAAGCATCAGCTTGCAAATTGAAAAGTATTTTGGTATTTTTCATGCAAAAAATGTTGTTATACACTACTGATTCACCTCTGTCAGATGCATTCATAATCAATGAAACTTAAATAAGCCTTTAAAAAAAAAAAAAAAATGGTGGAAGTTGAACTTCTGACACTTTGCCTGTTTGTTTGTACTTTATAAACTTCCTACCGATGCCTGAACTACTACTGATAGCCAGGGGCAATGCTTTACATGACAGACATCCACCATATTGACTGAGATGTGATTTCCAAGGATAACAATCTTGTATGTTTGTGCCACTGGTTGAGAGAACCAGATTAAGGTTGTCATCTAGACAATAGCGAATTCATCCAAGAAGATCTTATTTACAGAGTTCTGAAAGATGGCTGGGTTATTACATCAGAACGACAAGGGGTTGAACAAGGTCGTACATTTCATTTAGATATCATTTTTGTGAATATTATAGTTTCTTGTAGGCATTTGAAGACATTCAAGATGGGTGGTAAGGTACAAGAAGCAACTCATCATTTATCTCCACTAGGAGCCCATAAAATATGAGCACTTAGGAAAGATGTCTGGGGTGTGTTCCCTCAAAGTCTTGGTCTCAGGTTCATGGAGGCGTAAGTAAGATACCAGCTCTGAAGGCATGGGCATAGGAGCCCCCCAAAAATATGGGGGGGGGGGATAATTCAACTTTACTTGCAGGACAGATAGGGAGGTGGATCTACCGCAATGTACCAGGGGGGAGGGGTGATTTCTTTGTTTCAACTCTTAATGCCCCTGCCTCCCCATATAATTAAAATATTAAATATATATATATACTAGAAAATTGCCCGTCAAAAAATGACGGCAATAAAATTGTAAGTGAGCTAATTCTGTTTGGTGTATAATAATAAAATAAATAATAGATTAATAAAGTAATATACTTTACCAATTTTGAAGTAATATATGGAGGAAGCATTCTGTTGAAGAGCTGGCAATCTGTTTTGATGTTGCTGTAGCATTAGTGGTGTGGAGGTGCTGTGTAAGCGTCATGAATGTGTGGAGTGTAATAGTGTGCGTGCGCAAGACAAAAACGTTAGCGTAGCTGTGTACTTCCTCATTGTATAAGTTATTGTTCTGAAATGGCGGCTAATATGTGGTATGCGGCTGTGGCTGATTTAGCGTCCTTGTTTTCGGATGTCGTCCGACTTTTTCGTATTATCCGTAGCTGTTTGGTGGTGTTTTGCTTGTTTAGGGTCCTTTAGCCTCGTTTTCGTTTTGCTCGGCGGCCATTTTTTCTCTTGCTTAGGTGATTTTCGGGTCTCTAAACTCCGAAATTTGTACTTAAATTGAGGTGTAACTTCACTTGCAGAGGTCCTGAGTGCACCCCCTTGCTGTGGGTAAGCTTTTTATCAGTTTGTTGTGTGTATTTATTGTGTTTCTAATATTTTTGGGGTTGCGCGTGTAGCGCCCTTTTTTTTGAATCCCGTACGTCTTAGGTACGTAGGTGTTTAGTGGTGTTTTGCGTCTTTAGAATGCTGTAGCCTCGTTTTCGTTTTTTTCGGCAGCCATTTTTTCTTTTGCTTAGAGGATTTTTAAGTGTCTAAACTGCTTTATTTTGAGTTAAATTCAGGTGTAACTTCAGTTTTCGAGGTCCTGAGTGCCCCCCCCCTTGCTGTAGGTAAGCTTTGTATGCTTTTGTTGTGTGTATTTATTGTGTTTTTCATGTTTTCATGGGCGCGGGTTTCGGATGATTTTTGCGAGGTCGTAATGGGTCGTAACGCGTCTCGTATTTTCCTTTTGTAATTCGTAACTACTGCTTTGCGAGGGTGCGTGGCTCGCTGGGCGAGCCCGCAAGCGTTAGCAACAGCTCGTATGCTCACAACTATATATGTGATACATATATACATATATATATATATATATATAATTACATATGTATATAAAGACATACTGCTCCATAGTCCTGGCACTATCTAGTGGTAATGCATGATTAAGTTTAATTTTGCTATTTTTTGTATCCCTCGTTCTTTTAATCTGGGGGAGGGGGGATTTGTCTCCCTTAAACCCCCCCCCCCCCCCCCCCCCCCCAGTACCTATGCCCCTGTCTGAAGGTAACATAATTAAGAATACAATAGTATTTACAAGGAACATGTCATCGTTCTTCTTCCCGAAAAGCCCAATCCTTATAAGAAATGAGCACTAAGCAAAGGTTTCTGGGTTTGTTCCCTCAAGGTCTTGGTCTCAGGTTCAAGGTGATGTTGGAAGTTATTTATATAACTTTATATGGAAGAAACCTATAAACAACAGATGGTTTACCAGTTTGACCATGTGAGGTCCAGTCGGACCATAGATAGCACTGACCTCCCATTGAGTGATCTCAGGTGTCCTCTCAGTTGTTGTGCAGTCATTCAGTCGTATTCGACTCTCCATGACCCTATGGACTGCAGCATGCCAGGCACATCTTGTGTCTGGTTGTTCTAATATATAAGGTTTTCATGTCAAAGATACTGGAGTGGGTACCAGTTCCTTCTCCAATGGACCGTGATTTGTCAGACCTCTCTGCTGTGACCTGCCCATCTTGAGTGACCCTACATGGTATCGTTCAAAGCTTCACTGAGGTGCGATCCAGATGGGGGTCCTCTCAGTACCATCATCCATAAAGTTATCTGCACCTCCAAAGTCCAATAATGATGGTGTGCTCAGTGAGCCCTATCCCCAGATCCAGTAGACTGACCGAACCATCATATTAAGGAAATAGGACGTTAGTAGAGCCCCATGAGTGGCTCCTGGTTTACTTAGGAATGGACTAATCCCTCAGAGCCCTTATGTTACAGAGATACAACTAATTGGAATAATTGTGCACGCCATGGTATAAGGCTACTAATAGACATATGTTTCATTCATAGATTTAATTAATTAATTACTCTAATCATAGGTTCAGTCTAATGCAAAATCATTCATGAAGGTGCATATAAACAAAGTATGTTTGGGTCAGAATGTGACCCTAATAAATATATCAGCTGAATAAACTGGGAAACTTATGGTTAATGCAGAGCTTAGTGAATCCAGACATCAACATAGGGCTGAACACACAAAACACCTTCAGGATTTGCAATTTTAGCAGTGTGAGAAGAAAAGCTTAACGAATACAGTGAGGCTCCCCTTCCTCGCCATCATTGCCCCTTTCTACATTACACTACCCAAGAGCTGACCCAAGAGCTGAATTCAACGTAATATTGTAAATAATGTATCAGTTAGTTATATGGTTCGCTACGTTATTAAACTGTATAAAAGAGACATTTTAAGATGATCTTTGTAACTTGTAAGAGAAGCGTCACAGTCCTCTCTCACTAAGAGGAGCAACAAAAAGCAACAAAACCGGACCCATCCGATAAAGGATTAAAAGGTTTGTGGGTGTTTTCGGATCTATCCTGTTTTATGTGCGCATTTCTGGATGTGCTGGAAGCGCGCCGCCACTGACTCCCGGGATGCAGCCGGGTTTGCGTCCCCATGTAGCTGTCAAAAATAGGTAGTACACCCCAAGCCCCTAACCCTCTAACACTAACCCCCTAACTCCCTAAACCTCACTTCCTAACCCTAACCCCCTAAACCTCACTTCTTAACTGTAACCCCTAACCGTAACCCTAACCCTCTAACCCTAACTCCCCAAACCTCACTTCCTAACCCTAACCCCCTTACCCTAACCCCCTAAAACTCACTTCCTAACCCTAACCCCCTAAACCTCACTTCTTAACTGTAACCCCTAACCATAACCCTAACCCTCTAACCCTAACTCCCTAAACCTCACTTCCTAACCCTAACCCCCTAACCCTAACCTCCTAAAACTCACTTCCTGACCATAACCCCCTAAAACTCACTTCCTAATCCTAACCCCTAACTGTAACCCTAACCCTAACTCCCTAAACCTCACTTCCTAACTTTAACCCTAACCCCCTAAACCTAACTTCCTAACCTTCCGTAACACCCTAATCCTAACCCCCTAAACCTCGAACCCCCTAACCCTAACTCTGTAACCATAACTCTGAAACCCCTAACCACATACCCGGCGTGCTGGGCTCGCATCCCTAGAGTCTTCGTCTGCGAGCTTCCAGAAATGCGTACATATAACAGGTCCGTGTTTTCCTTTTTGAAATTGCTCCTAATTTGATAGAGTTAAAGTCACTTTAATTAGAGGTTATTGTGCGCGTATTAGTGATACATTTGTGGCTATTTCATTGTTACATTCAGTGTGTGTCATTCATTCCGATAGCTCAGTGAGTAGAGTATCTGCCTGCACTGTACCTACTCCAGCTTTAATATTTGTTGAGTTCAAAGAATAAAACAAACAGAAAACAGGCATAAACTGTATAAGAAAACGACGGGCCTTGCAGTGTGCGCGCTTGTTTCCCCCATTAAACACTTTCAATGTATCATTTCCTCCATTTATTAAATGTATTTGACCTCAAATGTGGAAGCATTTAATGGGTAGACAGACTGCGCAATCTGAATGAATGGTACGCACTGACTTTATCACTAATACGTGCGAGATTCAACCACTCAGCAACCTAAAATGCCTTTAACTCCATCAAATCAGGAGCACTTCAAAAAGGAAAACACCTTTCCATCTGCCTTTTATCCCTTTAAATGATGGCTCAGAGCATAACTGTTCCCTTTGTTTTACTCTTTATAAGGTTGACTCTGATTGGTTGCGGCTGGCACTCCCAGTGGAAGGTCCTTACAGTGCTGTAAAGCTGTATTCCTAGGAAATATTTTTCTAAAACATTTTGCGGTTCCTGCTTCTCATAGAAATGAACATATAGCAACAGGCGGAAAAACTCACAGCCCAGAGTTACTGGTTATTCAAAAAATAATAATAAAATGCCAGTACTCAAATCTGAACACAAGGTGGCGCCAGACTCTGTGTAATGTGAAATGAAATAAAAGTGTTTCATTCATAAATCTGGAACAAGAGCCCCAGTGGGAAATTATTATTATTATTATTATTATTACTAGCCACTTGCCTGTCACAAATGACAGTATAATATTGTATTACATATTGTGTGTGGGCACTTTCTCTCTCTGTTTCCTGTCTCTCTGTCTCTCTGCAACCTTTACCTCTGTCTGTGCACACTCTCTCTCTCTGTGAACCCTGTCTCTCTCTCTGCGCCCTCTCTCTCTCTCTGTGCCCTCTCGCTCTCTCTCTCTCTCTGCGCCCCCTCTCTCTCTCTGTGAGCCCTCTCCCTCTGTCTGTGCTCACTCTCTCTCTCTCTGTGAGCCCTCTCTCTCTTCCTCCTTCTATCTCTTCTTCCCTTCTTCTCTCTCTCTCTCCCCCTCCTTCTCTCCCTCCAACCTTCTCTCTCTTCCTTCCCCTCTCTCTCACCCTCCTTCTCTCCTTCCATCCTTCTCTCTCTCTCCCCTTTCTTTGTCTCTCCTTCTCACTCTCTCTCCTCCCTCTGTCACTCTGTCCGTCCTTCTCTCTCCTTCTCTCTCTCTCCTTCTCTCTCTCTCCTTCTCTCTCCCTTCCCCTTTCTCTCCCTCCTTCTTTCCCTCATTTTCTTTCTCTCTCCCTCCTTCCTTTTCTCTCTCTCCCACATCCTTCCTTCTCTCTCCTTCCCTCCTTCTCTCTCCCTCCCTCTCCTTGTGTTACACATAATCTCGCAGTACAACAACAACATTAGTGATTATTATTATTATTATTATTATTAATATTATTATTAGATATTGCTGCAAATTATTCTGTAAAATCGGTTGCAATCTTTATTATTATTATAATATGAGCTTTAAATTAAAAGCAATAAACTTAAATAAATAATGTGCAGAGAGGCCTCGGTAGTCTCATATTTACAGCGATATATTTGAAAGAACTAGAATTAATAATAATTAGCAAAATATGTTTTGAAGGGTAAACACAAATAAAAATAATTTAATTAGCTAGTTATTATATGCAATTATAGCATAGGGAGATCTTCATAAGACTACATATATTTCAGGCCACATGGCTTCTTGCTGCTTGAAGGACAGATAAGCATAGTCAATTGTCCCTGGTCCACATCTACTCACACTCCTATAAATGTCTGTGTCTGCAACTTTCTCAGCGTAGTTTATCCATGTAAACCAAATAAGCTTTCAATTAGTCCTATCGAAATTGGGTGTTTTTAATTCCCTTTATGCAGATAGAAGCTTCCTCAGCATTTAAAGTCTACTATTACCTCGGAAGTTGATCAACAGAAACCAAAGTGGTAGATTGCATTAGATCTGCTGCCTTAGATTCCACTGGACATGAGCTTTAGGGTGAGTTTACAGCTGATTTATTGGAGAAAGAAAAAGGGACACAGAAAAGGTCCCAGCTATGCGACAATGAAAGGCAGAGTCAGGAGGTAGATCTTGAAAGTAAAATCTGCCTAAAATAACAATATACACCAACAAGTGAGAATATCCTTATTTATAGAGAACATTTTCTGTTCCACAGTAATTGAGACCTTTGCTGTGTCCGTTTAACTTTCAGATCAAATAGTAATTACTACAATCATTAGTTTTGGTTATATTTATATAATGCAAATAAATAATGGTATATATGAGAAACTAACGTAAAAATAAAATGAAGTAACACAGCGGAGCCTCTAAATACACTATATTTAAACTATAATTTATCAGTTGAATGTTATTAGAGAAAATCATTTCCCTTCAGTAAGATTACATTGACATTTGCAATTTTTAACTGTGAATCAGCCTTTCGGATCCTCCCACCAAATGTATCTAATTCGTTTGAGTGATTATTACCAGTAATTAATAATTACCCGCTAGGTTTTCAGTCTAAAACAATCAAATACTGACCGGAGGGAGCACAAACAGTAATTAGGCTGATTAGACTTTTGAGCTTTGAAAATACCCAATGTAAAGAGGAGAGAACAGGACAGCAGGGGTCGCGGTATAGGATGAGCATAAAGGTAACTGTGGAGAAACAGCGGGTCTGGGACTAGCAGAGAAGACAGGATCCTCAGCAGCTCATCAGACAGGATCATCAGCAGCTCCTCAGACAGGAACATCAGCAGCTCATCAGACAGGATCATCAGCAGCTCATCAGACAGGATCGTCAGCAGCTCCTCAGACAGGATCCTCAGCAGCTCCTCAGACAGGAACATCAGCAGCTCATCAGACAGGATCGTCAGCAGCTCCTCAGACAGGAACATCAGCAGCTCATCAGACAGGATCCTCAACAGCTCCTCAGACAGGAACATCAGCAGCTCATCAGACAGGATCCTCAACAGCTCCTCAGACAGGATCCTCAGCAGCTCCTCAGACAGGATCCTCAGCAGCTCCTCAGACAGGAACATCAGCAGCTCATCAGACAGGATCATCAGCAGCTCCTCAGACAGGATCCTCAGCAGCTCATCAGACAGGATCGTCAGCAGCTCCTCAGACAGGAACATCAGCAGCTCATCAGACAGGATCCTCAACAGCTCCTCAGACAGGAACATCAGCAGCTCATCAGACAGGATCGTCATCAGCTCCTCAGACAGGATCCTCAGCAGCTCCTCAGACAGGAACATCAGCAGCTCATCAGACAGGATCGTCAGCAGCTCCTCAGACAGGAACATCAGCAGCTCATCAGACAGGATCCTCAACAGCTCCTCAGACAGGAACATCAGCAGCTCATCAGACAGGATCCTCAACAGCTCCTCAGACAGGATCCTCAGCAGCTCCTCAGACAGGATCCTCAGCAGCTCATCAGACAGGATCCTCAGCAGCTCCTCAGACAGGATCCTCAGCAGCTCCTCAGACAGGAACATCAGCAGCTCATCAGACAGGATCCTCAACAGCTCCTCAGACAGGAACATCAGCAGCTCATCAGACAGGATCCTCAACAGCTCCTCAGACAGGATCCTCAGCAGCTCCTCAGACAGGATCCTCAGCAGCTCCTCAGACAGGAACATCAGCAGCTCATCAGACAGGATCATCAGCAGCTCCTCAGACAGGATCCTCAGCAGCTCATCAGACAGGATCGTCAGCAGCTCCTCAGACAGGAACATCAGCAGCTCATCAGACAGGATCCTCAACAGCTCCTCAGACAGGAACATCAGCAGCTCATCAGACAGGATCCTCAACAGCTCCTCAGACAGGATCCTCAGCAGCTCCTCAGACAGGATACTCAGCAGCTCCTCAGACATGATCCTCAGCAGCTCATCAGACAGGATCCTCAGCAGCTCCTCAGACATGATCCTCAGCAGCTCCTCAGACAGGATCATCAGCAGCTCCTCAGACATGATCCTCAGACAGGATCATCAGCAGCTCCTCAGACAGAATAATCATCAGCTCATCAGACAAGATCATCATCAACTTCTCAGACATGATCACCAGCAGCTCCTCAGAAAGGATCATCACACCTCCTCAGACAGGATAATCAGCAGCTCCTCAGACATGATCACCAGCAGCTCCTCAGACGGGATCATCAGCAGCTCCTCAGACATGATCACCAGCAGCTCCTCAGACGGGATCATCAGCAGCTCCTCAGACATGATCACCAGCAGCTCCTCAGACAGAATCTTCAGCAGATCCTCGGACAGGATCCTTAGCAGCTCCTAAGACAGGATTATCAGCAGCTTCTCAGACAGGATCCTCAGCAGCTCCTAAGACAGGATCCTCATCAGCTCATCAGTCATGATCCTCAGCAGCTCCTAAGACAGGATTATCAGCAGCTTCTCAGACAGGATCCTCAGCAGCTCCTAAGACAGGATCCTCATCAGCTCATCAGACAGGATCCTCAGCAGCTCCTGAGATAGGATAATCAGCAGTTCCCCAGACAGGATCTTCAACAGATCCCCAGACAGGATCCTCAGAGAGGACCCTCAGCAGTTCCTCAGACAGAATCCTTACATAGGATTACGAGCAGCTCCTCAGACTGGATCGTCAGCAGCTCCTCAAATAGGATAATCAGCAGCTCCTCAGACAGGATCCTCAGCAGCTCCTCAGATAGGATAACCAGCAGTTCCTCAGACATGATCTTCAGCAGATCCTCAGACAGGATCCTCAGCAGTTCCTCAGACAGGATCATCAGCAGCTCCTCAGACAGGATCACCAGCAGCTCATATGACAGGATCATCAGCAGCTCCTCGGACAGGATCATCAGCAGCTTCTCAGACAGGATCATCATCAGCTCCTCAGACAGGATCACCAGCAGCTCCTCAGACAGGATCATCAGCAGATCCTCAGACAGAATCCTCAGCAGCTCCTCAGACAGGAACATCAGCAGCTCATCAGACAGGATCATCAGCAGCTCCTCAGACAGGATCACCAGCTGCTTTTCAGACAGGATCATCAGCAGTTTCTCAGAAAGGATTCTCAGCAGCTCCTCAGACAGGATCATCAGCAGTTCCTCAGACAGGATCATCAGCAGCTCCTCAGAAAACAAAAATAGGTAGTGGCTTCACACCAGCGAGGATCACACCCAACCCCTGAGATTTATTAATTTTAATGATTTTCTTTTATTTATGTAATTTATGTTTTTTGTAGAATTTCCTTGATTTTGCTGAAATCTCTGAAAACTATTAACTGAGACAAATTGAGGAAAAACACTGAAAGTTCAGCGCTGGGTCTGTGACCGGACAGGATGGAGTCCCACGTAGATCTGCAGCTGTTTACGGTTTAATGGCAGCTCACACAATGCTCTCTGACTCAGTGATTTAAAGGGACAGCACCAAGAGGGCACCTTAACCTTTTCACTGGCAGCAATGCATTGAAGAGCAGAATATTCCTGGACCTACTAAGTAAGATGACAGCTTGTTTGTGTCTGCCGTGACAAAAACAATGCACCCTAAGGTTATCATGTAGTTAGTTCTCCTTCACCACCCTTATGAAGAAAATGATCATACTGGGCTACACCTTACCATAAATGAGATGTACATACAGTGCTGAGTATCTCATGAATGATTTAGGTAAATAGATAGATAGATAGATAGATAGATAGATAGAAAAGTAGAAAAGTATTCACCCCCTTGACTTTTTACCTTTTTTGTTACATTACAGCCTTAAGTTCAATGTTTTCTTAATCTGAATGTCATGTGATGGATCAGAACACAATAGTCTAAGTTGGTGAAGTGAAATGAGAAAAATATATACATAAAACTATTTTTTAGAAATAGAAAACAGAAAATTAGCATGTGCGTATGTATGCAACACCTAAGCAAGAGGCACCACTAACCAACACTGCCATGAAGACCAAGGAACTCTCCAAACAAGTAAGGGCAATGTTGTTGAGGAGTACGAGTCAGGGTTAGGTTATAAAAAATATCCAAATCTTTGATGATCCCCAGGAGCACCATCAAATCTATCATAACCAAATGGAAAGAACATGACACAACAGCAAACCTGCTAAGAGACGGCCGCCCACCAAAACTCACGGACCGGGCAAGGAGGGCATTAATCAAAGAGGCAGCACAGGGACCTAAGGTAACCCTGGAGTAGCTGCAGAGTTCCACAGCAGAGACTGCAGTATCTGTACATAGGACGACAATAAGCCGTACGCTCCATAGAGTTGGGCTTTATGGCAGAGTGGCCAGAAGAAAGCCATTACTTTCAGCAGAAAACAAAATGACACGTTTTGAGTTTGTGAAAAGGCATGTGGGAGACACCCAAAATGTATGGAGGAAGGTGCTCTGGTCTGATGAGACTAAAATGGAACTTTTGGCGCAAACCCAACACATCACATCACCCAAAGAACACCATTCTACAGTGAAACATGGTGGTGGCAGCATCATGCTGTGGGGATGTTTTTCAGCAGCCGGTTCTGGGAAACTGGTCAGAGTTGAGTGAAAGATGGATGGTGCTAAATACAGGGATATTCTTGGGCAAAACCTGTACCACACTGTGTGTGATTTGAGGCTAGGACGGAGGTTCACCTTCCAGCAGGACAATGACCCCAAACACACTGCTAAAGCAACACTTGAGTGGTTTAAGGAGAAACATGTAAATGTGTTGGAATGGCCTAGTCACAGCCCAGACCTCAATCCAATAGAAAATCTGTGGTCAGACTTAAAGATTGCTGTTCAGAAGAGCAAACCATCCGACTTGAAGGAGCTGGAGCAGTTTTGCAAGGAGGAATGGGCAAAAATCCCAGTGGTAAGATGTGGCAAGCTCATAGAGACTTATCCAAAGCGACTTGGACCTGTGATTGCCGCAAAAGGTGGCTCTACAATGGATTGACTTTAGGGGGGTGAATAGTTATGCACATTGACTTTTCCTGTTATTTTGTCCTATTTGTGGTTTGCTTCACAATAAAAAAAACATCTTCACAGTTGTGGGCATGTTCTGTAAATTAAATGATGCAAATCCTTAAACAATCCATGTAAATTCCAGGTTGTGAGGCAACAAAAAAGGAAAAATGCCAAGGGGGGTGAATACTTTTGCAAGGCACTGTAGATAGATAGATAGATAGATAGATAGATAGATAGATAGATAGATAGATAGATAATAAATAAATAATAATAATTCTGCTGTTCTGGGAGCTGCCATGAACATTTTTATCTATCTATATAAATATATAGAGGTTTGTGTTCCCTGGTGGTCCAGTAGTTTGGATTCGGTGCTTTTACCACTGCTGTGACCTGGGATTGATTCCAGTCAGGCAACCAAGGGGTCACACCACCCTGAAGCCATGCAGAGTTGGGCCTAGTCAGCATTTGGATGGGAGACCACCTAGGAATACCAAGAGTTGTATGATGTGGCACACTAGAGAAGGAACTAGAAACCCACTTCAGTATCTCTGCCATGAAAACCAAGTGGATGACCATGGACATAAATATGTGCCTGGTGTGATATGGGCCATGAGGTCATTGAGAGTTGGAAAGGTTTGCGGGACCAACAGGAGAGTCTTATTTATAGTTTGCTCTTTTGAAGAACTTGACTTGATAACTAGTTGACTTTGTTTTGTTTTAACGAGGATAACCATCATCCCCAGCACCTGGGAGGGACTGTGGATACAATATGATCTCTACTCAGTTCTGTTGAAAAACAGCCACATTGCTGTCTAAAAATCCCTCTAATGATTATGGTGTCACCTCCAGAGTTGTGTCTACACAGGCCCCTGGTCTCCCCCAATCAGCATGCAGCATTAAGGGATCAATCTAAATCACTATTCACCTGCTGTTTCTTCCTCTGCCAATAGGAGACCACTGATGCCAACCCCCAAGTCACTGCTACTTCCTGTCTGTGCTGTGTGTTGCCATAGCACCTAACATAGTGCCACACTACATACCCCAGGCTGCTTTGCAGCACAAACAGGAACCCCAGAGTTTAAATCAAATGTTTCAGCTAACCTGATTGGCCAAAACAAATTATGAAATAAATGCTAATTTAGCCTGGGTTTGGATGGGTTGTTAACCCTAATTTTCAACTGTCAGAGATTAAAAGACATTTTGCTAACTTCAAGGTGTTTATTTTGGTACTTTTTTATGCAAAAAAAAGTTTCATACACTATTAATTCTTCTCTAATAGATGCACGCCTTTAAGGTGTTCAGATATGGCCCAAGTAAGGACCCTTCAAATAATTATCTACATTATCCATTGGAAATCTTGAGAACTAGAAGAAGTAACAACTGCTGCCCCTGCTGCCCTACTTGTGTGAGACAGTCAGGAAAAGAGATGGTCAGGGCAAAGAGGAGAGAGACCGCCAGGGCAAAAGATAGAGGAGACAGCCCAATCATGACAGGAGAGACAGGGCAAAGAGAAGAGAGACAGCCCAATCATGGCAGGAGAGGGACAGTCAGAGCAAAGAGAAGAGAGACTGTCCAATCATGGCAGGAGAAAGACAATCAGGGCAAAGAGAAGAGAGTCCGCCCAATCATGGCAGGAGAGAGACAGTCAGGGCAAAGAGAAGAGAGACCGCCCAATCATGGCAGGAGAAAGACAGTCAGGGCAAAGAGAAGAGAGACAGCCCAATCATGGCAGGAGAAAGACAGTCAGGGCAAAGAGAAGAGAGACCGCCCAATCATGGCAGGAGAGAGACAGTCAGGGCAAAGAGAAGAGACACCGCCCAATCATGGCAGGAGAAAGACAGTCAGGGCAAAGAGAAGAGAGACCGCCCAATCATGGCAGGAGAGAGACAGTCAGGGCAAAGAGGAGAGAGGCTGCCCAGTAATGGCATGAGAGACAGTGCAAAGAGGAGAGCGTCTTCCTGAAGGGAACTTGAAACAGACAGGGGAAAGGATAGACAACATGTGCAAGAGAGACACTAGGGTGTGAGAAGAAAGAGACAAATGTGTTGTGATAGGTATGTCGAGCTCTAAGAGACAGTCATGACAAAGGATAGGAGAGACAGTCAGACATCCAAGGCAATATAGGAGTCACAGCCAAGGATAAGGAGCAAAAAGAGAGACAGGGCATGGGATGAGAGACAGGTAGGACAATATATTTATACGTAATTTTTCCAACACAAATAATGAGACTTGACAACAAGGATAGATTTATATATAATATATATTTTACTCTTTGAAAATAAACCTTCAGTTGCATGGCTACTTCCTGTACAATCTACAAAAATAAAACTTTGTTCTTTTAATATAAATAATTTATATAGTACAGTGACACTTTGAACAGAGCTTCAATCCACAAAACAAACATAAGACACACACACAGACCGCTCTGCGACTCGAGGCGCCCGCGGAGCGTTACGGAGCAAGTGTAAGTGAGCTGCGCAGAGCTCTGCAGGCGCCCCCAGCAGCAGAGGGGTTAAATTATTATATATTTAACACGTTAGAGAAGCTGCCATTTCCACACAACCAAAAATATACAACACACTAATAATAATAATAATTATAATATTATTAGAATAAAAACCAGCAAAATACTGTGGGTGTCCCTTCATAGGGACAAGTATATAAATGTCCTAATGGGACAGGGTTAATATTTTCACAGCTAATACAGGGGGTATTAACCTCTTCAATGCCAGGGTTTCTGGCAGTGATGGCACTGAAGGAGTTAAGGCAATATATTGAATTTAGCCCACTGTAATGCTACAAGGCTTAATTATCGGGAAACTGAAAAAAAATCCAGAATATTCAAGATTTTTGACGTAAATTCAAAATCATGATTTTTAAAGGTTTAGAGCCTTTTTTTGCTACAATTTATACATTTAATAAATTCTGATTGCAGGCAAAAATTTACATCCAAATTGGATAATAAAAAAAACAATAATAAAATGTATTATTTAACCAGGACTAGGTGACAGGTATGGTTTGCATAGATGCAAGTCAATACAGGGTGACAATGTGGGGGTGGGACAGGGCGGGGGTGTACAGAGACCTTAAGACCAAGTGCATAACAAACAGACGTTATAAAGTATTGATAACATCTTCCATATTGTCCTTTAGCACAAATCCAGGTGATTGTAAAGCTCCAGAACAGGTAACAGGAATATCCCAAAATCCCACCTGCTCGGTTTGTGCTATTTGTCGCCCCAGTTCCCCAACACAAAGACACCCTGCAAGTTTCAGGTGAAAATGATTTCCACCCTTATTTTTTTTTACCCACTCAAGCACTGGAGGGGTTAACAGATAGCAGCAAAATAGTAGAGTTCGGTTTCTTGTAGATAGCATCATTTTGAGCAAGGAATCATATGGGTGGGGGGGTCCTCCCATAGCCTCCAGGACCCCCCAAAACATACAGTACAAGATTATCAGCTTTTTTTAAATAATATTTTTTTTTGTTTGTTTTTTGTATTGAATTTCATATTAAAATATATCTTGAGGACACAGTCTCTAATACTTTAAATTTGCTTGTATTATCATTAATATTATTAGAATTAGTATTCTTTAATAACTCTTCTTCTTTTAGACGATTCTGTGGGAAGGGGGTTTGTACAGGGACAAGATCATCTCCGTTGTGAAGAGTTTTCTTTAAGATCTGAAAATAAATAAATAAAAGGATATTAGTTTCACTGCAAAAACAAATGTCTCATAAACAACTAGTATATATATATATAGATATAGATATAGATAGACACATAGATAGACAGATAGATAGATAGATAGATAGATAGATAGATAGATAGATGGATAGAGGGATAGATAGATAGATAGATAGATAGATAGATAGATAGATAGATAGATAGATAGATAGATAGATAGAGGGATAGATAGATACATAGATAGATAGATGTATAGATAGATAGATAGATAGATAGATAGATAGATAGATAGATAGATAGATAGATAGATAGATAGATAGATAGAGGGATAGATAGATACATAGATAGATAGATAGATAGATAGATAGATAGATAGATAGATAGATAGATAGATAGATAGAAAGATAGATAGATAGATATGTATGGTGTCTTCTAGATCTAACTCTTTCTCTAATAAACCTTGTTAAAATAGTTAAAACATCCATTTTTCCTGAGTTTCGAATTTACCAAAAAGTAATTGGTACAGAATCTTTTTCGGATAGTTGACCGATCTCATTCATTGGTTGCGTCTGCCTTACCAAACCCAAGATTATGGCTCCTCTCGGGTCTAACTAGTCATGTACCAAACCAATCAGGAAACATATAATACAGTCTACCAACAAATGTATCTCCACATTTATTGAGTACATGTCCCTAAACAAGACATGTTAGCATATTGATCCATCTACTTTCAGAGGATACTGACCTAGTGCCGTGTAGAGCTGTCCTCCTTCCTTCTGTCCTCCTCCAGATCTTCCAGCTCAAACACCTCTGGCTGGTGCTTAGCTCTCCTTTTTGCCCATGTGGGTCTATTTTCCATACAGTCTCTTTCATTGCCCTCATAACCCTCATGATTATAACCCTGCACAGCTCCCGGCAAACTGGGGTGCACAGCGACGGTCACGGAGGCGGTGGCAGTCACCGTTGTGATAGGTCCATTATGTCCAGACATCTGCGCACAATAGGCTGGAGGTGCAGTCCTTTGGCCTTGTGGCCTATTGTTGTGCTGTGTCCTAGAGCATGGAGGCTGGTTAGTCCTTGCAGACCCTTGTGAGGTGACCTGCTGCCTCCACCGGTCTCTGGGTTCCTGAAAGTCTTTCTGGTTCTGGTTGGCATTTTGTGATGGGTCAGCGGCATTGGAGTCCTCACTGTTAGTGTCCTTCTTCACTTGTTCATCTTGGTTTCCCTTGCAAGTTTTCACCAGCTGAAAAAACAACATGAAACACACTTAGACCAGAAATAAATTAGACGAACATGCAGAACTACTGCAAATAAAGTCTTGGTGTCAACTTGACTAAAAGATGGATGAACTTGCAATATATGTATTAATAATCATCTAATATACCTGCAAAAATGCAAACATGAGAGGGATACACAAGGCTATGGACTCACCATGATTTTAGGGTATGAGGGGTTCTTGCTGGCCTCCAATAGGATGTGTGATGGTTTTGGGGGAATGATGTACGGGCTGCGCTCATACATCTGAGAGTCATCCTCCTCCATTCCTGATGTGGTGGTGGTCTCTGAGTAATATTCAGAAGAGTCCTCTGGTTCACTGAAGCCCCCGTGGCCTTTAGCTTTATTTCTCATGAAGTAGGCATGATGGTTCAAAGGTGGCGGAAGGGGCTCCGGGGAGGGTGGAGGTAGGTGGCTTCCATTATCTGCGGGTGTTACCTATGGGGTGAAGATATATGTTTATACACACTTCAATCTAAGAACAGCCTCAGACATTACACATTTCCATCGGTGGTTATGGGACTTACCTCAGCTGGGGGTCCAATGAGTGATAGTAGGACGGGGAGCAGGACCAGTCCATTGAGTACACCCAAAATAGTGAGAATGGTCAGAACGGCAAAAAAATACCTGAAAAGAGGAGACAATCATGAGATTATTGTAGGGTTCAGTTAGATATTCAAAATACATCAAATAGTAGCCGTAATAGTTAAATGGTATTAACCCTTTCACTTTCACTGTAAAAAGTTCCTCTACCAGTAAAAGGGTCCAAAACCAATTCCAACACATTATTTAGGATAAACAACCAAACAATAAAAAATATTACTTTGCAAAAAGAGTGGTAGATATGTGGACATGTATTCCAGCAGAAGTGGTAGAGTCAAGTCAATGACTGAAGAACACTTGAGATATCGCTAAGGTTATCCTGATGACTAAGCAAGCCCTTAAATTAGTTGGACCAAATAATTAAACCTAAATTGTAGCTGAATAATAAGCAATGTTAAAAATGACATGTGTCTGGCAGTGAAGAGGTTACGTGGGGTTAAGGTTCTCTTTCCCAGATTAGAGAGGCTTCAGGTTGGATTTTAGGCCTGTGCTCCCCTAGGGACTTTCTGTCTGTCAGTGCGGGTGCCCCCTGCTTCCTGCACTTTCCCCTCCCCCCCCATACTCTCCATCCATTAGACCCTGCATTGTGACCCAGGGGAGGGGGGGAGGGTGTAAAGAGCTGATGGAGAGATGAAGGGAGAGAGCGAGGAGTCCTTGGACAAAAATGGAGAGTTGACGTGAGTAAAAGTGGGTCACCTGTTCTATTGCCAAGAATGCAAAAACGTGCAGAGGGCGTTAAAAATGGGGATAACGGGTTCAATGGCAGATGGATCAGCCACATGTGGCTTTGCAATGTATTGCACGGCAGTCTCCCAGTGAAAGGGTTAATTCTGGCATTACACTCAATTTTAGAAAAGACCCCAGTCGGATATTATCCTGGCATGAAAGGGTTAACGAGTCCCCAAGCCAAACTGTGAATCAGAACCGTGCTTAGAAGTGGGATGTGATGTTTATGTTGGTCCAGTAATCTCTCCCATTGAGTGTTTAGTTTAGGAGGGGCACATGCGCAGGCCTAGGGGGGGTTGGGGGGGCTGGTGTCAGATCTCTGAACTAGTTCAGCTGTTTATACCAAACTCTGCTCAGAACGTCTGTTTACATGAGGGATAGTTCTGCTATTTCCTGATCAGCCAGGGCTTGCCTCACACCCCCCCCCTCCCCCCCCCCCCCCCCCTCCCTTGCTATACACGACCTCCCACGTTGAGAGGAATTGGCTTGGAAAAGGTTCAGAAACTGTGTGTCTTTTAAACAGCACATACACTATTATCCCTCGCCAGCTCAGCCAATCACTCACAGACAAACTGCGTCAAACGGCTGTGGGATCCGTGTACTTAAAACATTCGCCGTAACCACTTCACTGCCAGAGACCCTGAATCCATCAACTGGCTTTGGATTAGGAACATCCTCTCCGTCTGTTGCTTTATTGGATTTGTATTTCTTTTTTTTCCCCCTCTTTTTTCTTTTCTACTTCTATATATATTTAGATCAGTATCGCTTTTTGACTTGATAAATAGAGGTTTATCGCTCAAAAGCGCGTCGCTATATTATTAATAAGTTTGTGCAATAAAAAAGGTATCACTATATACTGCAATACTCTGATTATTCATCTAGATCACTGGACACTCAATCTTCAACTGACACAGTAATAAAATACAATGTAAACTGATAGAGCAAATCTCACATAAAAAGGGCTATTATTATACATACATACTGCAGGGCTGCATAGGAACCATTGTTACCAGGTATTGTGCATAATATATATCCCTCCTTTAGTATTAAATTAAATTTAGTATTAAATTAAAATGATTTGTAATTGTGTACTAGGCCTCATACCTTAGAATAAAGTCAAATTCTGATCCCGCCAACATGAGGACACCAAGAAGAGTAGAAATAGCACCGTCCAAAACTGGGGCGAACATGTGCTCCAGGGCAAGGACTGATCGCTGATTCCGGTCTCCGATGGCGGTGAGAAAACCCTGGAAAAGAAAGACATTTTTTGTATTGAGTTAGGAAGATGTCCAAAAATATAATTTTAGTTGTGGCTACAGGGAAGAACAAACTGACCCTTCTAGTCTTCCTATTCTCCATAATCAATTCTTCCTTATGATAATTATATGTATACCAGAAATTCTTGAATTCAACAACATCCACTGGAAGATCACTCAATGAAACTTCTATCCTTTTTTAAAGTAATATTTAGCATAACTGAAGTACTTCTAGATAGAAAGTCCCTAAAGATAAAACTTCTTGAGAGCCTCCCAGCATGCATCACTGTAATATGGAGGTAACTTACCAATGCCACATGGACTGTGAATTCCACTCCAATCCCAACCGATGCGATGAGAATGACCACAGGGATGGCACTGAGTTTAATTCCCATAAGTCCCATAATTCCAAAGAGTTCCACGGTCATCATGGCAAGGACAAAGACCTAGGGGCATAAACACATGTTACTATCATGCTGAGACCCCTAAACTTTTTTATATCTCATTGACTTTAATCTCAACAGATACTCTGTAGGTAACATATTATCCAAACACCAGACACTTACAATAATGCCAGCTGTCCAGGGGTTGAGCAGGAGAATGGCACACACAAGGAAGGTGCACGCCAGGACAATGCTGATAGCCAACAGGAACCAGTGCCGGAGACCAATGTACTGCTCCCAGAACAGGAAGGGGTATCCACTGGGGTAACTGTACACCCCCTGCTTGGCAAACTCGTCACACACCGAGCGCACACTCTCAATGGCCTCGATAAAATGAGACGTCTGGCGGAGACCGTTCAGGTAAAACGGAAACTGGGCAAATTCAATGGGCTCCGAGGCCTGGACTGTGGGTAGAACAGAAGAGGAGTGTTAATCAAATCACCTGGTGAGTGGTTTTCAATTATATTCTAATTAAGGGTAAAACACTCTGGACTGTACCACAGACTCAAGGCACAAGAACTTACTTCTCAAATTCTCCCCAGTGGTGTCATATCGATCATGGATCCACTCAGGTGGTTGTGGGTAGAAGTTGGCTTGAGAAGCAGCATAGCCAAGAGGGTCATTGCTGACCCACACAGTCAGATAGATGTAGAAGGCATCTTCTGGAATGAGACCCTTCTCGTCAACCAGTCGCCGATTGGTCAGCTGTTCAGGAAGAGATAGGCATGTCATTGATTGTAAATTTGCTGGTAGGTGAATAGACAGCTGGATTTTGGTAGCAAATATATATGGCGGTAGTATTATCTCAATGTTATTGGTTGTTGAATAAGTGAGTAACATGTTTATGATAACCTTTCTAAGATAAGGGTTTTCAAGTATTAATCTGAACCATACAAATTAAAGCTGTGGATTTTGACACTAATTCTACTATTGTATAGTTTCATATAACAGTTTAGGTTTTAAAGTAGTTGATTGTAATTTACTTAAATTAATTTATGGAGCTTCCTCCTAAAAATAAATCATAGTATACACACCTGGTTAAAATTAAAGGGCTCTTTCTTATTCCCGGTCTGAATGAGGAGTTTGTAAGCCAGCACCCCATCCTCGGTTCCATTCTTGTAATTCTCTCGTGTGATGCGCCCTGACTCCCAGTCCTTGTCAAACGCAATTTGCAAGCCTGAAAATAGTAGAAATGAGACTGTTTTTAGAAACTGACTATTTAACCTTAAACTGTTCCTTTATTTTAGAATAATATATATTTATAAGAATAGAATCTATAGATTAACTTTTCCTTGCTCTCACCTCTCAGCCAGTCTTGGAAGTAGTGCAGCCACATTTTTGGTAGTTCTCTGTCCTTTTCACGCACAACATACTTGACTGAACCAAAGGACTCGTGGAGATCATACAAGGATTGCTGGGCTTTGGGGTAATCAAACCCACCCTTGGTGACTATGAACATGTTGTAAAAGGAAAAGTACTTAAACTGGGCAGAGATGAAGTTGTACTCCTTGGTCTCGCGAGGGATGATGTCAGTTAGGTAAAGCCCATCATGGACCATGGTGGTACCATACAAGCCAAGCCCCAAGAGTGCCATAAAAAGTGCCACAACGATGCCCTGTGAATAAAACAGAGCCATGTTAGGATCAGAGTTGGAAAATAAAGTACTAGCAATGATTTTGCAACATCTAAGACAAGCTTTTTCTTACAGTAAAGTTGGAGCATTTACCTTTGTTTCTGCCTTGAGAAGCAATGGGGCGTACTTTTCCCGAGCAAAGTCTGAAAGGCTCCATTTTAGGAATGGCAGTGGAACGCACTCTCTGCCTCCTTTGCTTTCATCCAGTTGGGCCAACAAATCTCGAGTGGAACTGGAGGAGGTAAACACCTGGGAGCCTAGGGGGTCCATGGTCGGCACAATGACAGAAGGTGAGGTGGAGATTTGTGAAGTAGGAGGCAGGATGGTGACAATGTGGTGTCCTGATGGGTCGCACTGAGTGAAGGCTTGCACTGTAGTGGTTATCTGGGTGCTGGTGGTAATAGTTGGATTTCCATATGGAGACGGATGGTAGGTGTGATTGTCATTGGCGTCAGCGAACTCTTGTGGTTGGATCTGGATGACTCTGGACGAGCAGGGACTGCATAATGAAATAGAAAGTTGGTTCACAAATGGTGCACTGAAAAGTACATTGACTTTCTTGGCTGGTAAATTTATTATCAGTATAATATCAGAATATCAAGCAGCCACTGGGAATATCTACCTGTAAAAACAACAAAGGATATCCAGTCTCTGATCCTCTCTCCGGTGAAGGTCCAGGCTCAAGATGGCAGGAAATATTAATAGCACCATTGCAAAGTTAAACACGACCACTACTGCAGCCTACAAGAGAACAAAATGAAGGGAGTTATTCCCAGTCAACTGAACAAATAATATTACATTTGATTAAGTAGACAATAAATCCCAATCAAATTTAATAAATAAAAGATACAATTTACTTTTATAAGAATCTCAGAAAGTGGCATAAAAAACATTGATGTGATGTTATGAGTTTGGTCTCTGCACCATACTGTCTCCATTCTCTGGCAGAAGGTTTAAGGTTATCTCTCTATCTGTACATGTCGCTCAAAGTACTTTCCATCCTTATCTCACAGACCACCCAGACAGCAGGACAGCAAATCCGGCCCCTCCTCAGCCAGGCCCTGAGGTGACATTTCAATGGATGTTGGGCCTTTGTACTTCTCTCACCTTTCACCTGAAGCATCCATCCCCCTCCCACCAGGGATCTATTTGCTGGTTTTACCTTTCACTGCCCCCAAGGGTCAGCGACTGAGTGTAGGATAGAGGTGGACATACCTAACCCCAAGCATATGTTCTTGTATCATGTGAGATCTCAGGACCTCCTTCCCCCAACAATACAGCAATCAATGTGTGTTTTTTTCATATATATATATATAATTTTTAATGCAAAATACAAATTCTACATGAACGGGGACAAATAAATGTATGTACTTGGAGAAGATTAATTGAAAGAACTGATCCAGTAAAATAGGACTTACCTGCAGTGAGAATGCCCGCAAGGCAGGGATGGGCACCATTGCAGCCATGAAGAATGCCAGCATATTATTAATAGACGTCAATGCAACGCTGGTGCCTGTACGTCTCAAGCATTCACCGGTCCGCTCCTATAACAGGTTTAAATATAAAATAAAGTTACATGATGTTTTCTGATTGCTGTATAAGGTTCGACACTACTACACTGCACAATCTGCTATGTATAAAAGTGCACAGGGGTGATGCAACTCACCTTGAAGGGAGTGCTCAGGCTGGTCTCTGTGAATGCGTGTGCCAACAGGAACATGTCATCTACACCAATGCCAAGTGCAAGGAAAGGCAGGACCTATAAGGGCATAAGGAGACAGGAGAGAGTCAGGTATACCATCCATTGCATCAGTCAGTGGTTGTGTGTGGCAGAGAGTTGAGTGTAGGACAACTGTAGTTTAGCACAGAAATCATATTTACCTGTGTAGTAGCTGCATTGAATGAGATGCCAAGGAGGGAGCAGAGTCCGAGCCCTGAGGCCACAGAAAGAGCCACAAGGAGGACACCAGCCAGACCTACTGCCCCCTGAGACTTGGAGCAATCCCACCGCAGCATGGTCACACAAGCATATGCCAGCTGGAAGAGAGAAGATACAAGTTATTAGAGGTATACTGAATATGGAGTCCCAAACTGCATCCCACAAACCAATAAAAAACAGATAGATATAGGAATCTGCAGGTGTCTGATGGACAGGTCAGGGCTGCAGGTACTCATAATGAACAGAAGCATTGTAACAGTTCATTTATATTGTATTGTGACCTACCATCAGGAGATATCCCCCAGCGACGCGGATGGCACTGACATCAGAGAAAGATTTCATGATGTCGTTTAAGGTCGTGGTGGAAAAAGCGTGGATGTCCTGGGTGGCGTTCTGTGGGATTGATTGCTGGGCTTGCTATAAAAAGAGGGCACATTATTAGAAGGTTGTGTGCGCTTTCATGTATTAAATCATATTAGTACAGAAATTAGGAAATATATGTTCAGGCAATACACAGCACCCCAAAAGTGTCCCTATCATACTAAGCAGCTTACAGTTAGGGAGGAGTGTAAGTAAGGCTTCCTGTGCACTCATTCAAAGAGTCTTTGGATCAACTATCTAAACAGACCATTTCTGTTTAAACCACCCGAGCTCCGCAATTAAAGGGATGACAGGTATGTCTGCAGGCAGTTCCTATTCTATTGTACCTTTCAGTACGGTGCAGAGAGAAGATTAAAGCTTATGGTGAGGACAGACATTAATGGAAGATATTCTGCTCATATCTTGGTTACAATGTCCCTTTCCCTTCACCTTATTTCCACCTCATTCACCCCAAAATATCCTCCCCTTTGTGACAACTTAGAGTGATGGCTGCAGATGCTGAAGGTCATGAAGGGCAAAGGTTGGCTGAGGTCACCTGGTCTCTGGAGAAGGTCCAGCTCAGAAACAGCATTAAGAGATAAAGCCACCCCCACCCACCTCTCCTAAATTCCTTTTACACTTTTCATTAGAAGTATCTTGGATATGCTGGACACTACATGTCCATCCTGCTGCCCAACCCTTGCAGTGAGATACTTCACCCAACCCTTGGTTTTGGCCAAAAAGACATAAATAAATATTAATTTAAAAGCTGTGTCCACACCCCTGACTAAAAACTCCAGTTTAAGATGATTCTTTTTGTTATTAATGTATGTGATTAATAACATTATAGTATAAAGATGAACAAATCTTTACCTCTACAAACTTTCTTTGCCAGGATTCGAGTATTGCGGCTGCCTTCTCCTCATTCCAGTTGATGTCATGGATCTCGTAATCACCCTTAAAATGCTCATAAAGTTGACCTGGGCTCATCAAGAGGTACATGGTTTGGAGAGCTTCAGCACTGGAGAAAAAAGACCAATATCGTGAGCATCCGGATCTAAGAATGCTCAACCCAAAAATATAGTTTTTTATTTCTAATGTCATTGTCACCACACCATTCAATGGAAACTGTCTATTATATAAACAACTTTGCTATTATCTATTGTTAAGTCAGGTTATGCTGAGTACTGCACTTCCTATAATTCAATCCAGAGAATCAATATTCTATAATAATAGTATTGTCCAATCTTTTGATTATCATAGTCTGGTGATGTATCATACCTTCTGAGTTCGCCTCTTGGTCCTTTGATCATTCCTCCCAGAATCAGCTCTTTCTGCCAATACATGAACTTTTTAGAGAAGCCATAACAGCCATCACGGAGTGTAGACGGGATGTCTAGAATCTGTAGCAGAAAAGTGCAAACAATGGTAAGTACCAAGAAATACACAGTAACATTCCATTTTTACCACCCAAACGTTCATTCAGATACCATTTAGAGCAAGTCATATTATTATTAAATATTGCTCACCTTCTTTGACTTCTTATTTGGGGAACTTTCTGGACACTCAGGGTCAGTGGGATCAAGACAGGGACGTTCCATGTAAGCTTGTCCAACGTCTGCCTTGTCCAGCATATCTTTGAATCCATCCAGGCTTGTAAACTGACCAAGTTCTTCCATTAACTGGATAGGATCAAGGTTGGTCCACTGGATGTCGGGTCTCCCACTGGAAGGAACAGAAGATACAGGTTAACTCGATCCAACTGGTTGCCAAGACCACTCTCTATTCAATGAATTCAATGGGTTTCATATAAAGTTACAGGATATAGTCCTATGCAAAACCCATGGGTGAAAATGAAAGGTAGGACCCAGAAAGGCAAGAATACATTAGTAATCCTCGCCTTTTGTTGAGCAACAAACTAACCAAATTATGCTCCCATAATACAAACACTGGAATATTGTATATCAGCCCCTGGGACCATGGATCTTTCTATGTCCTGAACCTAAAATTCGAGCCATGTTTTAAGTAGAAGTTTGATTACAGCAAAAGCTTAACCCATTGCCTTCTAGAGAGTACTTTAGGTGTTATCATTCTTTGTAATTGTAATTCTTTGATTGGCATTTTCTTCCCGTTCACCTCCTAAGATCTATGTTGTTCATGAGGGCTAGATCCCCCCTTAACCAGTGAGGCGTGCCAGATGCTGAGCAAAAGAGCATGTATTATCCTGTTACACAGGGGAACAAAGCCGTCTGCTCCCATTTCTTCAGCGCGCAGCGCAAGTCAGGGCAATTAACAGCAACTCAGTAACATCTTGATAGGACAGGGAGCCCCGTGTGGAAGGCAGGGGAAGGAGCTGAGTGACGGCAAGGTAAGCAGAGGCTCAACACCACAAACCAACCATGAAACACCTAGATTATTACACAAATTTTTCCATCCTAGATTTCATATGACCACAAGAATGTTACTATGCAATGCAATTACATTCTAAAAAAATAACTGCACAACAAAGCATGAAATCTATAAAAGGAGGCCATGTTCTGAAGCCAGATATTGGCAGGCTTAGGGGAACTTGTCAGTTGACCTGTAATTAAATGCTGTTTTAATATCTAAACGAGGGGCAGCAAAATATATTGAAGGTAACTATGAATATTGCTCAACAATATTTTGTTGGATGGTAAGTGGGATGGTAAGTGGGATGACAATGTTGACCAAAACCTCCAAGGTGTTTAGACAGGGACTTTCATGACATTCCAGTGGAAAGATGGTTTGACCAATAAGTAGGCCTCCATTTAGATGGAAGTAACCTACCAACCAGTCTGGATGAGAAGATCCCCAAGTAATGGCATATGAGCATGACTCATCCTGCATAAGACTGACACTTTTATGAGTGCATTAAAGGGCCAAACTCCAAACTAGGGAATTCCAATGGCTAATCTAGTTACAAAAGGGTTAAAATAGAGCAAGAGAACTTCTTTCATTAAATGGGACACTCATACCTACACATGGCCCCCCCAAAACAAACAGCAATAGAGAATGGGGGTCCCTGCTCCCTCTCTCTCCAGTAGCTGGGAAATTCACAATTCTACGTCTGCAAAGGATGTGATGACCCCATATAACAAGTTCTGTTTTTTCTCAAGCCCCCTGATAAAGGAAGGTGAAAGAGGGGGAGAGAGGGGAGGAGAAAAGGAAAGAAAAGAAAAGAGAGAGGTGAGAGCTGGAGGGGGAGTTAAGTCTCTTTTCACTGGATACCCATCATCCAAAACATCCCCAGAGAAGACTTGAAGGGGGAAAAAACCCTGAATAAAATGGCAACACTTCTCACAAACCTAACTTAGGAGACTTGTTTAGATATTTAGTTAACAAAGATACAATTTCCACCTCCCCCACTCCAAGGGACAAACAGAAAAGGGGACACACATACAGAATCAGTTTGGCGGGTGAGGGGGGGTGGGCTTACATGGGGGCAGTGCAATAATTCATTAAATCTGGCCAGAAACGAGGCTGGTGCGTCCAGATTCCCACATACCAAGAGGCTGGCAGTTGCTTCCACAGTGAAGCCTCTTTATCTGCCTTTTCTTGCTTCACTGAGCCAACTCAAGGCTTTTGTTTTTTCCACACACTGCTGCCCCTTTGTTGTACGGCGTCTCCCTCTGCCTCTCTTTGCTTTAAAAGAGGGAGAGAACCCCTGAGCTGAACTGAAGTGGAAGGGGGAAACAGCCCAGGACCAGGCACCAAAACACAGGCAAGTTTAGACCAGCCCAGTAACCCATCCTCACCCCCCGAACAAGGTGAGAAGACTTGCGTTGACCTTAAGGCTTCAATTTTAAAGGGTTAAACCATTCCCTACCAGAAACACGCGCATCTAAAGAAAGGGTCATAAATAAACCGAAACTTTACAAGTTTATTTTTCCAAAAATATCAAATTGTTGGCGTAAAAAATGAATAAGGAATTTATTTGACCAGTAAAGAATTTACAAAAATATTAATTTTGGGAAGTGGAAATATTGTGATAAAATGGTTTCTCATTCAAATAACCACTTCTCCTGGGCTCTTCGGCTCCTCTGTTTTTTCCTCTCTGGTTCTCCCTTTCTCCCTCTGTTTTACAGCTCTTTATTCCACCAGTGGCCTGAATAATGCCAGCATTTCAATTTGTTTAGCAACTCATGGCACTTACAGGACCATTAGCATGATAATGTGCTCAGTTACCATTTGCTGACAAAGCAGGAGCTCAGCTTGGGCCCCATATATATAAACACACTTGTAAACAGAAAGAATGGGCGCTATTGTCCGTGTTTTCATCTCCTCCATCCCCCCACCCCATGCACTTACCCTCCCCTCACCAAATCTCTCGGCTGCTTTCCCCTTCCAAGCCGAAATCCCTACACTCTTGGCCTTAATAGAAACATAATTGCATGAAGGTTGGACGAGGGACGCTATGAGAAAAAGCCTAGAATGGCCACCGTGGCACAGTCTAAATCAGGGATGGTGAAGAGTCTGGCTCTATGGCTTGGAGAGAGGGGGCTAAATGGGACCTGAAGAGGGCAAAGAGGAGTGGAGACGCTGGAACGCTAACTAGCCAAATTCTCAGCCTAAGGAGAAGCTTATTATTATTACTTTTTATGTTTAAGGAACCAATATTTTCCAATGTACTGGTACAATAAGTACAACTAGATAAACATTGTAAGGTATACCAAACAAGAAAAAGACAATAGTGCAACAGAGCTAAAGTTCTTCAATTTAATTTATGAATGATATAATCAATTTCTGAACTTCTGTAGTAGGACAAGTCCAGGAACGATATCATTTTGGGTTATCTAGTCACCTGGGAATAATGTGTTATAAATACGATGATCGCAAGATTACCATCACAGAGCGCTATTAAACATGGATGACTCTGCATGACAGGAGGCCTTCAAGAGATATTATCTTCTAAAGTAGTGAATTAAGTTAGGCTTTGACTTGGAATTTGGTGTATGCAATAAAGATGTCTTTATATGTAGAACCTGAGTGGCAATAAATGGATTTAGAGAAGAAAACCAGTGGATAGTTGGTGAATGGTAGTGTAGTTACCAAGAGTTTATAGTACACACAATGGAAATGACTAAGCTCAAAGCATGAGGATTATCAGGGGCAAGAATTACTTACGGGAGATATGCAGATCCTCCCTGAAGCTGAGCTCCTTCCCAGAAACAGTCCAAGGGGGTAATGATCACACAAGGAAAGAGCTTTTCAATCATCTGAAGGAAACAAAAAACACAAGGCACCATTAAAACCGCAAAATGTATATGGCGTCAACTCTCACTACTGTATTACTTGTGCCAATATTCACACTGTGAGATCAGACACATACTCAGTGTTATAACTACAACCCATTGATACACATACGTATCCCTATAGACCCATCAAAATATGTCCTATGAAACTCACCCTCTCAATCATTCCATTCTCGATAATTGGAACTCCAGACTTGTAACATATTTTGTTCAGGTCCCATGATCTGCAGGAAAAAATATTATTAAAAGCTTGGATGGACAAAGGCATTGGAAAAGTTACTGGAGATACAACCATCATGTCAAAACAGTGCCGATAATTTTAAACAAGACATTTACACACCAGTGACCAAGGTACACTCACAGACAACCTCTTTCCATTGTAGGCACAATGATACAAAATGTAGTAGTATTCCATATTATAACGGAAGGACATGCAAGTTAATAAAAGATCTGGGCCAATTTACCAATATTGGGAATTGTATTAAGTGGTTTCCAAGGCATTATTTCTTAACAAATGGCGCGGATTCCTAAACATCCCCACTACATCCACCAGTAGAAGCATGGTCACCATTAACTTTGTTAATACCCAGAGTTGTGCGACACTTACTTTCCAAACATTGACACCTGCACCTTGCTAGCAGCCAAAGCAGCTTTCAGGTGCAGAAGTAGGGCTTCTTGGGTCAAGATTGTCTCGCCTTCCTTTTTTGGGGTCTGGATTAGCATCTGTGATGTGTAGATTGATTCCTCCCCAAGTTTATCTTTCGTATAGCGAAGCTCATTACTCACTCTGCTACCAACTGAAAAAGGAGAAGATGATATTAGTGAGGGACAGGAAATCTATTGTGTAGCATAGAAAAATGACTCAATCTTTTGACAGCAAGTAATAAAATGGTACACCTTATGGCAGTGTTAGATTCTGATTGCCAAGTAAAATTTACATACACACTAATTCTAGATCATTGAGATGTGTAGAGATATGCAACAAAGAAGAAAATGCACTCAAAAAAGGGGATTGCCTTTTCATACTTAATTTTTAACATCTTATGCATATACCCTGGCCCAAATGGACGGTGCACATTAACCCCTTCCTAAACGAACTGTTCTACAGCTCCCTGGAAGGATGCTGTGCAGATAAGGAGTTAAAATCTGCATGTCATAACGAGTGTCCCAATCTATGGGAACGGCTCTCTGAGTATTCACTGCGTCGCTTGCGAACTTTGTGAGGAAGAAAGAAAGTTTCTTGTCATTAGCGCTAATTTGAAGCAGCGCGGGTCCATCTGGGCTTCAAAGCCCATTGAGAGCGGCTGAGGAATTTCAACTCCCTAATTAACCCAGGGAACAGACATGAAAAGAGGAGGCAGCAGGACCGAAAAGACAAACTTCAAACGGGAAGCTGTTCTAAAGCTGGGGGAGCAGGGGGAGGAAGGGGGATGAGAGGTGAATGAACCCCCAAAACAGGTTTATGGGACAGAGAGGATACTTTATGTATTTTGCTCTGAGTCACTAGGACCTAGGGTCAATTGAGCTGGAACTAGGATTGCAGAGGGTGCTTAGAGCACCCCTAAAGTTGTAACCACTATTAAGGGCTATACCCCAGTTTTATTTGTATTCTGGTGCCTCTATCTTCAGGTCTTTCAGACCAACTCAAGTTAGTTGTGTAAGAAGATGTTGGCACTATATGAATTATATGTGAATGAAATAATATTAGTGTAACACAATTATGGGGTGAGTTGCTGACCACTTGTACCATAATGGAAAATAAAACATTTGGGTGTACAGAGATTCTCCCTATTAGTCTGTGTTCATTATGGTACACACATTGGCATACTGGTAAGACCAAATCTCACACCGTTTGGTGCCCTACCTTTAATAAAGATATTAAGTGTCTACAATCTATGAATAGACAAGAGGGTTGGAGTGGGGCTCTCATAATTACAAGGAGTTATATTGCCTTCTGTGCTGTCTTCTCCCACCCATCTGGACCACCCAAACTGGTGGTTCATCTCTCATCTGGTTACCATGTGATTCAGACTGATGTTTAACTCATTCATTAAGTGGAGACACAGACTCATTCTATATACTCCCACACAACCTCCCATGCTAGAGACACAGGAAAATGGACGGGTATTAATGGTCCAAAACTGGAGAACTAAAGGTCACGGCAAATCGTGCTGGGTCAGCTACCTCCAGGAATATAGTACATATAATATATCATACAGTAACTTGACTTGTCAATGTAAAAAAAAAATGCTGTGCAAAAGTTCTAGGACCATATAATTGGGGTTTGACCCTGAGATTAAAGTAATACTTTAAGGACCATGTTGGAAAATTTCCAGGCACACTCATGCCGAACAGTGATAGACACATCATTCGAATTGTCATCTAAATTAATATTACAGAAATAGTGGTGAATGCATAGGCCAGTCTCTCAGCAGAAGCAGTTGGAACAAATAATTACACATAGATAGACCTTTCAGTTCCATAGTACACTTGTAGAAAAGCACAAATAAAATGTCACCAGTGTTGTGTACAAAAGTAATAAATTAGTACCTCTATATTATGGTCTACATGGTCGTTGTGCATTATAATGTCACTCATACAAGGCTATCTATTTTTGGCAAGTCTGATTCCCAGAGAACAAATTCTCCCTCAGAAGAACAAAAGTTCACATTATCTGCCTGGCATTTATCCACTTTGCTGCCCCATGCTGTTTGTGGGTCTTGGGTCTTTAACCTCTGGGCACATACTGATACCCTGGATGACTTTTGACCAAGGTCAAGAATACTTGTTAGTTAGATACAAAATATCCATTGGATCAGACTCATTTATATGCCACTAACATTATTAGAGTTCCTCATATCTTTGCCCGATGGCTTAATTTGTGTGCTTATTTTCAAGACTATATATATTTATGTATAAAAATAAGTCATAAAATGTATTTCCTGGAATGCATTTTTATGTTTTAATCCATTACCACATGCCTAAAATGTATACTATACTATGTATACTATGCTATGTTGTGCTGAAGGGGCTTGTGAGCTATACCATGTAGGGTCACCCAAGATGAGCAGGTGATAGCAGAGAGGTCAGACAAATCACAGCCCACTGGAGAAGGAACTGGCCACCCAGTATATTTTCCAAGATAACATTATGGATAGGTACAACCAGAAACACAGACAGATGTGCCTGGAGTGCTTTGTCCATATTATCACTGAGTCGGACATAACTGAAGGGCTCAACAACAACAAAATACTATTTAATGAGTGTCCAGGAGATCCTCTGCCCTCTTACATCTACAGTGTTACAAACCTTCCAAATTTCTAATTAAAAATATTTTAAACAGGAAATTTAATTTTCCATTCTCATGCTCTGTTTAGTAATGGATCTAATTTATTCCCCTAGAGCGCAAGCTGATTGGATGACAGTGATTGAATCTCATATTGAGAAAGGGTGGAGCTTTGACTGCCAGTCTGGCAAGATCAAAATAGAGATTTTTTTTAAGCAAAATAGAAACCAACATCTCTTTTAAAAGCACTTTTTGAAATGTTGTGTCCTATTAAACAGATATACAGCGAGTGTGCACATTCAGGAGAGCGATTTCAGTAGCATATAATTACCCAGAATCCTCATCTATATGACACAAGACCATAAGATGGCACGGATATTCTATTTGTTTCCATTTGTTGTCATAACTGCATATTTTGGGACGGTTAGCACCATATATTTATCTGAAGGTTTCTTCCAAGCCTGCACACACATGAACCCGCTTCATTGCAAGTTTGGAATTACTGTCATTTCCTGAGTCAGGAACGAGAGCCACAAACAAATGACGCGCATGTGCATTGTGCATTAAATCTATACTAGACCATTAAAGGGGTAGGCTGGGTGTGATATGTGTGGCTGGCTCCATACCGAGGACCATGTTGACAATGACTGCTCTGATAACCCATTTAATGCCAGTGCCACAGGTTGGTGTTAGGACTTGGCTCCGAATCCCCCCCCCACCCCTTGTTTAGACTGGATCGCACTGCTGCACTACATCTGTCAGTCCCAGCTCTGAGGTAAAGCAAACAGTCACATTCCACTGTCTGTGGGGTATGTCAGGGGGAGGGAGAAGGGGTTAAAGCATTTTGCTAGTCTCCTGCACCCAGTCATGTTTAAACAGGAAATATTCCCACCCTTTGGTTAACTTTTCCTTCAGCAGCAGATGTGATAACAAGCTCTTAGCGCAACCCCACACACACACTTTCCACAGGCCTCAGAGACTGTGCCAGCACACACCTTCTTGGCAGTCGCGCTAAATGAAAAAACGCAGAATACCAGTAAGGGTAGCAATCTGTCCCAGGGCCCGCCGCCAACGGCAAGCCACGAAAAAATGAAATAACCTTCTCCAATATATATATATAATGGAGACGTGTTTATTAATTTGTCCATGTTTGGTAAAATATAACACAGCTTTCTTAAAGACACACACGTGTATCTGTAACACTAATTTGAAGTCAGAAAACCATATTAGGCCAAAATACCCAATGGGGTCTTCCATACTTTAGGATCCGCCACAATCTATTAAATACTGTACCTGGGCGGGTACAAAAAAAGGGATAAATTACTGAACACTGACTCACAACCCTCCCCCTGTTGTCCTGAATTAGCCCCCCAGAGTTCAGACATGGCTGGGATGGGGAACCTTTAAGTGTTTTTGGGATAGATTATCTGGTTTAGGAAGTGTGGTACAAAATAAGGTATGAATGACTGAATACTGACTCACACCCCTCCCCCTGTTGTCTTGAATTAGCCCCCCAGAGTTCAGACATGGCTGGGATGGAGAACATCTAAGTGTTTTTGGGAAAGATTATCTGATTTACAGAGTGTGAAAGGCATCATAAAACTCTCAAGGAAGATTCATAGAGAGCCCCAAGCTATATATTACATTTTCCAAACAATATACAAATCTGGGGATTTCCCTTTAAAATAACTCTTCTTATCACCTATATTTCAAAGCAACCTTCCACCTAATACAAATAGAAAGTATCTATCTTTTTCTAATGTCAGATTCACTAAGCTAGGCCGGGTCCTTTCAGAGCCAGTCTTTTAATATCCATGGTTTATGGCCCTATTGGATTCCCCAAGTGGATTTTTATGGGGTATGATAGGGATTGCATATAAATAATGACATTTATTCTCTATATGTTGCCATGTGAAAATGGTGCAGAAACACAAGACAATTTCATCCTGTAAAGCAACAAAAAACTATTATTTCCAACATATTTACATAATTGTCGCCCAAATTGAAAATTAGAACAGTAATTTGAACATTTACAAAAAAAAAAACTTCTAGTTTCCTAATAACTTGCAGCGTCAGTTAATTTGCTGTGGGAGAAAACGCCAGGGGCGGGACACTCGAAATCCTTTCAGGAGACTCTCAGAATTTCAGGGCGAGTTGGCAACAATGTAACCCAGACCGATAGTTTAACCACAGACTCAAGTTTTTTTCCCACACCCCATATAAATGCTGCAACAGCACTCAGGTTGCAGCCAAGCACTTGAAACCATAAATACCAGGAGCAGATGCACACTCCTCCCAAGCCTCAAAGGAACTTTACCCACTCAGGCCCAGGCTTTTGTCTGCTCCCCGGAATGTCCCGCTGGATTGTTCTTGCCCAAAGAGGACAGAAGGAGATGGGAAAAAGGAGGATGACCCCCCCAACACACCCTTAAGTTTCTCCAGGATTTTTTTCAAACTGCTTCTTTGTGAAGATGTTACAATCCTATACTCAACAACTAGAAACAAAAATAAATATATACTATGAATATAAAAATATATCGAATATATACAATAAATATAAAAATCTATTCACAAACTGATACAGATAGACCTGAAATTATGTAAAAAAATTGTAAAAACAGTGGATTTGTCCTTAACTACCAACTAATAGTCTATGCTTAGACCAAAAAATCCAAGATGGCGGTGGTGATTATGTAAAAAAAAAAGATGCAGACTTGTTTTAACCTGTTTCTTTGTGAAGATTTTACAGTCCTATACTCAACAAGAAACACAAATATTTACAATGAATATAAAAAATATATTAGCAAAAGGATACATAGACCTGGAGTGTTAGAATAAATTGTAAAAACTGAGTGGATTCATCAGTAACTACCAACTAATGGTCTATGATAAAAAAAAATCCAAGATGGCGGATATGTATAGAAAAAAGATGTAGATCTTTGGTCATTTTAACAACACTTTTTTTTTTTCGTTTCCTTGACCTGTTTTACTAAAATAGATACAAATAAAATAAAAATGTAATTGCATAATAAACCAGAAAGTGCATAAAACTAACTTTGATGTCAGTAAAATTATTTAAGCTTATCGTTGGGAAAAGAAAGAAGGGTGTATTAAAGTTTTCAGTCAATGAAGTTTGGTGAATTGCCAACATTTTGTGATTTTTTTTAAAAAATATGGTGGATTCCGCCTCATGAAGCAATTACTAGAATCCAGGCTTGAGGCCTACATCAGGCCGCCAATAGATCTCATATCATTTCCAGCAGAACACCTCACACCCAAATACTACATTCAAGCCTAATTAAACATAATAAGTATAAGTACCTAATTAAACACATGAGTAATAATCTCCTCAGAATGAGGTATTTGCCCACTCCTCCCCTTCTTATTGAGACGCCGGCGTTGTGTGTAATGGGAATGTTATCATCGTATCATTAGCTAATGTGATAACTTACTGTCACCTCGCGCATTTCAAAGCTGATGCGCCAGACAGATGTTTACACTTTCTGCCCGCCATCCAATACAATCTGTTCTTAATTTCACAAACTAATTCCATGGAAATTAAACCTTATTTATTCCAGATTCCCTTCAAAAAGTATACACACATACAACACGGGATTAAGTGCATACATTCCTAATCCTATCAGACAGAGGGGGAAATTAAAAACTAAATTAACACGTCTGTTTATATAAGTCGATAAAACACGCCATGTCTTAACCCTTCCACTGCCACAGAGGCCTCTACAGCAGCCCCCTCCCTTAGTAAAAAGCAATTTGTCATATTAACTTGCTGGATCTTGCAAATACAACAATGTAAATTTAACATTTTTCCAACAGTTTTTTAATGCACATTTTTTCCAATCCGTGTTTGTTTCTTTAGCAGGGGCTGGGACATATTTTATTTCATATTTATAGTTTTACCGAGTCCAAAAAAAGCGACTACTGTATAAACATTAACTTTAAAAAGAAAGATTATTTGCAAAACGTATAGACACCAAAACCTATATGTATGGTTCAATGGTCTTCTATATACAGCGGGTATATGCTTAAGGGAAGCCATGTTTGATATGGTTATGGATTGCAAGAGCGAAGCGTTTGTGGGCACATTTGTCCCTGCCAAGGTTCCCAGAATGCAGTGTAATAACTGTATTTCTTGGAATTCTGGGCATGAAGCAATTTTTTTAACTTGTTTTAGACATTCAAATGTGAACACAAACATACTATTTATTTATTATAGAAATATACATATATATATATATATATATATATATATATATATATATATATATATATATGTAACAATCCACATATTACAAAGATCAGAGAAGAGCTAAAAAGGTTGAACTTGATGGACTAAAAGTCATTTTTCAACCTCAATAACTATATATATATATATATATATATATATATATATATATATATATATATATATACACACATATAAATATAAATGTATATATATATATATATTATATGTGTGTGCACATAAACAAATACATATATATATATACTCACATCTATCTATCTATATATATATATATATATATATATATATATATATATATATATATATAGTTGAGTGTATTTATACCAGCCTAAGTTTAACAGGCCCCCATCCCCCTCTCTTTACACGACACAGCTGCTTACCATCCCTGCAGCTCCACCAAGAACCCTTTTGTGGCCCTCCTATTAGGTCCAAGACCACCCACTACCTATGGTGACCACCCAAGCACCAAGCACGTCCCCCTCACCCCCTCCTCCTCTTCCTGCTTACAGGAGGGAACCTATAAGCAGCGGCATACAGCAATCCCAAATTTGTTTTCCCTTCCTCTGTATATGGTATGTTTTGTGCAGCTCACCCTCTGTACTTAGTTTATTCTCCGACCTCCCTGTCTGAAAAGCCCTAACATTCCTCCCAGCCCTCAGGTCCTTATATCGCAGGCCTGTGGCGGTTATACTGTGTCATGGACTCCTCTGATACGTGCTCTCTGTGTATAAATACATTTATTTAAACTCCATTTTTACCTCCAATAGTTAATAAATATATTTACAAAATAGAAAAACAACACAATTCGAATTTCTGAATATTTGCCAAAAAAAAGTTACGCAAACTAATATTAAAATCTTGATATGTGAAAAGTGACTGCTCAACAAATTCAAATTATATGAAATTTCGTAGCCAAGCAGGCTTTTTATTAGCCAGAAAAAGCTTTTTACATAAAAATAAATATTTATAAATAAATAGTTTTTAGAAATATATATATATATATATATATATATATATATATATATATATATATATAGTTATAAGTAACATTTTATAAAAACAAATAAATATATATATATAGTTATAAGTAACATGTTATATAAAAATAAACATATAAAAATATATAAATACATATAAGTAAAAATGTAGGCGTCTTGGCTCCCTGAGTTAAAATATTCATAAAACACCTTAATTTGTGCCTGACAAGCCCCCTGGCTGTTCCTCTGCTCCTGGGGTAAATGCCTCTGTGTGTATTTAATGTTCTGTTACACAGTAATATGAACATTCAGCTGACACCATCCCACATATAACGCACTCTCTGTTCTGGAAACCTCTCGTGTAATAGCCGTCCTCCTGTACAAATCTTTATTTTTAATGGCTTTATTTACCACATACACAAAGCCATAAGAAACACTCCTTGTAACATTTTCTTTGCTTAAATAAATGTTTGTTTATGCTTTTTTTTTTTTTAAGGGGGAATGAATCGCAGGCCCTGGGCCCATTAATAAGCATTTTTCGTACCTGATTTTAAAACCCTATTTGATTCTGGTCCCACTTTTACATAAAGTGCTGCTGTATATCCATCCAAAGTCATCTGGAACTCAAACACTGATGCTGGACGGCTACCCGTGGGCCATACTGACTAAGGGGACAGCACAAGTTGCAATTTATGTGCTGCGCTATATAGTCTTTTAACTGAAGTGAGATCTCTATAAGTAACATTGTTGCTTTTTTCAGTCGTGTACGACTCTCTGTGACCTTTGTACATAAGGTTTTCTTGGCAAAGATACTTGAGTGGGTTGCCGGTTCTTTCTCCATTGGACCGTTATTTGCATGACCTTTCTGCCTTGAACTGGCCATATTGGGTGACCCTACATGGTATAGCGCACAACTGCATTGGTGTACCCCTCCACCACGACAAGGTGAACATAACACTGTATATACTAGTATTGACCTCTTCTTCTAACACTCTTTCAAGTCAGCACAACCAATGGCCATGTCATTTCCACATTAGGCAACCACCATAAGAGTGAACATAACAAATCCACATAGGACACTTACCTTCCACCCATAGTCTCTCAATGTCAGTCTCAATGGAGGCAACTCGTAGTCCCACCGCCATGGCCCCAAAGACCAGTAGACCAATGAATAGGACTTTCCCGCAATGCCTCTGTATGGAGCATCCCAGAGAGAATAGTAGTGCCTGGAATTGCGCTCTGAGCCAAAGAGGGGCTTTCTGACCCACCGCCTTACCCTGGGAAGAGACACAACATGTTATGGAATTGTTCCACCAAAATAATTCAAATCTAATACAATCAACATGATACCATGCTAGATTATTACACCACTATATGGCACTACTTATATATTAATATATTATTATTATATTGTGGCCACTGCACAGGCTACCTGTTGTGGGAATCCTGCTCTGCAAATAAAATCCACCGACTGCAGATTCCGAGCAGGTTGTGCCAGCGGGGAGATTAATCGCAGATGTTGCTTTACAGGAGCTTTGCAGACCATGTGTCATCTATGACCACTAAATGCTTTGCAGGTTGTTATAGCTTTTATGGGACAGAGCTTTATGGGATGTTATACATGAGTTTCTGGGGTCATAAAAGGATCTTCTCATGATGTAAAAATCTAGGACTTAGACTGAGTCAAACAACAGATTATGCATCCTGCCAGCCCACCTGGACAGCTCCCACCGGAGATACAGGGAAAAGGATTTGTGGGGGAGGAAATGATAAATAAAAAGGAAATAATTAAATAAGAAGGAAGGCGATATATTTTGAAAGTGGAAAGAAACTGGTTCTGCCGGGAAGGGTGAGGCGGACAGTTTTGCCCCACATACTTGTGGCCACGGACACAGCCTGCCAGTCCCTTGTGGCTGGAAAACTGAACGTATGCCAACCACAGTAGAACCGAGGGGGGCAGCTGGCATCCTGCGGGGAGAGGAAGGATTGCTGCTACCCAGGTGGCCCCCATGTGCAGTGCCCACAACGTATCCTGCCTCTGACTGATCTCAGGGCTGATGGCAAGCCCTCCCTTAGCGCCCAGGAGCCACTGCATCCAAAACCGACAAATGACGCATAGACCCCCCACTCATCTCCCACTGACTGCAGCGGTGGTGGCCCTATTAACGCTCTGAGTGCCACAGGTGTCATAGTGAACCAGTCACATATAACATGCACAGAGATGATCCTTTAAATCAGCGTGGTCACTACTTGTCATTGACAATCTCACAGAAACCACTAAGTAAGACATTTTAGCTTAGACATCACAGCTTGTCAGTGAAACCCCTTCCCATAACCCCCCTGAGAAAGAACAAGAAATTAGGCAGTAACATACGATCTACTGACAGATACGTTGATGACATTTCCTCAATAATTCAATTTTACACACACACAAATACACAGTGATGTCTCTGCAATTTTTCCCATGTTTTGTGAATCCAATAAGTAATATTTCACGAGAACATAATCTCACGGCTATGCCAATTAGATTGTCAGCTCCTGGTCTGAGTGGAGGTTTAAATTAATAAAAAAATAACTTGGCTCCAGCGCTTGCATGACCTATAGACCTCACAAGAAAACAATGTCTGGGGAATTTAGATTATTGTGTATTTTGTATGAAAGCCCAGATTTTCCATGTGTTTTAACTCTTTGCTGGTAGAAATAAAAAGCAGAATGAGATAATTCGGTTACAATGTGTCACCAGTTGTCACTTTCTTATTTCATATTAAAATTCACATCCCAACCCCACATAGTGAAAAGGCCTTTCCGCCCCCACCCCCTCCCATCCTCCCAGTGATGGACAAGGAGATAAAACCCAGTAATTAGAGAATCCTCAGACAGGACCCTCACTGAAAACATCCAGCACCAGAGAGATTTACAAAGGCCCCCCACCCACCCCAGGTCTGCTCGGTATCTGGGGGGTGAGATTCCCATTAGCCCATGTGTTTGGAGGGAGGGGGCTCCATATCTCAGATAAAATACAGATCAAAACAGAAGAAGGAATCAAAATGTTACAATGTGAGAGATCCCCCTCCCCACATTATACAAGTTCCTGGCATGTTGTGTGGTGTGTGGGACAGAGAAAATCAAATCTAATAATTAGTCTTATTAATAAAGAGTAATAACATGCTAAGACTATAGAGTGTAAGCTCTACAGACAAGTGGTTTTATAACTTATATTCTTAGCTTTCATAACAGGACAGTAGTGTTACATGTATCACCAAATCTATTTGGAACGCATTTGTAAATATACATACATTCATATAAATACACACTTATTCACATATACATTTTTATATATATATATTCACAGATCCATCAACATAAAAACATACAGACACACCACACATGTACACAAATGTAAACATATATTCACAACTATGCATGCATTAATATAGACACATTTATTCACATGTACACTTTTACAAACACACACATATACACTCAAGTACACACATATATATGTACTAATTCATATATCCCCATGAATACACACATATTTACCCAGACACATACTTACAAATGCACAAATTTACACTTAGGTACACACATATATGTACTAATTCAGATACACACATTTATTCACATATACTCATAAACACACATATTTACACACAAACACACACACTTACAGATACACACATTTACACTTAAGTACACACATATATGTATTAATTCAGATACACACATATATTCACATATACTCATAAACACACACATATTTACACACACACACATTTACACTCAAATACACACATATATGTACTAATTCAGATACACACATTTATTCACATATACTCACACACACACACACACACATATTTACACACAAACACACATTTACACAAATACTTATTTAAACATAAATACACATGTACACACATTTACACACAGACACACATATTTACAAATACACACATTTTCTGATACATTGTTACACAGATACATATTTACAGATACACACATTTACATAGAACCTATACATTCCCACACATAGATCTTTCCCATAGACCCCCAGTGCCAGTCAGTACCCACCTTGCCAATCTGTTTCAGGGCATATGCAGCATGGCAGTAGCTGGGTCTCCGGAGCAGGTCTGAGTTGGGGGCTGGATGAGAAGTTTTATAACCCGGAGGGAGATCTGTGAAGCCCCCGGACCCCGCGCTGGGGGGCACCGAGGCCATCAGTATCCTATAACACAGCAGTTAGGGGGTAACACAAGGAATCACCCAAATGAAGGAGTCAGCAACACAGGGCACCAAGAGGCAAAGCAGCACAATAATCCATACAAGAGATCAGCAGCCTCTGCTGGGAAGAGGTGCCAGGCTGGGGGCAGCTTCCATCTAGGTGGGCAAATCCTTAGATCCTTGGGATTTCTTCATGCTATCTCCAATAAGCAATGATAAGAAAAAAATCCTGCAAAAAGGCACAAAAATACAAGTCCCAAAATAATGTAAATCCTTGGATGGGGCAATAAGAGCTGAGCTTGTGGGGGCTTCTCAGCTTCTGGGGGCTGCAGCTCTGTGTGAGCATGTGTTCCTGTCTCTGTGCATCTGTATTAAAAGCTACTCTTTACAGCCCCTGAAAAGAGAGAGAGAGAGAAAGGCAAAGAGAGGGAGGGGGGCACTGGATGGAAATGTCCTGAGCTTCCCATTGGCTGAGGAAGAGGCAAATTACTCTGCAAACAGCTCCTATTATTAGCTGCTAAGCAACAACTCACCAAAGAGCTGGGAGAGGAGACCACCCAGGCAGCTCCCTCTCAAATCAATGAGGGGACAGGGGAGGGGGGCTCAAACAGAGAAGCCGCACAACTCTTACAGGAATGCTGCTCCACAGACCTCCAAATGCTGCAAATTTCTTACCACCCTGCTCTGTCCAAACAGCCCCCACACCCACCCCTTCCTCATAGCCCCTCACCTCTTATTTAGCAAAGCAATGTGACAGAGACAGCACAGACAGCTGCAATCCAGGCCTTTGTAAGACAGACAAAAACACACAACTACACTAAAACCCCAGCAATAAGGGCACCCCCATTTTATTTAGGACTTCTTATTGGGTGGTACACAAAATCTACACGAAAAACAAACAAAAATGAAAAGACCCCCAACATCAAAATCAGCTAAATGTAAAAAGGACACCCACATCTTATTTAGGACTTCTTATTGGGTGGTACACAAAGTCTACACCAAAAATAAACAACAAATGAAAAGACCCCCAACGTCAAAATCAGCTAAATATAATAAGCCCCCCCTCCCATCTTATTTAGGACTTCTTATTGGGTGGTACACAAAATCTACACCAAAAATAAACAACAAATGAAAAGACCCCCAACATCAAAATCAACTAAATATAATAAGCCACCCACCCCCACATATTATTTAGGACTTCTTATTGGGTGGTACATAAAATCTATACCAAAAATAAACAACAAATGAAAAGACCCCCAACATCAAAATCAGCTAAATATAATAAGGGCTCCCCATCTTATTTAGGACTTCTTATTGGATGGTACATAAAATCTATACCAAAAACAAACAAAAATGAAAAGACCCCCAACATCAAAATCAGCTAAATATAATAAGCCCCCCCTCCCATCTTATTTAGGACTTCTTATTGGGTGGTACACAAAATCTACACCAAAAATAAACAACAAATGAAAAGACCCCCAACATCAAAATCAACTACATATAATAAGCCACCCACCCCCACATCTTATTTAGGACTTCTTATTGGGTGGTACACAAAATCTATACCAAAAATAAACAACAAATGAAAAGACCCCCAACATCAAAATCAGCTAAATATAATAAGGGCTCCCCATCTTATTTAGGACTTCTTATTGGATGGTACATAAAATCTATACCAAAAACAAACAAAAATGAAAAGACCCCAACATCAAAATAAGCTCCCCCATTCTAATATAATAAAGGCGCCAACATCTTATTTACGGATATTCTAGGTGGCGAAGACATCTAAACCAAACATAAAAATGAAAAGACCCCTACAATCTAAATCAGCTCTCCTTTTTATTATAATAAGGGCCTCCAAATCTTATGTAAGCATCTTTCTAGGGGGTACACAAATCTACAAAAAAAAAAAGAAAAAAAAATGAAAAGACCCCCAACATCAAAATCAGCTACCTCCTATTCTAATATAACAAGGGCACCAACATCTTATTTAGGACTTCTTATTGGGTGGCACATAAACCTACACCAAAGACAAAACAAAAATGAAAAGACCCCCTAAGATCAAAATCAGCTCCACTCCCCTTTTATTATAATAAGGGCACCCAGATCCTAATTAAGCATCTTTCTGGGTGGTAAACAAATCCACAATAAAAAAACAAATACAATAAAAAATGAAAAGACCCCCTAACATCCAGATAAGCTGCCCCATTCTAATATAATAAGGACGCCCACATCTTATTCTGAATCATTATACAAACAAAAACAAAAATAATAAGACCCCAACATCAAAATCAGTTGCCCATTTCTAATATTAAAGACACCCTACTTTATTTTGTATTTTATATTGGGTGGCACACAAACCTTCAAGAAAAACAAATAAAAAATCAAAAGAACCCCCTACCATTAAAATCAGCTGCCCCCCCTCTAATATAATAAGGGCAGAGTTGGTAGTACACAAATCTACAACAAACAAAACATCAAAAGAACCCCCTACCCTCAAAATCAGCTGCCCCCCCCCTGATATAATAAGGGCACCCATATCTTATTTAAGGATCATTGTAGGTAGTAAACACATTAAAAAAAAAAATTAAATTAAAAGACCACCTAACAGCAAAATCAGCCGCCCCCCATTCTAATATATTAGGGACCCCCACATGTAAGAATCATTCTAAGGGGCACATAAACCCTACACCAAACAAAACCAAACATTAAAAAGAACTCCCTGGCATCAGTCACCCCCCATTCTAATATAATAAAGGCACCCCCATTTTAAGGTGCTTCCCAAACCCCCCCCCCCCCCCTTTAATACAAAGAGGCTTTTTTAAAATCTCATTTTAAGATGTTTATCATTGAAAAGAACCGTTTGTTGTTTCTTTATTACTTGGAACAAACAGGGCTAAAACTTTTTTTTTGCAGTTGATTTTTTTAGACATGTGTTTAGAGAACAAGATTGCAAAGTTGAGATGGATTATTTATGTTTGAGATGTGTGTATTTCTCTAAAAGCTGGGCCCCTCTCCCCCTGCTCTCCCACTCAGTAAATGCTTCATTTCACACACATCACAGCCCTGCACAAACAATGTGTCAGAAACTACAATTTGCAACTTTTTTTTTTTTTTTTACATTTTCCCCCCAGCTTGGAACAATTTTTTTAAACCATGATTTTTTAATTAATCCTTAATTTTCTTTTTTTTTCATCTTGTTTTTGTGATGGAAAATTATTTGCATTAATTTCTGAATAATTTGTTTAGTGGAATATTTCAAATTAACTATATTTTCCTATGTACTCCTATAATAATTAAGTTTGTTGCCTGTAAAATTAGCACACACAGTAGATATTTATATGGATATATATTATATGGATAAAGAAAAGGATATTGAAAAAATAAAAATGATATATATATATATATATATATATATATATATATATATATATATATATATACACACACATATATATATATATAAATATATACATATATATATATATATATATATATATATATATATATATATAAAGATGTTTGCTTCTGGGGAGGAAAACTATGGCAAGTCTGGACAAGCTAGTAAAAATTATATTAAGATATTAAACTATCAACAAAGGTCTGCATTGTTAGAACAATGGTATTCCCAGTAGTAATACACAGATGTGAGAGCTGGGCCATATATTAGGCTGAGCTCTGTAGAATTGACACCTTTGTGGTGTTGGAGAAGACTGCTTAGAGTCCCTTGGACTGCAAGAAGATCCAATAAATCAGTACTACAGGAAATCAAGACAAACTGTTCACTAGAAGGTATGATCATGAGGCTCAAATATTTTGGTCATATCATGAGACAGCAGGTTCCCTAGAAAAGACTCTGATGCTGGGAAAGATTGAAGGCACAGGGAGAAGGGGGCAACAGAGGCGGAGATGGATAGATGAGGTCACTGAAACAATGAACATGAACTTGATGGAGCTCAGAGGGGAATGACTGAGAGATTCACCTGGCGTGCTGCGGTCCATAGAGTCACGGAGAGTCGGACATGACTGAACAACTAAACAACAACAAAAACAAACAATATATATATATATATATATATATATATATATATATATATATATATAAAACTATACACACACATACATATACATACACTGCAAGTTGATTTAATAAGATCCAGAGGAATGTGAAATGGGGCAGATCTTCAAGTTATTAGATACATATTTGGGGTAAAAGTGTAGAAACATATAAAATAAGAGAAAATTATATAGAAGGGATATAGTGAAAAGAGACAGTATTATTTATGACAGGTTGTGTTTTGTTTGACAGACATTCTGGAATAATGGGATGGAGAGGGGTCTCCAACTGTGCATATCAATGCCCCCCTGCAGTCTCACTTACTCCCTGCCCAATATCCAAAATAAACAGCTTGTTAAAATGATTTGGGTCATATTGGATTAAGATTTGGCTGATCCTACGAAAAACTGAGAACGCAATAAAGACATTTAGAGATGTAGTGGCCATCTGTACTGTTATGGCTAGTGGTCAGTGACTGGCTGGTCGCTACCTGCAGATGGCCAGCAGGGGGAGGCTTGCATTAGCTGTGTCATGGGCTCCATGTCAGGGTATATTACAGAGCTGGCTGTGAATGGCCCCCAGGGGCCTGAGAATGAAACATAACACTAAGTGTATCAATTTAATATGGAAAAGAATGCAGCCACACTAATACCCCCTGTACAGGCACTTACACCAAGCCCCATGTGAGAGGGACAGCCACACTGGATATATCTGCTGCCACACTGTATCACTGGGTATATCTGCTGTCACATTGTATCACTGGATATATCTGCTGCCACACTGTATCACTGGATATATCTGCTGCCACACTGTATCACTGGATATATCTGCTGTCACACTATATCACTGGATATATCTGCTGTCACACTGTATCACTGGATTTATCAGCTGACACATTGTATCACTGGATATATCTGCTGTCACACTGGATATATCTGCTGCCACACTGTATCACTGGATATATCTGCTGCCACACTGTATCACTGGATATATCTGCTGTCACACTGTATCACTGGATATATCTGCTGTCACACTGTATCACTGGATTTATCTGCTGCCACACTGTATCACTGGATATATCTGCTGCCACACTGTATCACTGGATATATCTGCTGTCACACTGTATCACTGGATATATCTGCTGCCACACTGTATCACTGGATATATCTGCTGTCACACTGTATCACTGGATTTATCTGCTGCCACACCGTATCTCTGGGTATATCTGTCACTATATATCTCTCGGTATATCTGTCACTATATATTTATGTTGTTACATTGTATCACAGGATATGCCTACTGTATCATTGTTATATCTGCTGCCACACTGTATCACTGGGTATATTTGCTGTCACACTGTATCACTGGATATTTATGTTGTTACAATGTATTACTGGATATATCTGCTGTCACATTGTATCACTGAATATATTTGCTGCCACACTGTATCACTGGTAATATCTGGTGTCATATTATATCACTGTATATATCTGCTGTCACACTGTATCACTGGATCTATCTGCTGTCACACTGTATTGGTGGATTGTGACTAAAAATGCTCAGAAAACAGTAGAATTTAAAGGCATGTTTAAGTTTCCTGGGCTATGACTGCAACTGATATCGGAGAATTAGTAGTGTATGCAAACAGTTTTTTGCATGAAAAAAATCTAAAAATAAACATTAATAAACTTACCCTGAAATTAGCAAATTGTCTTCTATTTTCTTCTAGTTGAATTTGAGTGTTAACACCCCCTAAAAACCAAGGGTACATTAGCATAAAATTAATTATTTGTTTTGGCCAATCAGAGGCAGCTGCAACATTATAGCAATGTCTGGGGTTCCTATCTCTGCAGCAAAGCATCATGGAACTTGTAGTATTTTAGTTAAGTCTCTGCAGCTCATTTCAACTCACACGTTGACTCTACAGTTTATTCCACCTTAGTATCTGCAGTAAAGAATAACATAGAGTTTACATGTCAAATACAATATACTGCTACACCAAACACTGGCTACAGTGTGGATTCAGTCTTGGTCACCACTTCTGCTGAAAGTCCATTGTATGTATCAACTACTGCTGCAGGTTTGTTTTTATTTTGTTTCTCTCTCTCACTCTTCTATCTCTCCCCCTCCTCTCTCTGCTTTCTCTCTCTCTCTCTCTCTCTCTCCCCCTCTTCTCTTTTTATTTCCCTTCTCTCTCCCCATCTCCCTCTCCCTCTTTTCTCTCCCCATCTCTCTTTCTCTCTCTCTTTTCTTTCTCTCTCTTTCCCCTTTATCTCTCTCGCTCCTCTCTCTTTCTTCTGTCTCTCTCTCTTCTCTCTGTCTCTCCCTCTCTCTCCTTTCTCTCTCCCTTCTCTCTCGCGTTTATCTCCCTCTTCTCTCTCTCCCCTCCTCTCTCTCCCGTCTCTCTCTCTCCCCCCCTCTCTATCTCCCTCCCTCTCTCTCTCACACCCCCTCTCTCTCTCTATCTCTCTCCCTCTCTCATTCCCTCCCTCTCTCATTCCCTCCCTCTCTCTCTCCCTCCTTTTCTAACTTTCTCTCTCTCTCACCCTCTCTCTCTCTCTCCCTCTCTCTCCATCTCTCTTTCTCTCCCACTCTCTCTCTCTCTCTCTCCCTCCCTCTCTCTCTCCATCTCTCTCTCATTCTCTCTCTGTCTCTCTGTCTCTCTGTCTCTGTCTCTGTCTCTCTCTCTCTCTCTCTCTCAGTCTCCCTCTCTCTCGCTCTCCCTCCCTCCCTCCCTTTCCCTCCCTCTCTATCTCTGTCCCTCTTCTCTGTCTCTCCCTCTCTCTCCCTCCCTCTTCTCTGTCTCTCCCCTCCCTCTCTCTCCCTCCCCCTCTTTCTCCCTCCCTCTCTCTCTCCCCCTCTCTCTCTATTTCTTTCTCCCTCCCTCTCTCTCCCTCCCACATATCTGTCTCTCTCTCCCCTCCCTCTCCCTCTCTCTGTCTCTCTCCATCTCTATTTCTCTCCCTCCCTCTCTCTCTCTCCCTCCCTCCCCTCTACTCTCTCTCTCCTCTCTGTCCTTTCTCTCTCTCTCCCTCTTCTCTTTTTATTTCCCTTCTCTCTACCTATTTACCTATTTTCTCTGACTCCCTCTAACTCTCTCCCTCCATTTCTCTCCCTCCCTCTCTCTCTCCCTCCCTCTCCCTCCCTCTCTCTCTTTCTCTCCCTCTCTCTCTCCCTTTCTCTCTCTCCCTCCCTCTCTCCCATTCCCTTTCTCTCCCTCTCTCTCCCTCCCTCTCCCCCTCACCTCCCTCTCTCTCTATCTATCTTATTCTCTCTATCTCTTTCTCTCTCTCCCCCCTCTCTATCTCCCTCCCTCTCTCTCTCACCCCCTCTCTCTTTTTGTCTCTCTCCCTCTCTCATTCCCTCCCTCTCTCATTCCCTCCCTCTCTCTCCCTCCTTTTCTAACTCTCTCTCTCTCCCTCTCTCTCTTTCCCTCTTTCTCCATCTCTCTTTCTCTCCCACTCTCTCTCTCTCTCTCTCTCTCTCTCTCTCTCTCTCTCCCTCTCTCTCTCATTCTCTCTCTGACTCTCTGTCTCTCTCTCTCTCTCTCTCAGTCCCCCTCTCTCTCTCTCGCTCTCCCTCCCTTTCCCTCCCTCTCTATCTCTGTCCCTCTTCTCTCTCTCTCCCCCCTCCCTCTCTCTCCCTCCCCCTCTCTCTCCCTCTCTCTCTCCTTCTCTCTCTCTGTCTCTATTTCTTTCTCCCTCCCTCTCTCTCCCTCCCACTTATCTGTCTCTCTCTCCCCTAACTCGCCCTCTCTCTATCTCTCTCCATCTCTATTTTTCTTCCTCCCTCTCTTTCTCTCTCCCTCCCTCTCTCCCCTCTCTCCAATCTACTCTCCCTCTCTCCTCTCTCTCTCCATCTTCTCTTTTTATTTCCCTTCTCTCTCCCCATATACCTATTTTCTCTCCCTCACTCCCTCTCTCCAATTCCCTTTTTCTCCCTCTCTCTCCCTCCCTCTCCCCCTCTCCCTCCCTCCCTCTCTCTCTATCTATCTATCTCATTCTCTCTCTCCCTCTTCTCTTTTTATTTCCCTTCTCTCTCCCCATTTCCCTCTTTTCTCTCCATGCCTCTCTCTCTCTCCCTCTTCCGCCCTCTCTCCCTCCCTCTCCCTCTCTCTCTCCCCCTCCATTTCTCTCCCCTCCCTCCCTGCCCCCTCTCCATCCCTCTCTCTCCCTCCCTCTCCTTCCCTCTTTCTCTCCCTCTCCCTCCCTCCCTTTCTCTCCCTCCCTCTCCCTCCGCCTCCCTTTCTTTTCCTCCCTCTCTCTACCTCTCTCTCCCTCCCTCTCTCCTCCCCTCTCCCTCTCACCCCTCTTCCTCCCTTTCTCTCCCTCCCTCTCTCTCCTTCCCTCTTTCTGTCCTCTCACTCCCTCTCCCTCCCTTTCTGTCCCTCCCTCTCCCTCTCTCTCCCTCCTGCTCACTCCCTCTCTCTTCCTCCCTCTACCTCCCTCCCTCTCCCTCTCTCTCCCCCTCCCTCTCTCTCCCCTCTCCCTCCCTTTCTCTCCCTCCCTCTCCCCCTCTGCCTCCCTCCCTCTCTCTCCCTCCCTCTCTTTCCCCCTTCCTCCCTCTCTCTCTCCCCTCTCCCTCCTTTTCTCTCCCTCCCTCTCCCCCTCACCCTCCCTTTCTCTCCCTCCCTTTCCCTCCCTCCCTTTCTCTCCCCTCTCCCTCCCTTTCTCTCCCTCTCTCTCCCCCTCTGTCTCCCTCCCTCTCTTCCTCCCTCTACCTCCCTCCCTCTCCCTCTCTCTCCCCCTCCCTCTCTCTCCCCTCTCCCTCCCTTTCTCTCCCTCCCTCTCCCCCTCTGCCTCACTCCCTCTCCCTCCCTTTCTGTCCCTCCCTCTCCCTCTCTCTCCCTCCTGCTCCCTCCCTCTCTCTTCCTCCCTCTACCTCCCTCCCTCTCTCCCCCCCTCCCTCTCTCTCCCCTCTCCCTCCCTTTCTCTCCCTCCCTCTCCCCCTCTGCCTCCCTCCCTCTCTCTCCCTCTCCCTCCCTCTCTTTCCCCCTTCCTCCCTCTCTCTCTCCCCTCTCCCTCCCTTTCTCTCCCTCCCTCTCCCCCTCTCCCCCTTTCTCTCCCTCCCTCTATCTCCCTTCTCCCTCCCTTTCTCTCCCTCCCTTTCTCTCCCCCCTCTCCCTCCCTCTCTCTCCCCCCTCTCCCTCCATTTCTCAATAATTTTAAGCTGAAGGAGCTTTGAATCCTCCAATTGCTGAAAACAATCATGAGACAAACTAGTTTTCTGGGTTATCTCTTTGTGCATAACTTGAGCAATTAAAGGGCCACTTTAGTTTGGGGAAACCCCTCCCATGTTTGTGAAGTATGGTATGTAACAACCGAACCAAACTAGCAGCAACTTAAGCCACAAGCATAAAAACAGTTCTACACAAAATCCTACATTTAGCTGGTTCTGCTGGTGTCATGGAGGTTTCCATATTGGACTATTATTTTGCTTGTAGTGTGTTGAGGGACTTACCTTTTTATTTAGCTCTATTGTCAAGCAGCAATTTACTGTGAAATGAATAGAGATCCTCTCTGAATCCTTGCTTCCATCCATTTTACCAGGCGTCCAATCCTTTTAGGAATAAAATGTCTAATGCTATTGTACCAAAATGTATTTAAATAGTTAAAACTGAAAGGCCGTATGTATGCATTTTAAACATATTAAAACATTTACCAATAATTAAGCTCATTATACGAGCATACTATAAATATAACACTTCAATGGCTATTTAAATCCCAGGTCTGTAAATTACAAGTGCTTTAAATTTAAATATATTCTTTGAAATAAATATGAATTATAATCTTGTAATAAACTCGTTAAATACATTTCAGACCTATACCCTTATGGTAGCGCAGCACAAGGCAGCATCAGTGGCGGTGAGCATCCGCTAGATGGCGCTGCCTTTATTCCGGTGCCATATCATAGAGTCAAGGCTTAAGTAAACTGTTAGGGTTGGGGTTAAGGTGAGGGCTAGGATGAGGGTTAGGGTTGGGGTTAGGGTGAGGGCTGGGGTTAGGGTGAGAGTTAGGGTTAGGGTGAGGGTTAGCATTAGGGTTGGGGTGAGGGTTAGTATAATGGTTAGGATAACATTATAAGCTTAGATCTTCTCTCACATATCCGCAGCGCTGCAAAATATCGGCATCGCCATCTAGTTGTGATAACCCCTTTGCCATTATGTTAAGGTGGAGGCAGCCATTGCTTTGTTTGGTTACCAGGTTGTTATCTATGAGGGGCCTTGAATACAGATACGTTTCCAGATGCCGTTATTGTGAATTTACATTCATTATTGCAAACACAGTCAGAAGAATTAAATTGGAATCTTATCTGCATCTACGATCCCCTCCCAAGTAAATAAAATAAATATCAGTCTCCAATAAAGCATGATTGCTTATAATAATACACTAAAAGGGTGTAAATACTTGTTTTATACAGAATACAGAAAATTTGGGACTACAGTGTTCCTTTAATTATACCAACATATAGCACTACACAATGGCAAATCACCAAATACAGATGCTTGTTGCATGCGCCCCTTTAGAGTGTAAGCTCTTTCGAATAGGTCCTCTCATCATTATGGTGATATATATATATATTTAAGTGTATAAAAGTATATATTGATGTAGGTGGAGGGAAGTAAGGCTGATGATCTATTTGTAGTGATATTCTGGGACTAATTAATACTATCACAGAGGAGAGAGAACATGACTACATATCCCAGAATTCCCTGTATCATAATAAAAGAACAAGGAGGTGATTGTGTGCACAGGGAGTAATGAGCTACCTACAGGGAGACTTCATCTGAGACACTGGGCTAGGAGTGAAGATTATAGAGATGGTGATGTCACATCTTAGTGAATATGGATCATGGGACTGGGAAGTGTCAGGCTTTGCAGCTTAGTACATCTGGCCCACTGACTCTCATATTCAAACAAGGGAAGATATCAGGTGAGGTACCAATAACAGGGGAGCATAAAGGTACAAACTAAATAGAATGAATGTCTGTTATATCTACCTAAACTCCTTTTTCATGAATCCTCATATAGCTTTATGTATCTTGTTTTCTTTCATTCCTTTTTATATTTGCCCCAACCACTGGGAGGTGACTCAATATATCTACCACCCTACAGGCAATATATATTACAAAGTAAATAAAGAAAAGCAGCCTTTAATTTATTAACTAATATATACAAGTATGTTGTTATACCCCTCCTGGAGAAAGGGTTTGTGTACCTAAATGAAGCTGTGAGCTAAACCATGTAGGGTCACCCAAGATGGGCAGGTCATAGCAGAGAGGTTACGCAAATCATGGTCCACTGGAGAAGGAACTGGCAACTACTGCAGTATCTTTGCCATAGTAACCTCATGGATGAGCACAACCAGAGGCAAGCCTGGGGTGCTGCGGTCCATAGGGTAACATAGAGTTGGGCATGACTGAATGACTAAATAACAACAAAATGTTGTTATAAGGCAGTTAGTGTGAGTTTTTTTTTTTATCAGGTTTGTCACTAGGAAGATAGATATAGAGATTCATTAGCAATGTGTGATATAATATAATACATTCCTAAAAAACAATTTATACTGTAAGAAAGTATCAATTGTATACTGAGAGAAGGAGCACCCAAGAAGTAAAATGTCCCATCGTCCAGGTGTAATACCTCTCCCCAAAACTGGAATCCACTCTGTACCTGTACCCCTCTCCCCAAACACACTCACAGATCATCAACTCTTATGGATCATGTAATCTCTAACTGCACCCCCTCATCATCCCTTGTAGATCATCCACCCACTTACCGCACCCCCTCATAGATCATCACCTTACAGACAAACCACCCCCTCATATGTTTTAATTTCTTGAACAGCATGTACCCTCTGTTTACCCCCCTCATTGTTTATCATTACAGACAATCCCCCCTCTCCATGTACCCCCTCATTGTTTATCTTTACAGACAATCTCCCCACTTCATGTACCCCCTGATTGTTTATCTTTACAGACAATCCACCCTCTCCATGTACCCCCTGATTGTTTATCTTTACAGACATTCCCCCCCTCTCCATGTACCCCCTGATTGTTTATCTTTACAGACAATCCCCCCTCTCCATGTACCCCCTCATTGTTTATCTTTACAGACAATCCACCCTCTCCATGTACCCCCTCATTGTTTATCTTTACAGACAAACCCCCTCTCCATGTACCCCTCATTGTTTATCTTTACAGACAATCCACCCTCTCCATGTACCCCCTCATTGTTTTTCTTTACAGACAATCCCCCCTCTCCATGTACCCCCTCATTGTTTATCTTTACAGACAATCCACCCTCTCCATGTACCCCCTCATTGTTTATCTTTACAGACAATTCACCCTCTCCATGTACCCCCTGATTGTTTATCTTTACAGACAATCCCCCCTCTCCATGTACCCTTTGATTGTTTATCTTTACAGACAATCCCCCCTCTCCATGTACCCGCTCATTGTTTATCTTTACAGACAATCCCCCCTCTCCATTTACCCCCTGATCGTTTATCTTTACAGACCATCCCCCCTCTCCATGTACCCCCTGATTGTTTATCTTTATAGACAACTCACACTCTCCATGTACCCCCTCATTGTTTATCTTTACAGACAATCCACCCTCTCCATGTACCCCCTCATTGTTTATCTTTATAGACAATCCCCCCTCTCCATGAACCCCCACATTGTTTATCTTTACAGACCACCCACCCTCTCCATGTACCCACTGATTGTTTAACTTTACAGACAATCCACCCTCTCCATGTACCCCCCCTCATTGTTTATCTTTACAGACAATCCCCCCTCTCCATGTACCCCCTCATTGTTTATCTTTACAGACAATCCCCCCTCTCCATGTACCCCCTGATTGTTTAACTTTACAGACAATCCATCCTCTCCATGTACCCCCCCTCATTGTTTATCTTTACATACAATCCCCCCTCTCCATGTACCCCCTCATTGTTTATCTTTACATACAATCCCCCCTCTCCATGTACCCCCTCATTGTTTATCTTTACATACAATCCCCCCTCTCCATAAAATCCCACATTGTTTATATTTACAGGCAATCCACCCTCTCCATGTACCCCCTGATTGTTTATCTTTACATACAATCCACCCTCTCCATGTACCCCCTCATTGTTTATCTTTACATACAATCCCCCCTCTCCATAAAATCCCACATTGTTTATCTTTACAGGCAATCCACCCTCTCCATGTACCCCCTCATTGTTTATCTTTACATACAATCCCCCCTCTCCATAAAATCCCACATTGTTTATATTTACAGACAATCCACCCTCTCCATGTACCCCCTCACTGTTTATCTTTACAGACAATCCCCCTCTCCATGTACGCTCACATTGTTTATCTTTACAGACAATCCACCCTCTCCATGTACCCCCACATTGTTTATCTTTACAGACAATCCCCCCTCTCCATGCACCCCCACATTGTTTATCTTTACAGACAATCCACCCTCTCCGTGTACCCCCTCATTGTTTATCTTTACAGACAATCCACCCTCTCCATGTACCCCCTCATTGTTTATCTTTACAGACAATCCCCCCTCTCCATGTACCCCCTCATTGTTTATCTTTACAGACAATCCCCCCTCTCCATGTACCCGCTCATTGTTTATCTTTACAGACATTCCTCCCTCTCCATGCACCCCCACATTGTTTATCTTTACAGACAATCCACCCTCTCCATGTACCCGCTCATTGTTTATCTCTACAAACAATCCCCCTCTCCATGTACCCCCTCATTGTTTATCTTTACAGACAATCCACCCTCTCCGTGTACCCCCTCATTGTTTATCTTTACAGACAATCCACCCTCTCTGTGTACCCCCTCATTGTTTATCTTAACAGACAATCCCCCCTCTCCATGTACCCCCTCATTGTTTATCTTTACAGACATTCCTCCCTCTCCATGTACCCCCTCGTTGTTTATCTTTACAGACATTCCCCCCCTCTCCATGTACCCCCTCATTGTTTATCTTTACAGACAATCCACCCTCTCTATGTACCCCCTCATTGTTTATCTTTACAGACAATCCACCCTCTCCATGTACCCCCTCATTGTTTATCTTTACAAACAATCCCCCTCTCCATGTACCCCCTCATTGTTTATCTTTACAGACATTCCCCCCTCTCCATGTACCCCCTCATTGTTTATCTTTACAGACAATCCACCCTCTCCATGTACCCCCTGATTGTTTATCTTTACAGACAATCCACCCTCTCTATGTACCCCCTCATTGTTTTTCTTTATAGACAATCCCCCTCTCCATGTACCCCCTCATTGTTTATCTTTACAGACATTCCTCCCTCTCCATGTACCCCCTGATTGTTTATCTTTACAGACAATCCACCCTCTCCGTGTACCCCCTCATTGTTTATCTTTACAGACAATCCACCCTCTCCATGTACCCCCTCATTGTTTATCTTTACAGACAATCCCCCCTCTCCATGTACCCCCTCATTGTTTATCTTTACAGACATTCCTCCCTCTCCATGTACCCGCTCATTGTTTATCTTTACAGACAATCCACCCTCTCCATGTACCCCCTCATTGTTTATCTTTACAGACAATCCCCCCTCTCCATGTACCCCCACATTGTTTATCTTTACAGACAATCCACCCTCTCCGTGTACCCCCTCATTGTTTATCTTTACAGACAATCCACCCTCTCCATGTACCCCCTCATTGTTTATCTTTACAGACAATCCCCCCTCTCCATGTACCCCCACATTGTTTATCTTTACAGACAATCCACCCTCTCCATGTACCCGCTCATTGTTTATCTCTACAAACAATCCCCCTCTCCATGTACCCCCTCATTGTTTATCTTTACAGACAATCCACCCTCTCCGTGTACCCCCTCATTGTTTATCTTAACAGACAATCCCCCCTCTCCATGTACCCCCTCATTGTTTATCTTTACAGACATTCCTCCCTCTCCATGTACCCCCTCGTTGTTTATCTTTACAGACATTCCCCCCCTCTCCATGTACCCCCTCATTGTTTATCTTTACAGACAATCCACCCTCTCTATGTACCCCCTCATTGTTTATCTTTACAGACAATCCCCCCTCTCCATGTACCCCCTCATTGTTTATCTTTATAGACAATCCCCCCTCTCCATGTACCCCCTCATTGTTTATCTTTACAAACAATCCCCCTCTCCATGTACCCCCTCATTGTTTATCTTTACAGACATTCCCCCCTCTCCATGTACCCCCTCATTGTTTATCTTTACAGACAATCCCCCCTCTCCATGTACCCCCTCATTGTTTATCTTTACAGACAATCCACCCTCTCTATGTACCCCCTCATTGTTTTTCTTTATAGACAATCCCCCTCTCCATGTACCCCCTCATTGTTTATCTTTACAGACATTCCTCCCTCTCCATGTACCCCCTCATTGTTTATCTTTACAGACAATCCACCCTCTCCATGTACCCCCTCATTGTTTATCTTTACAGACATTCCCCCCTCTCCATGTACCCCCTCATTGTTTATCTTTACAGACAATCCACCCTCTCCATGTACCCCCTGATTGTTTATCTTTACAGACAATCCACCCTCTCTATGTACCCCCTCATTGTTTTTCTTTATAGACAATCCCCCTCTCCATGTACCCCCTCATTGTTTATCTTTACAGACATTCCTCCCTCTCCATGTACCCCCTGATTGTTTATCTTTACAGACAATCCACCCTCTCCGTGTACCCCCTCATTGTTTATCTTTACAGACAATCCACCCTCTCCATGTACCCCCTCATTGTTTATCTTTACAGACAATCCCCCCTCTCCATGTACCCCCTCATTGTTTATCTTTACAGACATTCCTCCCTCTCCATGTACCCGCTCATTGTTTATCTTTACAGACAATCCACCCTCTCCATGTACCCCCTCATTGTTTATCTTTACAGACAATCCCCCCTCTCCATGTACCCCCACATTGTTTATCTTTACAGACAATCCACCCTCTCCGTGTACCCCCTCATTGTTTATCTTTACAGACAATCCACCCTCTCCATGTACCCCCTCATTGTTTATCTTTACAGACAATCCCCCCTCTCCATGTACCCCCACATTGTTTATCTTTACAGACAATCCACCCTCTCCATGTACCCGCTCATTGTTTATCTCTACAAACAATCCCCCTCTCCATGTACCCCCTCATTGTTTATCTTTACAGACAATCCACCCTCTCCGTGTACCCCCTCATTGTTTATCTTAACAGACAATCCCCCCTCTCCATGTACCCCCTCATTGTTTATCTTTACAGACATTCCTCCCTCTCCATGTACCCCCTCGTTGTTTATCTTTACAGACATTCCCCCCCTCTCCATGTACCCCCTCATTGTTTATCTTTACAGACAATCCACCCTCTCTATGTACCCCCTCATTGTTTATCTTTACAGACAATCCCCCCTCTCCATGTACCCCCTCATTGTTTATCTTTACAGACATTCCCCCCTCTCCATGTACCCCCTCATTGTTTATCTTTACAAACAATCCCCCTCTCCATGTACCCCCTCATTGTTTATCTTTACAGACATTCCCCCCTCTCCATGTACCCCCTCATTGTTTATCTTTACAGACAATCCCCCCTCTCCATGTACCCCCTCATTGTTTATCTTTACAGACAATCCACCCTCTCTATGTACCCCCTCATTGTTTTTCTTTATAGACAATCCCCCTCTCCATGTACCCCCTCATTGTTTATCTTTACAGACATTCCTCCCTCTCCATGTACCCCCTCATTGTTTATCTTTACAGACAATCCACCCTCTCCATGTACCCCCTCATTGTTTATCTTTACAAACAATCCCCCTCTCCATGTACCCCCTCATTGTTTATCTTTACAGACATTCCCCCCTCTCCATGTACCCCCTGATTGTTTATCATATCAGACAATCCCCCTCTCCATGTACGCTCATACCGTAGGGCGTTTGGTGATTGAGGCCGCTTTCCACTGAATTCAAGTTCTTTATTGGGCTACAAATTAACACTAATTGGGCAAAATGACAAATAAATCCCTATTTCAGGGGTCTCATCTAGTTATAGGGGTTCTCTCTGTGATCCCCCTGACACCCCCATGACTTTACCATCTCATTGCAGTAACTCAGTAACACCAGGCTCTGAGACACACAGGACCATTGATAGATACAGTCTAAACACAGACACTCTATATAAACACTGCTGCACTCTCACAGTCACACCTGTACAGCGCTCTCTGCGAGACCCTCTGTTATTATAACTCTCCTGCCTGAGAGAATTAACTAAAATCATAAAATAATCTCTGGACATAACATCACAAGCACAGAGGATGGAGTCACATTAGTACGTATGAAACCAAAAAAAAAATAGATTTTTTGTTAAAAAAAAATGAACAAAATAAAAAAATGACATATCAGAGAATTACTGAGGTTCCTTCCTCAATCACTAATGAAAAAAAAATAATAACAAGAATATATTAAATGCTCTGATTTCTGTGATTCATCTGGTTGGTAGTATTTGAAGATTTTGGTCACTTAAAAAGTTTAAATTAGACAAAAAAGAGAAAAGAAAAAAAAAATTAGAAAAGTGCACTCATGGATTGGACTAGTAAATAAATGTTAAAATATAACTTTTAATTGTACCAATAAAAGTGTATAAAAAAATCAGTATTGTTGGCGTTCACACCTGAATAAAATATATCTAGGGTACATGGGAAAGGTTCAAAGGATGTAATAAAAAACAAGCATGTCATTACCTTGTCAAGATGATAGTCATTGAGTATTTGTAGAAATATTTCAGGCCAAAATTGTATATAGTCTAATATTTGCAAAAATCGTCAAGCTATGAATGTTCATATTGTACCATATCTTGGTATATTAGATGAAAATATCACAGCATTAATTGTGGTGCTCCCAATGCAAACAGCGCCTAAGGTATAATCCAATGTTTCATAGATTTATAAGGCAATGGGTGCTCATATTGGCCGAAGAGTGCAATAAATTTACATACTTTAAGTCCCAAACGTGAGCCCGTATCGCCAACTGGAAGAAGTAAACATTCAAAGGCAGTTACTCCAGTGTATTAATCTTGGTACTACTGAGGCATCTAAAAAATGGACTAAAGTAGAATATTCCACAATCCTTTGCCTCCATACATGCTCATAGTGTGAATAGTATGTAAGAAGTTCCCAATGTCCCAAAAGAAGTTACCAAAGCTTTGAAAACGCGTTTCGCTGTGTAGTTTTCTTAGTTTGTTTGACATGCTTGTTTTTTGTCAAATAGTGTGAACTTAACTCATGTACCCTAGATATGCTTTATTCCGGCGTGAACGCCAACAATACTGATTTTTGAAAGATTTTTATTGGTACAATTAAAAGTTATATTTTAACATTCATTTACTAGTCTAATCCATGAGTGCACTTTTTTTTTCTTTTCTCTTTTTTGTCATTTAAATATTACTCGCTGGTATTACACAAATGCAAAGATTTAGGACAAGGTAACCATACCTGATTTTTTGTATAATTACTTAAAAAGTTCCCTGTGCTGAATAAACTGCTTTAGATGTATAATTACTGCCTCTGTCGGCAAACAAGCACTAATACAAAGGGTTTGTCCTCATCAGCCAATGAGCACGAATACAGCTATGTTAGCTTGTCTCTGTCAACCAATGAGCACCAATACAGCTGTATGAGCTTGTCCCTGTCAGCCAATGAGCACCAATACAGCTGTATGAGCTTGTCCCTGTCAGCCAATGAGCCCCAATACAGCTGTATGAGTTTGTCCCTGTCAGCTAATGAGCTCCAATACAGCTGTATGAGCTTGTCCCTGTCAGCCAATGAGCACCAATACAGCTGTATGAGCTTGTCCCTGTGAGTGGTTGAGTTAGTGTTTGTGTATGCCAGTGTCCAGTGTAGATGTGTGTGCCAGCCTGTGTGTCTGTGTATATGTCTCATTGTGTGTGTGTGTGTCTCACTATGAGGCGGTGTTAGTGTGTGTGCTAATGTGTGTCTGACTCACTGTGTGTGTCTCATTATGAGTGGTTGTGTCAGTTTATATCAGTGTGGGTGTATCAGTATATGTCAATGTATGTGTGTCTGCATCAGAGTACATCTGTGTGTCCTCCAGATGTTGTGGGTTTGTGTTTTTCCCCCAGAAAGCCATATAACACTAAGTAGTCTCTTCCTACACAATAATAATGTAACTAGGAAATTGCCCGTCAAAAATGACAGGAATAAAATTGTAAGCCTGGTAATGCTGTTTGCCACACAATGCGAGGCTATGGGCCCTCTGCACACCTTTGGCGCTCATTGCTCAACTTTCCTGCTTTGCAATGATCACCTTTGGCGCTCATTGCAAGCCCCATGTTGAGCACCTTTGTCTTTGGTTGCGTTACTACCTTGTGTTAAATGTTAGTGGCTTGGATAAAGTGTTTCTGGCTTTCATTATGTGTTACTGCTTAGGCCTTGATTTTACGTCCTTCGGGCTAGTTTTCGCTGTATTGCGTTTTTTCGGGAGCCATTTTTTCCATTATGATCATGAAAAAATTACAAATATGGCTCAAATGAACTTGCAACCTCACTCACACAGCATATTTGTTGTTTTTTTAGGTCTTTCCAGTTCTGTGGTTCAGCCGTTAAAGTCGGATTTTTGGGCCGCAAACAGCTCGCCTAAGTCCCGGGTAGTCGACGGCTCGCCTCGCTTTGCAAGACTCGCAGTTGCAGTTCTATGGGCCGCAAATGGCTCGCAAAGTGCGACCAACATCGTAAGCGTTCCGGACAGCCCCGCAGTTCCACAACTATATATGTGATATCAGACACCAAGGAAAGACCCCCCTCATACCGGTCACATCAGTACTGAATATGCAGATACATGAGGGGGGGTTAGACTAGGTGACCCCAGCAGTGCAGATAACACCCCAGGTACACAGAGGAGGAGGAAGATGATCTCAGCGTCTGCATATCTTAACATAATGATGGATGAAAGGGCTCAGGGAGGAAGTTTATACGGGGGGGGGGGGGAGCACCATAAAACTGATTTAGGATTTGGGAAACTACTGTAGGCATAAATACTACATGTTAACCCTTTCACTGGTAAAGCAAGGCATTACTGGCCCATCTGCCAGTGAAAGGGTTAACTGGTTTCTATCTGAAGCCACAATGTTTCCTCAGTTTCACAAACATATTTCTACTGTTACATTATAAGGCGTTCTCGTTTGTTTTCTATTTTGTCTTTTGAAGAATTAAACTTGGAAAAAGGCAACGAGTTTTAAGTATATAAATAAAATAACACAGCGTCTATTTTATTACCATGTATATATGCAATAATGTTGCTGTGGGATCTACCATTTTGGTATTTGCTTATCAGCTTCCTCGGGTGGGTGGAGATTTTGAATGCACAGGAAGATTCTATCGACACAGTAGGCATGTGGCAGCTAAAACTGCCAGTGTTTTCTTTGGACACAAGTTTTCAGATAGCAACAAAGAGAATCAGGTGATGAAAGAAAATGGAACCCAACAGGAGATCCCGGGATTTTATGACCGTAACAAGAGATTTTATTTCAGGTCCATTCATAAGTACTCAGAGCTGTTTGTATGTCCAGGGCAAGGGGTGGCATTAGTGGCCAAACTCTGCTGACATGAGCACGTTCCCGTTCTATCCCAATGCTGCCTACAACATATACATTTCTATCACACGTCTGCCTGCACCATTTACATTCTGAATGCACCACATACATATGGTCTGTGTTCACCTTACACGTGTCTACCAATGTTCTTCCTGCACCACATGCATGTCTATCCCATGTATTCCTGCACCACATGCATGTCTATCCCATGTATTCCTTCACCATATACATGTCTATCCCATGTATTCCTTCACCATATACATGTCTATCCCGTGTCTACCTGCACCATATACCTGTATATTCTGTATCAGTCTATTGAATATCACCCTCCTCGGCTCCCTCTGCTGCCCAGTGTGTGGCATTGCATGGTCATACAGCATACAGGTTACATGTTACATACAATACACGTTAACTCACTTACACTGACCCACATACAAAGACTTTCCAACTGAAGAGGTGAGACTGAGGGATCCAAAAACATGAACATCACTGAATCCGGGTGCAACAAAACTGCAGGAAAAGCCAATAGTAGTCTAGGGGTACTAGAAGAGGAAATAGCAGCAGATACAAGTCAGGACTAATGTCCCTCTATAGACCCCCAGTCAGATAAAGGTCAGTACTAATGTCTCTCTATAGACCCCCAGTCAGATAAAGGTCAGTACTAATGTCTCTCTATAGACCCCCAGTCAGATAAAGGTCAGTACTAATGTCCCTCTATAGACCCCCAGTCAGATAAAGGTCAATACTAATGTCCCTCTATAGACACCCAGTCATATAAAGGTCAGTACTAATGTCCCTCTATAGACACCCAGTCATATAAAGGTCAGTACTAATGTCCCTCTATAGACCCCCAGTCAGATAAAGGTCAGTACTAATGTCCCTCTATAGACACCCAGTCATATAAAGGTCAGTACTAATGTCTCTCTATAGACCCCCAGTCAGATAAAGGTCAGTACTAATGTCCCTCTATAGACGCCTAGTCAGATAAAGGTCAGTACTAATGTCCCTCTATAGATCCCCAGTTAGATAAAGGTTGGTACTAATGTCCCTCTATAGACACCCAGTCAGATAAAGGTCAGTACTAATGTCCCTCTATAGACACCCAGTCAGATAAAGGTCATTACTAATGTCCCTCTATAGACCCCCAGTCATATAAAGGTCAGTACTAATGTCCCTCTATAGACCCCCAGTCAGATAAAGGTCAGTACTAATGTCACTCTATAGACCCCCAGTCAGATAAAGGTCAGTACTAATGTCCCCTTATAGACCCCAGTCAGATAAAGGTCAGTACTAATGTCCCTCTATAGATCCCCAGTCAGATAAAGGTCAATACTAATGTCCCTCTATAGACCCCCAGTCAGATAAAGGTCAGTACTAATGTCCCTCTACAGACCCCCAGTCAGATAAAGGTCAGTACTAATGTCCCTCTATAGACACCCAGTCAGATAAAGGTCAGTACTAATGTCCCTCTATAGACCCCCAGTCAGATAAAGGTCAGTACTAATGTCCCTCTATAGACCCCCAGTCAGATAAAGGCCAGTACTAATGTCCCTCTATAGACACCCAGTCAGATAAAGGTCAGTACTAATGTCCCTCTATAGATCCCCAGTCAGATAAAGGTCAGTACTAATGTCCCTCTATAGACACCCAGTCAGATAAAGGTCAGTACTAATGTCCCTCTATAGACCCCCAGTCAGATAAAGGTCAGTACTAATGACCCTCTATAGACCACCAGTCAGATAAAGGTCAGTACTAATGTCCCTCTACAGACCCCCAGTCAGATAAAGGTCAGTACTAATGTCTCTCTATAGACCCCCAGTCAGATAAAGGTCAGTACTAAGGTCCCTCTATAGACACCCAGTCAGATAAAGGTCAGTACTAATGTCCCTCTACAGACCCCCAGTCAGATAAAGGTCAGTACTAATGTCCCTCTATAGATCCCCAGTCAGATAAAGGTCAGTACTAATGTCCCTCTACAGACCCCCAGTCAGATAAAGGTCAGTACTAATGTCCCTCTATAGACCCCCAGTCAGATAAAGGTCAGTACTAATGTCCCTCTATAGACCCCCAGTCATATAAAGGTCATTACTAATGTCCCTCTATAGACCCCCAGTCAGATAAAGGTCAGTACTAATGTCACCTATAGACCCCCAGTCATATAAAGGTCAGTACTAATGTCACCTATAGACCCCCAGTCATATAAAGGTCAGTACTAATGTCCCTCTATAGACCCCCAGTCAGATAAAGGCCAGTACTAATGTCCCTCTATAGACACCCAGTCAGATAAGGGTCAGTACTAATGTCCCTCTATAGATCCCCAGTCAGATAAAGGTCAGTACTAATGTCCCTCTACAGACCCCCAGTCAGATAAAGGTCAGTACTAATGTCTCTCTATAGACCCCCAGTCAGATAAAGGTCAGTACTAATGTCCCTCTATAGACCCCAGTCAGATAAAGGTCAGTACTAATGTCTCTCTATAGACCCCCAGTCAGATAAAGGTCAGTACTAATGTCCCTCTATAGACGCCTAGTCAGATAAAGGTCAGTACTAATGTCACCTATAGACCCCCAGTCATATAAAGGTCAGTACTAATGTCCCTCTATAGATCCCCAGTTAGATAAAGGTTGGTACTAATGCCCCTCTATAGACCCCCAGTCAGATAAAGGTCAGTACTAATGTCACTCTATAGACCCCCAGTCAGATAAAGGTCAGTACTAATGTCCCTTTATAGACCCCAGTCAGATAAAGGTCAGTACTAATGTCCCTCTATAGATCCCCAGTCAGATAAAGGTCATTACTAATGTCCCTCTATAGACCCCAGTCAGATAAAGGTCAGTACTAATGTCACCTATAGACCCCAGTCAGATAAAGGTCAGTACTAATGTCTCTCTATAGACCCCCAGTCAGATAAATGTCAGTACTAATGTCCCTCTATAGATCCCCAGTCAGATAAAGGTCAGTACTAATGTCACCTATAGACCCCAGTCAGATAAAGGTCAGTACTAATGTCCCTCTATAGACCCCCAGTCAGATAAAGGTCAGTACTAATGTCCTTCTATAGACCCCTAGCCAGATAAAGGTCAGTAATAATGTCCCTCTATAGATCCCCAGTCAGATAAAGGTCAGTACTAATGTCCCTCTACAGACCCCCAGTCATATAATGGTCAGTACTAATGTCCCTCTATACGCCCCCAGTCAGATAAAGGTCAGTACTAATGTCCCTCTATAGACCACCAGTCAGATAAAGGTCAGTACTAATGTCCCTCTATAGAGACCCAGTCAGATAAAGGTCATTACTAATGTCCCTCTATAGACCACCAGTCAGATAAAGGTCAGTACTAATGTCTCTCTATAGACCCCCAGACAGATAAAGGTCAGTACTAATGTCCCTCTATAGGACCCCAGTCAGATAAAGGTCAGTACTAATGTCCCTCTATAGACTCCCAGTCAGATAAAGGTCAGTACTAATGTCCCTCTATAGACTCCCAGTCAGATAAAGGTCAGTACTAATGTCCCTCTATAGACTCCCAGTCATATAAAGGTCAGTACTAACGTCCCTCTATAGACTCCCAGTCAGATAAAGGTCAGTACTAATGTCCCTCTACAGACCCCCAAACAGATAAAGGTCAGTACTAATGTCCCTCTTTAGCCCCCCAGTCAGATAAAGGTCATTACTAATGTCCCTCTATAGACCCCCAGTCAGATAAATGTCAGTACTAATGTCCCTCTATAGGCCCCCAGTCAGATGAAGGTTGGTACTAATGTCCCTCTATAGACCCCAGTCAGATAAAGGTCAGTACTAATGTCCCTCTATAGACCAACAGTCAGATAAAGGTCAGTACTAATGTCCCTCTATAGACCCCAGTCAGATAAAGGTCAGTACTAATGTCCCTCTATAGACCCAGAGTCAGATATAGGTCAAAACTAATGTCCCTCTATAGACACCCAGTCAGATAAAGGTCAGTACTAATGTCCCTCTATAGACCCCCAGTCAGATAAAGGTCAGTACTAATGTCCCTCTATAGACACCCAGTCAGATAAAGGTCAGTACTAATGTCCCTCTATAGACCCCCAGTCAGATAAAGGTCAGTACTAATGTCCCTCTATAGACCCCCAGTCAGATAAAGGTCAGTACTAATGTCCCTCTATAGACCCAGAGTCAGATATAGGTCAAAACTAATGTCCCTCTATAGATCCCCAGTCAGATAAAGGTCAGTACTAATGTCCCTCTATAGAACCCAGTCAGATAAAGGTCAGTACTAATGTCCCTCTATAGATACCCAGTCAGATAAATGTCAGAACTAATGTCCCTCTATAGACCCCAGTCAGATAAAGGTCAGTACTAAGGTCCCTCTATAGACCCCCAGTCAGATAAAGGTCAGTACTAATGTCCCTCTATAGACCCCCAGTCAGACAAAGGTCAGTACTAATGTCACTCTATAGACCCCAGTCAGATAAAGGTCAGTACTAATGTCCCTCTATAGACCCCAGTCAGATAAAGGTCAGTACTAATGTCCCTCTATAGACCCCCAGTCAGACAAAGGTCAGTACTAATGTCCCTCTATAGACCCCAGTCAGATAAAGGTCAGTACTAATGTCCCTCTATAGACCCCCAGTCAGACAAAGGTCAGTACTAATGTCCCTCTATAGACCCCTAGCCAGATAAAGGTCAGTACTAATTTTCCTCTATAGACCCCCAGTCAGATAAAGGTCAGTACTAATGTCCCTCTATAGATCCCCAGTCAGATAAAGGTCAGTACTAATGTCCCTCTACAGACCCCCAGTCAGATAAAGGTCAGTACTAATGTCCCTCTATACGCCCCCAGTCAGATAAAGGTCAGTACTAATGACCCTCTATAGACCACCAGTCAGATAAAGGTCAGTACTAATGTCCCTCTATAGACCCCCAGTCAGATAAAGGTCAGTACTAATGTCCCTCTATAGACCCTCAGTCAGATAAAGGTCAGTACTAATGTCCCTCTATAGGACCCCAGTCAGATAAAGGTCAGTACTAATTTCACTCTATAGACCACCAGTCAGATAAAGGTCAGTACTAATGTCACTTATAGACCCCCAGTCAGATAAAGGTCAGTACTAATGTCCCTCTATAGACACCCAGTCAGATAAAGGTCAGTACTAATGTCCCTCTATAGGACCCCAGTCAGATAAAGGTCAGTACAAATGTCCCTCTATAGACCTCCAGTCAGATAAAGGTCAGTACTAATGTCCCTCTATAGACCCCCAGTCATATAAAGGTCAGTACTAATGTCCCTCTATAGACTCCCAGTCAGATAAAGGTCAGTACTAATGTCCCTCTATAGACTCCCAGTCAGTTAAAGGTCAGTACTAATGTCCCTCTATAGACCCCCAGTCATATAAAGGTCAGTACTAATGTCCCTCTATAGACTCCCAGTCAGATAAAGGTTAGTACTAATGTCACTCTATAGACCCCCAGTCAGATAAAGGTCAGTACTAATGTCCCTCTATAGACCCCCAAAAAGATAAAGGTCAGTACTAATGTCCTTCCATGGACCCCAGTCAGATAATGGTCAGTACTAATGTCCCTCTATAGGCCCCCAGTCAGATGAAGGTCGGTACTAATGTCCCTCTATAGACCCCAGTCAGATAAAGGTCAGTACTAATGTCCCTCTATAGACCCCCAGTCAGATAAAGGTCAGTACTAATGTCCCTCTATAGACCCCAGTCAGATAAATGTCAGTACTAATGTCCCTCTATAGGACCCCAGTCAGATAATGGTCAGTACTAATGTCCCTCTATAGGCCCCCAGTCAGATAAAGGTCAGTACTAATGTCCCTCTATAGATCCCCAGTCAGATAAAGGTCAGTACTAATGTCGCTCTATAGACACCCAGTCAGATAAAGGTCAGTACTAATGTCCCTCTATAGACACCCAGTCAGATAAAGGTCAGTACTAATGTCCCTGTATAGATCCCCAATCATCTCATGGTCAGTACTAATGTCCCTCTATAGAACCCAGTCAGATAAAGGTCAGTACTAATGTCCCTGTATAGATCCCTTTGAAAAAAATGCAGCATTTGGAGACCACTCAAAGACCAGAACATATAAAATTGTAGTTGCCCTTTAGATGTAGTCACAAATTGCAATTTGTACCATTTCTGGAATACAAAGTAAAAGGGAGGAGAAGCCTATGTCCCTCACAGGGTACCTCCTATCTGGAAGGCATGTAGCCACACAAGCTTGCTAGACTGCCTTCATATGTATAAAAAAAGACCAAAGTGACCATAATACATAATGAACTGGCCGTTGCCATATCATATCAACAGATAAATATTTAATGGTCTGTAACTGCTGAGTAAGTAACATACTACCACAACCAAAGTCTAAGACGAATCTAGGACCTGCACCGGGTAGCTTTTTCAAAGGTCAGACATTTAATCCAATGCCAAATGTGGGTTTCAGACTATCAGACATTAGGTCTCAGAATATAATTTGGTCTCAGACTATCAGACATTTCTCAGACTATCATTGGGTCTCAGGTTATCAGTCATTGGGTCTCAGACTACCAGTCATTGGGTCTCAGACTATCAGTTATTAGGTCTCAGACTATCATTTGGTCTCAGACTATCAGACATTAGGTCTCAGACTATCATTTGGTCTCAGGTTATCAGTCATTAGGTCTGAGATTATCATTGGGTCTCAGAATATCAGACATTAGACTGTCAGAATATCATTAGGTCTCAGGCATCATTGGGTCTCAGGTTATCAGTCATTAGGTCTCAGACTATCATTAGGTCTCAAACTATCAGACATTAAGTCCAAGACTATCACTAGGTCTCAGACTATCAGACATTAAGTCCCAAACTACCATTACATCTCAGACTATCATTAGTTTGTCGTGCTGCCCCTACTATTTGGAACTCCTTGCCTCGCTCCATTAGATTATCTTCCTGCCTCAAAACCTTTAAAAAATAACTAAAAATGATAGTCCCAGACTATCATTTGGTCTTGGACTATCAGACATTGGGTCTCAGAAGATCATTAGGTCTCAGACTATCAGACATTAGGTCCCAGACTACCATTAGGTCTCAGACTATCAGACATTAGGTTCCAGACTATGATTAGGTGTCAGACTATCAGACATTAGGTCCCAGACTATCATTAGGTCTCAGACTATCAGACATTAGGTCCCAGACTAACAGACATTAGGTCCCAGACTACCATTATGCCTCAGACTATCAGACATTAGGTCTCAGACTATCATTGGGTCTCAGGTTATCAGACATTAGGTCTCAGACTATCATTGGGTCTCAGGTTATCAGTCATTAGGTCTCAGACTATCATTGGGTCTCAGACTATCAGACATTAGGTCTCAGAATATCATTTGGTCTCAGATTATCAGTCATTACCTCTCAGACTATCAGACATTAGGTCCCAGACTATCAGTCATTACGTCTCAGACTATCATTGGGTCTCAGGTTATCAGGTTTGGTCTCATACTATCAGACATTAGGTCCAAGACTACCATTACGTCTCAGACTATCAGACATTAGGTCCCAGACTACCATTACGTCTCAGACTATCAGACATTAGGTCTCAGACTATCATTACGTCTCAGACTATCAGACATTAAGTCTCAGACTGACATTAGGTCTCAGACTATCAGATATTAGGTCTCAGACTGACATTAGGTCTCAGACTATCAGACATTAGGTCTCAGACTACCATTACGTCTCAGACTATCAGACATTAGGTCTCAGACTACCATTACGTCTCAGACTATCAGACATTAGGTCTCAGACTATCATTACGTCTCAGACTATCAGACATTAGGTCCCAGACTATCATTAGGTCTCATACTATCAGACATTAGGTCCAAGACTACCATTACGTCTCAGACTATCAGACATTAGGTCCCAGACTACCATTAGGTCTCAGACTATCAGACATTAGGTCCCAGACTATCATTAGGTCTCATACTATCAAACATTAGGTCCCAGACTATCAGTCATTACGTCTCAGACTATCATTAGGTCTCAGACTATCATTTGGTCTCAGACTATAATTGGGTCTCAGACTATCAGACATTAGGTCTCAGAATATCAGTCATTACGTCTCAGACTATCATTGGGTCTTAGGTTATCAGTCATTAGGTATCAGACTATCAGTCATTAGGTCTCAGACTATCATTTGGTCTCAGACTAACAGACATTAGGTCCAAGACTACCATTATGTCTCAGACTATCAGACATTAGGTCTCAGACTATCATTGGGTCTCAGGTTATCAGTCATTAGGTCTCAGACTATCATTTGGTCTCAGACTATCAGACATTAGGTCTCAGACTATCATTGGGTCTCAGGTTATCAGTCATTAGGTCTCAGACTATCATTGGGTCTCAGACTATCAGACATTAGGTCTCAGAATATCATTTGGTCTCAGACTATCAGTCATTACCTCTCAGACTATCAGACATTAGGCCCCAGACTATCAGTCATTACGTCTCAGACTATCATTGGGTCTCAGGTTATCAGTCATTAGGTCTCAGACTATCATTTGGTCTCAGACTATCATTGGGTCTCAGACTATCAGACATTAGGTCTCAGACTATCATTGGGTCTCAGGTTATCAGTCATTAGGTCTCAGACTATCATTTGGTCTCATACTATCAGACATTAGGTCCAAGACTACCATTACGTCTCAGACTATCAGACATTAGGTCCCAGACTACCATTACGTCTCAGACTATCAGACATTAGGTCTCAGACTATCATTACGTCTCAGACTATCAGACATTAAGTCTCAGACTATCATTACGTCTCAGACTATCAGACATTAGGTCTCAGACTGACATTAGGTCTCAGACTATCAGATATTAGGTCTCAGACTGACATTAGGTCTCAGACTACCATTACGTCTCAGACTATCAGACAATAGGTCTCAGACTACCATTACGTCTCAGACTATCAGACATTATGTCTCAGACTATCATTACGTCTCAGACTATCAGACATTAGGTCCCAGACTATCATTAGGTCTCATACTATCAGACATTAGGTCCAGGACTACCATTACGTCTCAGACTATCAGACATTAGGGCCCAGACTACCATTAGGTCTCAGACTATCAGACATTAGGTCCCAGACTATCATTAGGTCTCATACTATCAAACATTAGGTCCCAGACTATCAGTCATTACGTCTCAGACTATCATTGGGTCTCAGGTTATCAGTCATTAGGTCTAAGACTATCATTTGGTCTCAGACTATAATTGGGTCTCAGACTATCAGACATTAGGTCTCAGAATATCAGTCATTACGTCTCAGACTATCATTGGGTCTCAGGTTATCAGTCATTAGGTCTCAGACTATCATTTGGTCTCAGACTATCATTGGGTCTCAGACTATCAGACATTAGGTCTCAGACTATCATTGGGTCTCAGGTTATCAGTCATTAGGTCTCAGACTATCATTTGGTCTCAGACTATCAGACATTAGGTCTCAGACTATCATTGGGTCTCAGGTTATCAGTCATTGGGTCTCAGACTATCAGTCATTAGGTCTCAGACTATCATTTGGTCTCAGACTATCAGACATTAGGTCTCAGAATATCATTTGTTCTCAGACTATCAGTCATTAGGTCTCAGACTATCATTTGGTATCAGACTATCAGACATTAGGTCTCAGAATATCATTTGGTCTCAGACTATCAGTCATTACATCTCAGACTATTAGACATTAGGTCCCAGACTATCAGTCATTACGTCTCAGACTATTGGGTCTCAGGTTATCAGTCATTAGGTCTCAGACTATAATTTGGTCTCAGACTATAATTTGGTCTCAGACTATCAGACATTAGGTCTCAGACTATCAGACATTAGGTCCCAGACTATCATTAGGTCTCAAACTATCAGACATTAAGTCCAAGACTATCACTAGGTCTCAGACTATCAGACATTAAGTCCCAGACTACCATTACATCTCAGACTATCAGACATTAGGTCTCAGACCATCATTAGGCCTTCGACTATCAGACATTAAGTCCCAGACTATCATTAGTTTGTCGTGCTGCCCCTACTATTTGGAACTCCTTGCCTCGCTCCATTAGATTATCTTCCTGCCTCAAAACCTTTAAAAACTAACGAAAAATGATAGTCCCAGACTATCATTTGGTCTCGGACTATCAGACATTGGGTCTCAGACTACCATTAGGTCTCAGACTATCAGACATTAGGTTCCAGACTATGATTAGGTGTCAGACTATCAGACATTAGGTCCCAGACTATCATTAGGTCTCATACTATCAGACATTAGGTCCCAGACTATCATTAGGTCTCAGACTATCAGACATTAGGTTCCAGACTATGATTAGGTGTCAGACTATCAGACATTAGGTCCCAGACTATCATTAGGTCTCATACTATCAGACATTAGGTCCCAGACTATCATTAGGTCTCAGACTATCAGACATTAGGTCCCAGACTAACAGACATTAGGTCCCAGACTATCAGACATTAGGTCCCAGACTATCATTTGGTCTCAGACTATCAGACATTAGGTCTCAGAATATCATTAGGTCTCAGACTATCAGACATTAGGTCTCAGAATATCATTAGGTCTCAGGTTATCAGTCATTAGGTATCAGACTATCAGTCATTAGGTCTCAGACTATCATTTGGTCTCAGACTAACAGACATTAGGTCCCAGACTACCATTGGGTCTCAGGTTATCAGTCATTAGGTCTCAGACTATCATTTGGTCTCAGACTATCAGACATTAGGTCCCAGACTATCAGTCATTACGTCTCAGACTATTATTGCGTCTCAGGTTATCAGTCATTAGGTCTCAGACTATCATTTGGTCTCAGACTATCATTGGGTCTCAGACTATCATACATTAGGTCTCAGACTATCATTGGGTCTCAGGTTATCAGTCATTAGGTCTCAGACTATCATTTGGTCTCAGACTATCAGACATTAGGTCTCAGACTATCATTGGGTCTCAGACTATCAGTCATTAGGTCTCAGACTATCATTTGGTCTCAGACTATCAGACATTAGGTCTCAGAATATCATTTGTTCTCAGACTATCAGTCATTAGGTCTCAGAATATCATTTGGTCTCAGACTATCAGTCATTACATCTCAGACTATTAGACATTAGGTCCCAGACTATCAGTCATTGCGTCTCAGACTATCATTGGGTCTCAGGTTATCAGTCATTAGGTCTCAGACTATCATTTGGTCTCAGACTATAATTTGGTCTCAGACTATCAGACATTAGGTCTCAGAATATCAGTCATTACGTCTCAGACTATCATTGGGTCTCAGGTTATCAGTCATTAGGTCTCAGACTATCATTTGGTCTCAGACTATCATTGGGTCTCAGACTATCATACATTAGGTCTCAGACTATCATACATTAGGTCTCAGACTATCATTGGGTCTCAGGTTATCAGTCATTAGGTCTCAGACTATCATTTGGTCTCAGACTATCAGACATTAGGTCTCAGAATATCATTAGGTCTCAGGTTATCAGTCATTAGGTCTCAGACTATCATTTGGTCTCAGACTATCATTGGGTCTCAGACTATCATTGGGTCTCAGACTATCAGACATTAGGTCTCAGAATATCATTAGGTCTCAGGTTATCAGTCATTAGGTCTCAGACTATCATTTGGTCTCAGACTATCATTGGGTCTCAGACTATCATTGGGTCTCAGACTATCAGACATTAGGTCTCAGAATATCATTAGGTCTCAGGTTATCAGTCATTAGGTCTCAGACTATCATTTGGTCTCAGACTATCATTGGGTCTCAGACTATCATTGGGTCTCAGACTATCAGACATTAGGTCCCAGACTACCATTATGTCTCAGACTATCAGACATTAGGTCTCAGACTATCATTACGTCTCAGACTTTCAGACATTAGGTCCCAGACTATCAGACATTAGGTCTTAGACTACCATTACGTCTCAGACTATCAGACATTAGGTCTCAGACTATCATTACGTCTCAGACTATCAGACATTAGGTCTCAGACTGACATAAGGTCTCAGACTATCAGACATTAGGTCTCAGACTATCATTACGTCTCAGACTTTCAGACATTAGGTCCCAGACTATCAGACATTAGGTCTTAGACTACCATTACGTCTCAGACTATCAGACATTAGGTCTCAGACTATCATTACGTCTCAGACTATCAGACATTAGGTCTCAGACTGACATTAGGTCTCAGACTATCAGACATTAGGTCTCAGACTGACATTAGGTCTCAGACTATCAGACATTAGGTCTCAGACTACCATTACGTCTCAGACTACCATTACGTCTCAGACTATCAGACATTAGGTCTCAGACTACCATTACGTCTCAGACTATTAGACATTAGGTCTCAGACTATCATTACGTCTAAGACTATCAGACATTAGGTCCCCGACTAACAGACATTAGGTCCCAGACTACCATTATGTCTCAGACTATCAGACATTAGGTCCCAGACTACAAATTTGTCTCAGACTAACAGACATTAGGTCCCAGACTAACAGACATTAGGTCCCAGACTACCATTATGTCTCAGACTATCAGACATTAGGTCCCAGACTATCATTAGGTCCCAGACTATCAGACATTAGGTCCCAGACTATCATTAGGTCTCAGACTATCAGACATAAGGTCCCAGACTAACAGACATTAGGTCCCAGACCATCATTAGGTTTCAGACTACCATTATGTCTCAGACTATCAGACATTAGGTCTCAGACTATCATTACGTCTCAGACTATCAGACATTAGGTCCCAGACTATCAGACATTAGGTCTCAGACTACCATTACGTCTCAGACTATCAGACATTAGGTCTCAGACTATCATTACGTCTCAGACTATCAGACATTAGGTCTCAGACTATCAGACATTAGGTCCCAGACTATCATTAGGTCTCATACTATCACACATTAGGTCCAAGACTACCATTACGTCTCAGACTATCAGACATTAGGTCCCAGACTACCATTACGTCTCAGACTATCAGACATTAGGTCCCAGACTATCATTACGTCTCAGACTATCAGACATTAGGTCTCAGACTATCATTACGTCTCAGACTATCAGACATTAGGTCTCAGACTATCAGACATTAGGTCTCAGACTACCATTTCGTCTCAGACTATCAGACATTAGGTCTCAGACTACCATTACGTCTCAGACTATCAGACATTAGGTCTCAGACTATCATTACGTCTCAGACTATCAGACATTAGGTCCCAGACTATCATTAGGTCTCATACTATCAGACATTAGGTCCAAGACTACGATTACGTCTCAGACTATCAGACATTAGGTCCCAGACTATCATTAGGTCTCATACTATCAGACATTAGGTCCCAGACTATCATTAGGTCTCAGACTATCAGACGCTAGGTCCCAGACTAACAGACATTAGGTCCCAGACTATCATTAGGTCTCAGACTATCAGACATTAGGTCCCAGACTACCATTATGTCTCAGACTATCAGACATTAGGTCTCAGACTATCAGACATTAGGTCTCAGACTACCATTATGTCTCAGACTATCAGACATTAGGTCTCAGACAATCATTACGTCTCAGACTATCAGACATTAGGTCTCAGACTGACATTAGGTCTCAGACTATCAGACATTAGGTCTCAGACTACCATTAGGTCTCAGACTATCAGACATTAGGTTCCAGACTATGATTAGGTGTCAGACTATCAGACATTAGGTCCCAGACTATCATTAGGTCTCATACTATCAGACATTAGGTCCCAGACTATCATTAGGTCTCAGACTATCAGACATTAGGTTTCAGACTGACATTAGGTGTCAGACTATCAGACATTAGGTCCCAGACTATCATTAGGTCTCATACTATCAGACATTAGGTCCCAGACTATCATTAGGTCTCAGACTATCAGACATTAGGTCCCAGACTAACAGACATTAGGTCCCAGACTATCAGACATTAGGTCCCAGACTATCATTTGGTCTCAGACTATCAGACATTAGGTCTCAGAATATCATTAGGTCTCAGACTATCAGACATTAGGTCTCAGAATATCATTAGGTCTCAGGTTATCAGTCATTAGGTATCAGACTATCAGTCATTAGGTCTCAGACTATCATTTGGTCTCAGACTAACAGACATTAGGTCCCAGACTACCATTGGGTCTCAGGTTATCAGTCATTAGGTCTCAGACTATCATTTGGTCTCAGACTATCAGACATTAGGTCCCAGACTATCAGTCATTACGTCTCAGACTATTATTGCGTCTCAGGTTATCAGTCATTAGGTCTCAGACTATCATTTGGTCTCAGACTATCATTGGGTCTCAGACTATCATACATTAGGTCTCAGACTATCATTGGGTCTCAGGTTATCAGTCATTAGGTCTCAGACTATCATTTGGTCTCAGACTATCAGACATTAGGTCTCAGACTATCATTGGGTCCCAGGTTATCAGTCATTGGGTCTCAGACTATCAGTCATTAGGTCTCAGACTATCATTTGGTCTCAGACTATCAGACATTAGGTCTCAGAATATAATTTGTTCTCAGACTATCAGTCATTAGGTCTCAGAATATAATTTGGTCTCAGACTATCAGTCATTACATCTCAGACTATTAGACATTAGGTCCCAGACTATCAGTCATTGCGTCTCAGACTATCATTGGGTCTCAGGTTATCAGTCATTAGGTCTCAGACTATCATTTGGTCTCAGACTATAATTTGGTCTCAGACTATCAGACATTAGGTCTCAGAATATCAGTCATTACGTCTCAGACTATCATTGGGTCTCAGGTTATCAGTCATTAGGTCTCAGACTATCATTTGGTCTCAGACTATCATTGGGTCTCAGACTATCATACATTAGGTCTCAGACTATCATACATTAGGTCTCAGACTATCATTGGGTCTCAGGTTATCAGTCATTAGGTCTCAGACTATCATTTGGTCTCAGACTATCAGACATTAGGTCTCAGAATATCATTAGGTCTCAGGTTATCAGTCATTAGGTCTCAGACTATCATTTGGTCTCAGACTATCATTGGGTCTCAGACTATCATTGGGTCTCAGACTTTCAGACATTAGGTCTCAGAATATCATTAGGTCTCAGGTTATCAGTAATTAGGTCTCAGACTATCATTTGGTCTCAGACTATCATTGGGTCTCAGACTATCATTGGGTCTCAGACTATCAGACATTAGGTCTCAGACTATCATTAGGTCTCAGACTATCAGACATTAGATCTCAGACTATCATTGGGTCTCAGGTTATCAGTCATTGGGTCTCAGAATATCATTAGGTCTCAGACTATCAGACATTAGGTCCGAGACTAACAGACATTAGGTCCCAGACTATCATTTGGTCTCAGACTATCAGACATTAGGTCCCAGACTACCATTATGTCTCAGACTATCAGACATTAGGTCTCAGACTATCATTACGTCTCAGACTTTCAGACATTAGGTCCCAGACTATCAGACATTAGGTCTTAGACTACCATTACGTCTCAGACTATCAGACATTAGGTCTCAGACTATCATTACGTCTCAGACTATCAGACATTAGGTCTCAGACTGACATTAGGTCTCAGACTATCAGACATTAGGTCTCAGACTACCATTACGTCTCAGACTACCATTACGTCTCAGACTATCAGACATTAGGTCTCAGACTACCATTACGTCTCAGACTATTAGACATTAGGTCTCAGACTATCATTACGTCTAAGACTATCAGACATTAGGTCCCCGACTAACAGACATTAGGTCCCAGACTACCATTATGTCTCAGACTATCAGACATTAGGTCCCAGACTACAAATTTGTCTCAGACTAACAGACATTAGGTCCCAGACTAACAGACATTAGGTCCCAGACTACCATTATGTCTCAGACTATCAGACATTAGGTCCCAGACTATCATTAGGTCCCAGACTATCAGACATTAGGTCCCAGACTATCATTAGGTCTCAGACTATCAGACATAAGGTCCCAGACTAACAGACATTAGGTCCCAGACCATCATTAGGTTTCAGACTACCATTATGTCTCAGACTATCAGACATTAGGTCTCAGACTATCATTACGTCTCAGACTATCAGACATTAGGTCCCAGACTATCAGACATTAGGTCTCAGACTACCATTACGTCTCAGACTATCAGACATTAGGTCTCAGACTATCATTACGTCTCAGACTATCAGACATTAGGTCTCAGACTATCAGACATTAGGTCCCAGACTATCATTAGGTCTCATACTATCACACATTAGGTCCAAGACTACCATTACGTCTCAGACTATCAGACATTAGGTCCCAGACTACCATTACGTCTCAGACTATCAGACATTAGGTCTCAGACTATCATTACGTCTCAGACTATCAGACATTAGGTCTCAGACTATCATTACGTCTCAGACTATCAGACATTAGGTCCCAGACTATCAGACATTAGGTCTCAGACTACCATTTCGTCTCAGACTATCAGACATTAGGTCTCAGACTACCATTACGTCTCAGACTATCAGACATTAGGTCTCAGACTATCATTAGGTCTCAGACTATCAGACATTAGGTCCCAGACTATCATTAGGTCTCATACTATCAGACATTAGGTCCAAGACTACGATTACGTCTCAGACTATCAGACATTAGGTCCCAGACTATCATTAGGTCTCATACTATCAGACATTAGGTCCCAGACTATCATTAGGTCTCAGACTATCAGACGTTAGGTCCCAGACTAACAGACATTAGGTCCCAGACTATCATTAGGTCTCAGACTATCAGACATTAGGTCCCAGACTACCATTATGTCTCAGACTATCAGACATTAGGTCTCAGACTATCAGACATTAGGTCTCAGACTACCATTATGTCTCAGACTATCAGACATTAGGTCTCAGACAATCATTACGTCTCAGACTATCAGACATTAGGTCTCAGACTGACATTAGGTCTCAGACTATCAGACATTAGGTCTCAGACTACCATTAGGTCTCAGACTATCAGACATTAGGTTCCAGACTATGATTAGGTGTCAGACTATCAGACATTAGGTCCCAGACTATCATTAGGTCTCATACTATCAGACATTAGGTCCCAGACTATCATTAGGTCTCAGACTATCAGACATTAGGTTCCAGACTATGATTAGGTGTCAGACTATCAGACATTAGGTCCCAGACTATCATTAGGTCTCATACTATCAGACATTAGGTCCCAGACTATCATTAGGTCTCAGACTATCAGACATTAGGTCCCAGACTAACAGACATTAGGTCCCAGACTATCAGACATTAGGTCCCAGACTATCATTTGGTCTCAGACTATCAGACATTAGGTCTCAGAATATCATTAGGTCTCAGACTATCAGACATTAGGTCTCAGAATATCATTAGGTCTCAGGTTATCAGTCATTAGGTATCAGACTATCAGTCATTAGGTCTCAGACTATCATTTGGTCTCAGACTAACAGACATTAGGTCCCAGACTACCATTGGGTCTCAGGTTATCAGTCATTAGGTCTCAGACTATCATTTGGTCTCAGACTATCAGACATTAGGTCCCAGACTATCAGTCATTACGTCTCAGACTATTATTGCGTCTCAGGTTATCAGTCATTAGGTCTCAGACTATCATTTGGTCTCAGACTATCATTTGGTCTCAGACTATCAGACATTAGGTCTCAGACTATCATTGGGTCTCAGGTTATCAGTCATTAGGTCTCAGACTATCATTTGGTCTCAGACTATCAGACATTAGGTCTCAGACTATCATTGGGTCCCAGGTTATCAGTCATTGGGTCTCAGACTATCAGTCATTAGGTCTCAGACTATCATTTGGTCTCAGACTATCAGACATTAGGTCTCAGAATATCATTTGTTCTCAGACTATCAGTCATTAGGTCTCAGAATATCATTTGGTCTCAGACTATCAGTCATTACATCTCAGACTATTAGACATTAGGTCCCAGACTATCAGTCATTGCGTCTCAGACTATCATTGGGTCTCAGGTTATCAGTCATTAGGTCTCAGACTATCATTTGGTCTCAGACTATAATTTGGTCTCAGACTATCAGACATTAGGTCTCAGAATATCAGTCATTACGTCTCAGACTATCATTGGGTCTCAGGTTATCAGTCATTAGGTCTCAGACTATCATTTGGTCTCAGACTATCATTGGGTCTCAGACTATCATACATTAGGTCTCAGACTATCATACATTAGGTCTCAGACTATCATTGGGTCTCAGGTTATCAGTCATTAGGTCTCAGACTATCATTTGGTCTCAGACTATCAGACATTAGGTCTCAGAATATCATTAGGTCTCAGGTTATCAGTCATTAGGTCTCAGACTATCATTTGGTCTCAGACTATCATTGGGTCTCAGACTATCATTGGGTCTCAGACTTTCAGACATTAGGTCTCAGAATATCATTAGGTCTCAGGTTATCAGTAATTAGGTCTCAGACTATCATTTGGTCTCAGACTATCATTGGGTCTCAGACTATCATTGGGTCTCAGACTATCAGACATTAGATCTCAGACTATCATTGGGTCTCAGGTTATCAGTCATTGGGTCTCAGAATATCATTAGGTCTCAGACTATCAGACATTAGGTCCGAGACTAACAGACATTAGGTCCCAGACTATCATTTGGTCTCAGACTATCAGACATTAGGTCCCAGACTACCATTATGTCTCAGACTATCAGACATTAGGTCTCAGACTATCATTACGTCTCAGACTTTCAGACATTAGGTCCCAGACTATCAGACATTAGGTCTTAGACTACCATTACGTCTCAGACTATCAGACATTAGGTCTCAGACTATCATTACGTCTCAGACTATCAGACATTAGGTCTCAGACTGACATTAGGTCTCAGACTATCAGACATTAGGTCTCAGACTATCATTACGTTTAAGACTATCAGACATTAGGTCTCAGACTATCAGACATTAGGTCTCAGACTACCATTTCGTCTCAGACTATCAGACATTAGGTCTCAGACTACCATTACGTCTCAGACTATCAGACATTAGGTCTCAGACTATCATTACGTCTCAGACTATCAGACATTAGGTCCCAGACTATCATTAGGTCTCATACTATCAGACATTAGGTCCAAGACTACGATTACGTCTCAGACTATCAGACATTAGGTCCCAGACTATCATTAGGTCTCATACTATCAGACATTAGGTCCCAGACTATCATTAGGTCTCAGACTATCAGACGTTAGGTCCCAGACTAACAGACATTAGGTCCCAGACTATCATTAGGTCTCAGACTATCAGACATTAGGTCCCAGACTACCATTATGTCTCAGACTATCAGACATTAGGTCTCAGACTATCAGACATTAGGTCTCAGACTACCATTATGTCTCAGACTATCAGACATTAGGTCTCAGACAATCATTACGTCTCAGACTATCAGACATTAGGTCTTAGACTGACATTAGGTCTCAGACTATCAGACATTAGGTCTCAGACTACCATTAGGTCTCAGACTATCAGACATTAGGTTCCAGACTATGATTAGGTGTCAGACTATCAGACATTAGGTCCCAGACTATCATTAGGTCTCATACTATCAGACATTAGGTCCCAGACTATCATTAGTTCTCAGACTATCAGACATTAGGTTCCAGACTATGATTAGGTGTCAGACTATCAGACATTAGGTCCCAGACTATCATTAGGTCTCATACTATCAGACATTAGGTCCCAGACTATCATTAGGTCTCAGACTATCAGACATTAGGTCCCAGACTAACAGACATTAGGTCCCAGACTATCAGACATTAGGTCCCAGACTATCATTTGGTCTCAGACTATCAGACATTAGGTCTCAGAATATCATTAGGTCTCAGACTATCAGACATTAGTTCTCAGAATATCATTAGGTCTCAGGTTATCAGTCATTAGGTATCAGACTATCAGTCATTAGGTCTCAGACTATCATTTGGTCTCAGACTAACAGACATTAGGTCCCAGACTACCAATGGGTCTCAGGTTATCAGTCATTAGGTCTCAGACTATCATTTGGTCTCAGACTATCAGACATTAGGTCCCAGACTATCAGTCATTACGTCTCAGACTATTATTGCGTCTCAGGTTATCAGTCATTAGGTCTCAGACTATCATTTGGTCTCAGACTATCATTGGGTCTCAGACTATCATACATTAGGTCTCAGACTATCATTGGGTCTCAGGTTATCAGTCATTAGGTCTCAGACTATCATTTGGTCTCAGACTATCAGACATTAGGTCTCAGACTATCATTGGGTCCCAGGTTATCAGTCATTGGGTCTCAGACTATCAGTCATTAGGTCTCAGACTATCATTTGGTCTCAGACTATCAGACATTAGGTCTCAGAATATCATTTGTTCTCAGACTATCAGTCATTAGGTCTCAGAATATCATTTGGTCTCAGACTATCAGTCATTACATCTCAGACTATTAGACATTAGGTCCCAGACTATCAGTCATTGCGTCTCAGACTATCATTGGGTCTCAGGTTATCAGTCATTAGGTCTCAGACTATCATTTGGTCTCAGACTATAATTTGGTCTCAGACTATCAGACATTAGGTCTCAGAATATCAGTCATTACGTCTCAGACTATCATTGGGTCTCAGGTTATCAGTCATTAGGTCTCAGACTATCCTTTGGTCTCAGACTATCATTGGGTCTCAGACTATCATACATTAGGTCTCAGACTATCATACATTAGGTCTCAGACTATCATTGGGTCTCAGGTTATCAGTCATTAGGTCTCAGACTATCATTTGGTCTCAGACTATCAGACATTAGGTCTCAGAATATCATTAGGTCTCAGGTTATCAGTCATTAGGTCTCAGACTATCATTTGGTCTCAGACTATCATTGGGTCTCAGACTATCATTGGGTCTCAGACTTTCAGACATTAGGTCTCAGAATATCATTAGGTCTCAGGTTATCAGTAATTAGGTCTCAGACTATCATTTGGTCTCAGACTATCATTGGGTCTCAGACTATCATTGGGTCTCAGACTATCAGACATTAGGTCTCAGACTATCATTAGGTCTCAGACTATCAGACATTAGATCTCAGACTATCATTGGGTCTCAGACTATCAGTCATTGGGTCTCAGAATATCATTAGGTCTCAGACTATCAGACATTAGGTCCGAGACTAACAGACATTAGGTCCCAGACTATCATTTGGTCTCAGACTATCAGACATTAGGTCCCAGACTACCATTATGTCTCAGACTATCAGACATTAGGTCTCAGACTATCATTACGTCTCAGACTTTCAGACATTAGGTCCCAGACTATCAGACATTAGGTCTTAGACTACCATTACGTCTCAGACTATCAGACATTAGGTCTCAGACTATCATTACGTCTCAGACTATCAGACATTAGGTCTCAGACTGACATTAGGTCTCAGACTATCAGACATTAGGTCTCATACTATCATTACGTCTCAGACTTTCAGACATTAGGTCCCAGACTATCAGACATTAGGTCTTAGACTACCATTACGTCTCAGACTATCAGACATTAGGTCTCAGACTATCATTACGTCTCAGACTATCAGACATTAGGTCTCAGACTATCATTAGGTCTCAGACTATCAGACATTAGGTCTCAGACTACCATTACGTCTCAGACTACCATTACGTCTCAGACTATCAGACATTAGGTCTCAGACTACCATTACGTCTCAGACTATTAGACATTAGGTCTCAGACTATCATTACGTCTCAGACTATCAGACATTAGGTCCCCGACTAACAGACATTAGGTCCCAGACTACCATTATGTCTCAGACTATCAGACATTAGGTCCCAGACTACAAATTTGTCTCAGACTAACAGACATTAGGTCCCAGACTAACAGACATTAGGTCCCAGACTACCATTATGTCTCAGACTATCAGACATTAGGTCCCAGACTATCATTAGGTCCCAGACTATCAGACATTAGGTCCCAGACTATCATTAGGTCTCAGACTATCAGACATAAGGTCCCAGACTAACAGACATTAGGTCCCAGACCATCATTAGGTTTCAGACTACCATTATGTCTCAGACTATCAGACATTAGGTCTCAGACTATCATTACGTCTCAGACTATCAGACATTAGGTCCCAGACTATCAGACATTAGGTCTCAGACTACCATTACGTCTCAGACTATCAGACATTAGGTCTCAGACTATTATTACGTCTCAGACTATCAGACATTAGGTCTCAGACTATCAGACATTAGGTCCCAGACTATCATTAGGTCTCATACTATCACACATTAGGTCCAAGACTACCATTACGTCTCAGACTATCAGACATTAGGTCCCAGACTACCATTACGTCTCAGACTATCAGACATTAGGTCTCAGACTATCATTACGTCTCAGATTATCAGACATTAGGTCTCAGACTATCATTACGTCTCAGACTATCAGACATTAGGTCTCAGACTATCAGACATTAGGTCTCAGACTACCATTTCGTCTCAGACTATCAGACATTAGGTCTCAGACTACCATTACGTCTCAGACTATCAGACATTAGGTCTCAGACTATCATTATGTCTCAGACTATCAGACATTAGGTCCCAGACTATCATTAGGTCTCAGACTATCAGACATTAGGTCTCAGAATATCATTAGGTCTCAGGTTATCAGTCATTAGGTCTCAGACTATCATTTGGTCTCAGACTATCATTGGGTCTCAGACTATCATTGGGTCTCAGACTATCAGACATTAGGTCTCAGAATATCATTAGGTCTCAGGTTATCAGTCATTAGGTCTCAGACTATCATTTGGTCTCAGACTATCATTGGGTCTCAGACTATCATTGGGTCTCACACTATCAGACATTAGGTCTCAGACTATCATTAGGTCTCAGACTATCAGACATTAGATCTCAGACTATCATTGGGTCTCAGGTTATCAGTCATTGGGTCTCAGAATATCATTAGGTCTCAGACTATCAGACATTAGGTCCGAGACTAACAGACATTAGGTCCCAGACTATCATTTGGTCTCAGACTATCAGACATTAGGTCCCAGACTACCATTATGTCTCAGACTATCAGACATTAGGTCTCAGACTATCATTACGTCTCAGACTTTCAGACATTAGGTCCCAGACTATCAGACATTAGGTCTTAGACTACCATTACGTCTCAGACTATCAGACATTAGGTCTCAGACTATCATTACGTCTCAGACTATCAGACATTAGGTCTCAGACTGACATTAGGTCTCAGACTATCAGACATTAGGTCTCAGACTATCATTACGTCTCAGACTTTCAGACATTAGGTCCCAGACTATCAGACATTAGGTCTTAGACTATCATTACGTCTCAGACTATCAGACATTAGGTCTCAGACTGACATTAGGTCTCAGACTATCAGACATTAGGTCCCAGACTACCATTACGTCTCAGACTACCATTACGTCTCAGACTATCAGACATTAGGTCTCAGACTACCATTACGTCTCAGACTATTAGACATTAGGTCTCAGACTATCATTACGTCTCAGACTATCAGACATTAGGTCCCCGACTAACAGACATTAGGTCCCAGACTACCATTATGTCTCAGACTATCAGACATTAGGTCCCAGACTACAAATTTGTCTCAGACTAACAGACATTAGGTCCCAGACTAACAGACATTAGGTCCCAGACTACCATTATGTCTCAGACTATCAGACATTAGGTCCCAGACTATCATTAGGTCCCAGACTATCAGACATTAGGTCCCAGACTATCATTAGGTCTCAGACTATCAGACATAAGGTCCCAGACTAACAGACATTAGGTCCCAGACCATCATTAGGTTTCAGACTACCATTATGTCTCAGACTATCAGACATTAGGTCTCAGACTATCATTACGTCTCAGACTATCAGACATTAGGTCCCAGACTATCAGACATTAGGTCTCAGACTACCATTACGTCTCAGACTATCAGACATTAGGTCTCAGACTATCATTACGTCTCAGACTATCAGACATTAGGTCTCAGACTATCAGACATTAGGTCCCAGACTATCATTAGGTCTCATACTATCACACATTAAGTCCAAGACTACCATTACGTCTCAGACTATCAGACATTAGGTCCCAGACTACCATTACGTCTCAGACTATCAGACATTAGGTCCCAGACTACCATTACGTCTCAGACTATCAGACATTAGGTCTCAGACTATCATTACGTCTCAGACTATCAGACATTAGGTCTCAGACTATCATTACGTCTCAGACTATCAGACATTAGGTCTCAGACTATCAGACATTAGGTCTCAGACTACCATTTCGTCTCAGACTATCAGACATTAGGTCTCAGACTACCATTACGTCTCAGACTATCAGACATTAGGTCTCAGACTATCATTAGGTCTCATACTATCAGACATTAGGTCCCAGACTATCATTAGGTCTCAGACTATCAGACGTTAGGTCCCAGACTAACAGACATTAGGTCCCAGACTATCATTAGGTCTCAGACTATCAGACATTAGGTCCCAGACTACCATTATGTCTCAGACTATCAGACATTAGGTCTCAGACTATCAGACATTAGGTCTCAGACTACCATTATGTCTCAGACTATCAGACATTAGGTCTCAGACTATCATTACGTCTCAGACTATCAGACATTAGGTCTCAGACTGACATTAGGTCTCAGACTATCAGACATTAGGTCTCAGACTACCATTACGTCTCAGACCATCAGACATTAGGTCTCAGACTACCATTACGTCTCAGACTATCAGACATTAGGTCTCAGACTATCATTACATCTCAGACTATCAGACATTAGGTCCCTGACTAACAGACATTAGGTCTTAGACTACCATTACGTCTCAGACTATCAGACATTAGGTCTCAGACTATCATTACGTCTCAGACTATCAGACATTAGGTCTCAGACTACCATTACGTCTCAGACTATCAGACATTAGGTCTCAGACTATCATTACATCTCAGACTATCAGACATTAGGTCCCTGACTAACAGACATTAGGTCTTAGACTTCCATTACGTCTCAGACTATCAGACATTAGGTCTCAGACTATCATTAGGTCTCATACTATCAGACATTAGGTCCAAGACTACCATTACGTCTCAGACTATCAGACATTAGGTCTCAGACTATCTTACATCTCAGACTTTCAGACATTAGGTCCCAGACTATCAGACATTAGGTCTTAGACTACCATTACGTCTCAGACTATCAGACATTAGGTCTCAGACTATCATTACGTCTCAGACTATCAGACATTAGGTCTCAGACTGACATTAGGTATCAGACTATCAGACATTAGGTCTCAGACTACCATTACGTCTCAGACTACCATTACGTCTCAGACTATCAGACATTAGGTCTCAGACTACCATTACGTCTCAGACTATTAGACATTAGGTCTCAGACTATCATTACGTCTCAGACTATCAGACATTAGGTCCCCGACTAACAGACATTAGGTCCCAGACTACCATTATGTCTCAGACTATCAGACATTAGGTCCCAGACTACAAATTTGTCTCAGACTAACAGACATTAGGTCCCAGACTAACAGACATTAGGTCCCAGACTACCATTATGTCTCAGACTATCAGACATTAGGTCCCAGACTATCATTAGGTCCCAGACTATCAGACATTAGGTCCCAGACTATCATTAGGTCTCAGACTATCAGACATAAGGTCCCAGACTAACAGACATTAGGTCCCAGACCATCATTAGGTTTCAGACTACCATTATGTCTCAGACTATCAGACATTAGGTCTCAGACTATCATTACGTCTCAGACTATCAGACATTAGGTCCCAGACTATCAGACATTAGGTCTCAGACTACCATTACGTCTCAGACTATCAGACATTAGGTCTCAGACTATCATTACGTCTCAGACTATCAGACATTAGGTCTCAGACTATCAGACATTAGGTCCCAGACTATCATTAGGTCTCATACTATCACACATTAGGTCCAAGACTATCATTAGGTCTCAGACTATCAGACATTAGGTCCCAGACTACCATTACGTCTCAGACTATCAGACATTAGGTCTCAGACTATCATTACGTCTGAGACTATCAGACATTAGGTCTCAGACTATCATTACGTCTCAGACTATCAGACATTAGGTCTCAGACTATCAGACATTAGGTCTCAGACTACCATTTCGTCTCAGACTATCAGACATTAGGTCTCAGACTACCATTACGTCTCAGACTATCAGACATTAGGTCTCAGACTATCATTACGTCTCAGACTATCAGACATTAGGTCCCAGACTATCATTAGGTCTCATACTATCAGACATTAGGTCCAAGACTACGATTACGTCTCAGACTATCAGACATTAGGTCCCAGACTATCATTAGGTCTCATACTATCAGACATTAGGTCCCAGACTATCATTAGGTCTCAGACTATCAGACGTTAGGTCCCAGACTAACAGACATTAGGTCCCAGACTATCATTAGGTCTCAGACTATCAGACATTAGGTCCCAGACTACCATTATGTCTCAGACTATCAGACATTAGGTCTCAGACTATCAGACATTAGGTCTCAGACTACCATTATGTCTCAGACTATCAGACATTAGGTCTCAGACTATCATTACGTCTCAGACTATCAGACATTAGGTCTCAGACTGACATTAGGTCTCAGACTATCAGACATTAGGTCTCAGACTACCATTACGTCTCAGACCATCAGACATTAGGTCTCAGACTACCATTACGTCTCAGACTATCAGACATTAGGTCTCAGACTATCATTACATCTCAGACTATCAGACATTAGGTCCCTGACTAACAGACATTAGGTCCAAGACTACCATTACGTCTCAGACTATCAGACATTAGGTCCCAGACTACCATTACGTCTCAGACTATCAGACATTATGTCTCAGACTATCATTACGTCTCAGCCTATCAGACATTAGGTCTCAGACTATCATTACGTCTCAGACTATCAGACATTAGGTCTCAGACTGACATTAGGTCTCAGACTATCAGACATTAGGTCTCAGACTGACATTAGGTCTCAGACTATCAGACATTAGGTCTCAGACTACCATTACGTCTCAGACTATCAGACATTAGGTCTCAGACTATCATTACGTCTCAGACTATCAGACATTAGGTCCCAGACTATCATTAGGTCTCATACTATCAGACATTAGGTCCAAGACTACCATTACGTCTCAGACTATCAGACATTAGGTCCCAAACTACCATTAGGTCTCAGACTATCAGACATTAGTTCCCAGACTATCATTAGGTCTCAGACTATCAGACATTAGGTCCCAGACTACCATTATGTCTCAGACTATCAGACATTAGGTCTCAGACTACCATTACGTCTCAGACTATCAGACATTAGGTCTCAGACTATCATTAGGTCTCATACTATGAGACATTAGGTCCAAGACTACCATTACGTCTCATACTATCAGACATTAGGTCTTAGGCTATCATTACGTCTCAGACTATCAGACATTACGTCTCAGACTATCAGACATTAGGTCCCAGACTACCATTAGATCTCAGACTATCAGACATTAGGTCCCAGACTAACAGACATTAGGTCCCAGACTATCATTAGGTCTCAGACTATCAGACATTAGGTCTCAGACTATCATTACGTCTCAGACTATCAGACATTAGGTCTCAGACTATCAGACAATAGGTCCCAGACTATCATTAGGTCTCATACTATCAGACATTAGGTCCAAGACTACCATTACGTCTCAGACTATCAGACATTAGGTCCCAGACTACCATTAGGTCTCAGACTATCAGACATTAGGTCCCAGACTATCATTATGTCTCAGACTATCAGACATTAGGTCCCAGACTATCATTAGGTCTCATACTATCAGACATTAGGTCCAAGACTACCATTACGTCTCAGACTATCAGACATTAGGTCCCAGACTACCATTAGGTCTCAGACTAACAGACATTAGGTCTCAGACTATCATTAGGTCTCAGACTATCAGACATTAGGTCTGAGACTATCATTACATCTCAGACTATCAGACATTAGGTCTCAGACTATCATTACGTCTCAGACTATCAGACATTAGGTCCCTGACTAACAGACATTAGGTCCCAGACTACCATTATGTCTCAGACTATAAGACATTAGGTCCCAGACTATCATTAGGTCTCATACTATCAGACATTAGGTCCCAGACTATTATTAGGTCTCAGTCTATCAGACATTAGGTCCCAGACTAACAGACATTAGGTCCCAGACTATCATTAGATCTCAGACTATCAGACATTAGGTCCCAGACTACCATTATGTCTCAGACTATCAGACATTAGGTCCCAGACTACCATTACGTCTCAGACTATCAGACATTAGGTCCCAGACTATCAGACATTAGGTCTCAGACTACTATTACGTCTCAGACTTTCAGACATTAGGTCCCAGACTATCATTAGGTCTCATACTATCAGACATTAGGTCCAAGACTACCATTACGTCTCAGACTATCAGACATTAGGTCCCAGACTACCATTAGATCTCAGACTAACAGACATTAGGTCTCAGACTAACAGACATTAGGTCTCAGACTATCATTAGGTCTCAGACTATCAGACATTAGGTCTCAGACTATCATTGCATCTCAGACTATCAGACATTAGGTCTCAGACTATCATTACATCTCAGACTATCAGACATTAGGTCCCAGACTATCAGACATTAGGTCCCAGCCTATCAGACATTAGGTCTCAGACTACCATTACGTCTCAGACTATCAGACATTAGGTCTCAGACTACCATTACGTCTCAGACTATCAGACATTAGGTCTCAGACTATCATTACGTCTCAGACTATCAGACATTAGGTCCCAGACTATCATTAGGTCTCATACTATCAGACATTAGGTCCCAGACTATCATTATGTCTCAGACTATCAGACATTAGGTTTCAGACTATCAGACATTAGGTCTCAGACTACCATTATGTCTCAGACTATCAGACATTAGGTCTCAGACTATCATTACGTCTCAAAATATCAGGCATTAGGTCTCAGACTACCATTACGTCTCAGACTATCAGACATTAGGTCTCAGACTATCATTACGTCTCAGACTATCAGACATTAGGTCCCTGACTACCATTATGTCTCAGACTATCAGACATTAGGTCCCAGACTACCATTTTGTCTCAGACTATCAGACATTAGGTCCCAAAGTATAATTAGGTCTCACACTATCAGACATTAGGTCCCAGACTATCATTAGGTCTCATACTATCAGACATTAGGTCCCAGACTATTATTAGGTCTCAGACTATCAGACATTAGGTCCAAGACTACCATTACGTCTCAGACTATCAGACATTAGGTCACAGACTATCAGACATTAGGTCCCAGACTACCATTATGTCTCAGACTAAGAGACATTAGGTCCCAGACTATCATTAGGTCTCAGACTATCAGACATTAGGTCCCAGACTACCATTACGTCTCAGACTAAGAGACATTAGGTCCCAGACTATCATTAGGTCTCAGACTATCAGACATTAGGTCCCAGACTATCAGACATTGGGTCTCAGACTACCATTACGTCTCAGACTATCAGACATTATGTCTCAGACTATCATTACGTCTCAGCCTATCAGACATTAGGTCTCAGACTATCATTACGTCTCAGACTATCAGACATTAGGTCTCAGACTGACATTAGGTCTCAGACTATCAGACATTAGGTCCCAGACTATCATTAGGTCTCATACTATCAGACATTAGGTCCAAGACTACCATTACGTCTCAGACTATCAGACATTAGGTCCCAGACTACCATTAGGTCTCAGACTAACAGACATTAGGTCTCAGACTATCATTACATCTCAGACTATCAGACATTAGGTCCCAGACTACCATTATGTCTCAGACTATCAGACATTAGGTCCCAGACTACCATTACGTCTCAGACTATCAGACATTAGGTCCCAGACTATCAGACATTAGGTCTCAGACTACTATTACGTCTCAGACTTTCAGACATTAGGTCCCAGACTATCATTAGGTCTCATACTATCAGACATTAGGTCCAAGACTACCATTACGTCTCAGACTATCAGACATTAGGTCCCAGACTACCATTAGATCTCAGACTAACAGACATTAGGTCTCAGACTAACAGACATTAGGTCTCAGACTATCATTAGGTCTCAGACTATCAGACATTAGGTCTCAGACTATCATTGCATCTCAGACTATCAGACATTAGGTCTCAGACTATCATTACATCTCAGACTATCAGACATTAGGTCCCAGACTATCAGACATTAGGTCCCAGACTATCAGACATTAGGTCTCAGACTACCATTACGTCTCAGACTATCAGACATTAGGTCTCAGACTACCATTACGTCTCAGACTATCAGACATTAGGTCTCAGACTATCATTACGTCTCAGACTATCAGACATTAGGTCCCAGACTATCATTAGGTCTCATACTATCAGACATTAGGTCCCAGACTATCATTATGTCTCAGACTATCAGACATTAGGTTTCAGACTATCAGACATTAGGTCTCAGACTACCATTATGTCTCAGACTATCAGACATTAGGTCTCAGACTATCATTACGTCTCAAAATATCAGGCATTAGGTCTCAGACTACCATTACGTCTCAGACTATCAGACATTAGGTCTCAGACTATCATTACGTCTCAGACTATCAGACATTAGGTCCCTGACTACCATTATGTCTCAGACTATCAGACATTAGGTCCCAGACTACCATTTTGTCTCAGACTATCAGACATTAGGTCCCAGACTATTATTAGGTCTCATACTATCAGACATTAGGTCCCAGACTATTATTAGGTCTCATACTATCAGACATTAGGTCCCAGACTATTATTAGGTCTCAGACTATCAGACATTAGGTCCAAGACTACCATTACGTCTCAGACTATCAGACATTAGGTCACAGACTATCAGACATTAGGTCCCAGACTATTATTAGGTCTCAGACTATCAGACATTAGGTCCAAGACTACCATTACGTCTCAGACTATCAGACATTAGGTCACAGACTATCAGACATTAGGTCCCAGACTACCATTACGTCTCAGACTAAGAGACATTAGGTCCCAGACTATCATTAGGTCTCAGACTATCAGACATTAGGTCCCAGACTATCAGACATTGGGTCTCAGACTACCATTACGTCTCAGACTATCAGACATTATGTCTCAGACTATCATTACGTCTCAGCCTATCAGACATTAGGTCTCAGACTATCATTACGTCTCAGACTATCAGACATTAGGTCTCAGACTGACATTAGGTCTCAGACTATCAGACATTAGGTCCCAGACTATCATTAGGTCTCATACTATCAGACATTAGGTCCAAGACTACCATTACGTCTCAGACTATCAGACATTAGGTCCCAGACTACCATTAGGTCTCAGACTAACAGACATTAGGTCTCAGACTATCATTACATCTCAGACTATCAGACATTAGGTCTCAGACTATCATTACATCTCAGACTATCAGACATTAGGTTCCAGACTATCAGACATTAGGTCCCAGACTATCAGACATTAGGTCTCAGACTACCATTACGTCTCAGACTATCAGACATTAGGTCTCAGACTACCATTACGTCTCAGACTATCAGACATTAGGTCCCAGACTATCAGACATTGGGTCTCAGTCTACCATTACGTCTCAGACTATCAGACATTAGGTCTCAGACTATCAGACATTAGGTCCCAGACTATCATTACGTCTCAGACTATCAGACATTAGGTCCCAGACTATCATTAGGTCTCATACTATCAGACATTAGGTCCAAGACTACCATTACGTCTCAGACTATCAGACATTAGGTCCCAGACTACCATTAGGTCTCAGACTAACAGACATTAGGTCTCAGACTATCATTACATCTCAGACTATCAGACATTAGGTCTCAGACTATCATTACATCTCAGACTATCAGACATTAGGTCCCAGACTATCAGACATTAGGTCCCAGACTATCAGACATTAGGTCTCAGACTACCATTACGTCTCAGACTATCAGACATTAGGTCTCAGACTGTCGCCTGCCCACTCATACAGCTCCTGTCTTTGGCCAACTGCCGATGTTAGGGTCACGTCCCAAGAGAGGTCAGGAGGTCACATCATTCTGGTGTTTCTGTGGAACATTAACTAAGATGTAAAGAGATCTCTCTCAATTCAATAAAAGGTTCTGTATAGCATCTTATAAGCCCGGGTACAAATATCCAAATGTACCATACTCTGGATATGCTGCAACAGCATTAATTCATCCAGACACAAAAGCCCACATATTGAAGTTGACATTTGTTTGTAGTTTGTCCCAGCATTTTATCATCCTTAGTCTGAGTATTAACTTTTATAAATTAGTCATAAAAAATAAATATATGGATCTGGCCAGTGTTTAAATGGAATAGTGGGCAGTGGATACATGGAATGGTATTCCAGCAGAAGTGGTGGGCATAACGCAGTAAAGGAATTCAGATATTCCTGGGCTTTACATAAGGTATTCTAATATTAAACCTGAGAATTGTTATTAGCCTAAATGACCTTACTGCTTTTAATCTGTCACGGAGGTCTGTTTCTATGTGATATCTCTGGAATGATGCACTAGGGCTGATGTCTGTAACACTCCATCCTAACCTGATGGATAAGCGAAACAATCTTTAAAAGGTGAACCAGTGTACTAAAGGCAAATCAGCTTTATTATGTGGCCAACCCCACCTAACACTGCCCACATGGAAGCCAGGTAATAATATTTTCACCCCTGCCAGTTCTCCTTTACTGTAAGAACACGTTGTATCTAATTTTTTTTTTTTAAATATGGCAAATTGATTTGTTTGATTTTATAATAATATTTGAATAGCAAAATGCTGATGTTATTATGTATCATTTGTTGATGTTACAATGTATCAATTATTATTATTGTTGTTATTATGTATCAGTTGTCATGGAAATTCAATTCAATAACAATTTGGAAAATATATATATATATATATATACTAGCGAATTGCCAGTCAAAAAAATGACGGCAATAAAATTGTAAGGCAGGTAATGCTGTTTGCCAGAGAGAGTAAGTGTTTTGGTCGTCTGAGATGCTTGTGCGCTCATTGCGAGCCTCTGGGTTGGTGTATTTTTTGTTATCATAGGCGCTTTTGCGCTTATTGTAAGGTCCGCAGTGATCTCGTCTTGTCGCTTATTGCAAGGCTCTCCCCTGGTGTACTTTGTGTCCTATGAGCAGCGTTGGCGCTCCTTGTGGGTGGCGCAGTGAAGGTGTTTGTGGTTGTTTGCGCTAGTGTGGTGTTAATTTTTTTTGTTTTGTGTCTATTTTTTTTATGCTAATTAATTAATTAATTAAATCCTATATTAATATACTTGACCTCTTTGTAATTAATATATGCAGCAAGGAATGTGCTGAAGAGCTAACAATCTGTTTTGATGTTCCTGCAGCATACAATGTAGATTTGCAGTGTTGTGGAGCTGAGGTGTAAGTGTCAGCAATGTGTGCAGTGTGTAGTGTAAATAGGCTGCGTGCGCGTGGGGAAGCAGTTAGTGTAGTTGTGTACTTCCGCATTGTGTAAGTTAGTGTTGTAAAATGGCGGCGACTGTGTATGTGTACACGGGTTTGTATGATTTAGCGTCCTTGCTAATGGTGTATGTTGTAGGTCATACAGGGTTATGTAAAAGCCGTATCTGCTTTGTGGTATTTTGCGGCTTTAGGGATTGTGTAGCCTTGTTTTTTTTCGTCAGCCATTTTTTCTCTCGCTTAGGGGATTTGCGAGTGTGTAAACTTTGTAAATTTGACCGAATTCGAGGTTTAAGCTGTGTTGCAGAGGTCCTGGGTGTCCCCCCTAGCTGTGGGTAATGTTTTTATTTTATTTTTGTGTGTATTTTTGTGTTTTTTAATGTTTGCCGCTGTGCGCGGGTTTTCCGTTAAGGTCGTATTTTTGCTAGTCCGTATAGGATTTTTTCTAAGTCCCCCGGGTCGAAATTTCTTTGGTGTAAGTCCGCAATTTTTTATTTTGTAAGTCCCGCGGCTGGTATTTTTTTGTGTAAGTCCGTAGTTAGTCATTGCGTGTTTGTTGTTTTCTAAGTCCTGCTTGTGTGGTCATTTACAATCGGCTGTGAGGCGCGGTAGAGCCTCCACCTCCGCAAATGCGTCCCCTCGCTTTGCGAGGGTCGCATTTGGGGTCCGAAAGTTGTAGGGGGTCGCAGGGAACAGCGCGAGACCGCAAGCGTTTGCAACAACCCGTATTGCTGACAACTATATACAGTATGTGATTAAATAGTAATAATAATCGAAAAATGTATATTTTTGAGTGGGAGAAGAAGGGGGGAGAAGAAGGGGGAGATGGAGAGGGAATACATAGGGAGGTGGTAGGGGTTATGTATCACTTATTGATGTTACTATGTATCACTTAGGGTTCCCTGGTGGTCCAGTGGTTAGGATTATGACAATGGGCATAAAGATATGCCAGGTGTGTTACAGTCCATGAGGTCACAGATAATCTGAAAAGACTGAAGGACGCAACAAGAACAAATGTGTCACTTGCTGATGTCATTATGTATCACTTATTGATGTTACTATGTATTACTT